>CM017442.1:20376141-20783892 GCA_007726485.1 Eragrostis curvula
GGCCTTTCTCGGGAGGGGTTGGACCCAGCCTAGCTTCAGGGGGATCCTTGCGAACAGTTGCCGCATGCGACTTTACGCGTGTGCGGCGTATGGTCAGGTTTTCTCCTGCAGGATGTACATCGATGCCGCCGCTCTCGGTCAAGAGCAACCTTGCTCACTGCGTCACATCGTAGTGTGATATGATTGATGATGATGACTAGTACTGTTATTTATATCTCTTTACTGTATACTGCTTATCTGATGTATTGTTACTTTATATCTGTTTTAGATATATGTACACTGTTTTACTGGATAAGTACTTAACCTGAAAATAAAACTTGAAAGTAAGGATCAAGTAATTAGTGCGAGTTATGCTATCGAGTCAGCCACCATTTTGTAGCCTTGCATATTAGGAGTCGGCTGTAGATAGCCATGTTGACGGGTAAGTCTTGCTGAGTATTAGTTGCTCAGGGTTTGGCTCTTTATGTTTTATTGCAGGTAGCACCTTTATCCCTGACTCTACGGTTTCCACACATGTTTCGTTGGACACGCCCACCAATGGTTTTGCCTTGTTTTCATATATGGGTTTCCGACATGTGGGTCTCCAGACCCAATTACAACCGAAAGTTGACAAGACGGCTCGTCAACTTTGCTCTGTAATTGGCATCCCATAAGTGCGGGTTCCCGACCATCCCGTGTTTTCATGGACCCATGGAGTATCCTTCGCACATAAGTTCCCTTGATGGATGGACACGCCCACATATTCTTTTGCCTTGTTTTTATGGTTTCCGACATGTCAATCTCCAGACCCATTTATGACCAAAAGTTGCCTTGTAATTGCCAATAACAAACAAAAGTTAACAAGCCGGCTCGTCAACTTTGGCTTGTAATTGACATCCCGTAAGCACGGGTTCCCGACCATCCCGCTTTTTGATGGACCCATGGAATATCGTTCCGACACATGTTTCTTTAATGGATAGACATGCCCACCCATGGTTTTGCGTTGTTATCATGGGTTTCTGACATGTCGGTCTCCAGACCCATTTACAACTGAAAGTTGACAAGCCGGCTCGTCAACTTTGTTGTGTAATTTTCAGTTACAACCGAAATTTAACAAGCCAGCTCGTCAACTTTGGCTTGTAATTGGCATCCCGTAAGCGCGGGTTCCCGACCATTCTGTTGTAACTTGACATGATTTGATATAGATTGATATTAAATCTTAGTTAATGCTGAAAAAATATAAAATGTCACTAGGCTACTTATTGGCTGCCCCGTGCAATTGTGCGGGGCAATCAATCTAGTTGTTCAAAACGACAAATCATATGGAACCCGAGGGAGTAGTATCGATCAACTGGCCTGGAATATATTCATAGGTGACCACTCTTAGACCCACCCACAAATGCGGAATCCATCTTCTAATCTAGCTGTGGACCTTTAATTGGCTGTTTTGAACATTAATTCCATATTATCTCAGGACGTCAAACACCAACTGAGTGCCGTGTACCATTGATCTTCCAGCTGGATATATTGCACCCACAAAACTCTCTTCTTCCGGGTGGGTCATGGCCATGTCCACATCATCACGTGGTTTCTGTGTTGTCAAGGACTACAAAATGCCGTGTGCAAGCACTGTTACCTCAAAATCACATTGCAGTACGTGTCACACACGTGGTTCACATGGCAATCGGTATGGCACCTCGTGCTTCACACGGTAAGCATCAACTTCTCACCCGTCGAGTTCTTCTCCCTTTACTGGTCATCTTCATGGGAACAGATTGCTGCTTGTCTCGCACATTTCCTCTGTCATGTGCCGCACATGCCTATATGTGTCCATCTCACACCACTTCATCTGAACCAACGATTTGTCGCCTACGAAAATCATGGCCGTTGGATCTTTCATAACAGTGAAACAGGGAAGTCCAACGGAATCCAGGCCTTCAATCAAACAGCCATGTCACAAGCCAACAGTGCAGATAAGGCATTCCATGGTACAAAGATCATACACAGGCAATAAAAATTACGAAGGTCACGCACACCGAACATACATAACATGATGCAATAATTAAATATATAGGCTATCTATAAAACAACAAAACGAAACTATGTATTAGAGGAGAATGTTTCATTTTTATTTCAGATCACTCTTGATGACGTGGTTGGAACAACAAAACAAAACATCCACTAAGATAACCTTATTAGAATGCTTATAGGAGGTAACTTTTTTTGCACTTCAATTGCTAGTCACATCCTTATCAACACAGATACCATGTGAACCTTGTGAAGTGGACGTGGCCAAGTCCCACCAGGAAGAAGACAACGTGCAATATATCCTGCTGGAAGCGAAATTGTACACAGCACTGAGTTTGTCTTTGGCGTCATGAGTATATATGGTAGTCATCACCTAACAGCCAAATGGAGTATACATGCTATATTGTGGGTGGGTTATGATTGGTCTACGGATATATTAAGGCAAGCTCATAGATACTAGTTCCAACTATTTGTTGTTTTGCACAAAGTCCCTGTTTCTAAAATAAAACTTCAACCATTATTTTTAAAAATATAACATATAAACCAACAAATATACTCCCTCAAGTATAAGTATTTCTCGCCTATTTCATTTTTACGAGTATCATTTAATGCCGTCTTTAGAGAGCTACAATATTAATGTAAGTACAATGCATCCATCTATTAGATGGTCTGATGAAAGCTAAGTAATTATGAGACTTATTGGACAACTCATAGTCTCGTACAATGGATTAATGTAGGATTCTTGTCACATAGCAATTTTTGTAGGATTTATATTGAGGAGTAATTAATAATATTAATTTTTATGCCAATATTTAGAGTTGCATGGCAACAACAACGACAACCCATAAAATGCTAGTCAGGTTGACTCAATAGTCCTAAATTTTAGCTTATGAGATGGTTGTCTCTAAAAACAACAGCTTTTCTCTCTCTCTCTCTCTCTCCATTCTCCTGTTTCCATATCAGCAAATATAGTACGTATATTTGCAGGAGATAGCTCTCGGATAAGCTGAGGTGGAGCATGCAATATACCTACCCTTGTACTCCCATAGCTCAACTTATGCAACCTCATCCTAATTAGGCGCTGGTTTCTGATTAGTGACACATCACATAATGACACTTTCGGTTTCCTAACTTATTTTGCACTTAACGAAGGGAAAATGAAGTCGTTTTTCATCTCATCTAATCTACCACAATATCTCTACAAATGCTTATATTTTTGAACAGATGGAATATGCACTACTGGAAACAGCAAGTTTGCCGAGTGCCAAGGGAACTCAGCAAAGAGGAGAAAACACTCGGCAAACTATTAGCCGAGTGTAACACTGGGTAAGAGCCCACGGCTTACCTTTTGACAGCAAAGGGCTCTTTGCTCAGTGCCAGGTGTCAGGCACTTGGCAAAAAGTTTGCCAAGTGTCAGAGAGGCACACGACAAAATAAACCACTCGGCAAAGTGTAAAAAGAAAAAAGGCCCGAAAAATAGCAATTTTTTTTAATGAGGGGACGGCCCCACTCGGCAAGTAGTCATTGTGCGTGCGCTACGCGAATGGTGGTAATCAAATCCGCGACCTTCTCTTCAGGCGTAACCTCCTCTTTGACTGCACCACACTATCGGATGCGTCTATACTTCGTTTTGATTCCTCACATATTATACTTAACCTAGTGTAATTACTTATTTAAGGCTCTACATGAGTTCAAATGAAAAAGTTATTAACTTCAAAGTTTCATAACGTTTCAAGGTCTACAACTTTTGTTTTGGTACTTTCTCCATCCGAGGTCATTTACAGAATTTGAATTTCAAATTTGAGAAATTCAAACTTGGTTTCGTTGACAAGATGATTTCACCACACGGCGAGCAGTGGAAGAAGATGAGGCGGGTTCTCGCCTCTGAGGTCCTATCCCCAGCCTTGGAGCACCGACTACAAGGCCGGCGGACCAAGGAGGCCGACCACATTGTCAGGTTCGTCTATAACCAGTGCAGCACAACGACTGTCGATGTCCGTCATGTGGCCCAGCATTTCGTTGGCAACTTTTGATCCGGAGCCTTATGTTCAGCAAGAGAAATTTCTTTGAGCTGTCACCGGGGTCGGCAGCCGCTGGCCCTGGGCCGGACGAGGTGGAGCACGTTAGTGTCCTCTTCACGTTGGTCAACTACGTCTTCAGCTTCAGAATGTCGGATTATTTCCCTAGGTTGATAGGCCTCGACCTTGACGGCCATGAGAAGGTTGTCAGGGACGTCCTGTCGACCCTAAACAGGTTGCATGATCCCATCATAGAGGAGAGGATCCATGAGTGGTCTGCCCTTCGTCGACATGGCAAGAAGAGAGAGGTCAGGGACTTTCTTGATGTGCTAGTGTCTATCGAGGATTCAGAAGGGCGACCACTTCTATCCCTTGAAGAGATCAAGGCACAGACAGCGGTAAGAATGCATATATAACATTGATTCGTATATTCCACATTGATTTAATTTTCGAGTTCTGCTCCAGCGCACGAAGTAGTGTCTACCGGAACAGTTCTCTTAGTTTTCATATTACTAGAGCATCTTTGATTTTTTTTTTTTACAGAGCATTCTCTCAAATTTTGGGCCTTTAACTAAATTGATTTATATCGACTTTCAGGAGATAATGTTCGCAATAGTTGATAACCCATCAAATGCCGTTGAATGGGCACTCGCGGAGATGATGACCAAGCCAGGGCTAATGAAGAAGGCAATCAATGAATTGGACACAATCGTTGGAAAAGAGAGACTGGTCCAAGAATCTGACATTCCTCACCTCAACTATCTCAAAGCGTGCATACGGGAGTCATTTCGGATGCACCCTTACCACGCTTTCAACCCTCCCCATGTTGCCATGGAAGATACCACTATTGGCGGCTACTTCGTTCCAAAGGGTAGTTCGGTATTGTTAAGCCGCGTCGGGCTTGGTCGAAACCCAGATATCTGGGAGGATCCTCTTGAATTCCGACCAGAGCGACATCTGAACACTTCCTGTGTAAGGCTCACTGAGCCGGACCTTACATTTATCTCGTTTAGCACTGGCAGGAGGGGCTGCCCAGGGGTGTCACTTGGCACTTCCACTACAATGATGCTGTTTGCAAGACTTGTGCAAGGTTTCACTTGGACCAAGCCACCTACCGTTCACAAGATGAAGCTCAAGGAGTCAGCAACAAACCTCGCACTAGCTGAACCACTGGTCTTGCAGGCTGAACCTCGTTTGCCTGCCCATCTCTATGAGTCTACTTAATTTGTGTGTGTTTGCAGTACAAGATGAACACCCTAGCAAGAGCAACATATAAATACGCTGCCAAAAGTCTGAATAAGCATTGGCAGGGTCTATAGTATACTAATACTTTAACTAGAGGATCTATTACAAGGCTGCGGCTTCCCTGTCTCCACTTCCTGTCGCCATCGGTGTCTCCATTGCGTGGATGCCGTCCATTTCCTGTCGGTTTCCCCGCACAGAAAAGAGGCCCACTTATTTAATCTTTTCCTTCTGCCATCTAACGACCAATCAAAATGTTGTCGTCATCCCTAATCTTTTCGTAAATCCGTTTCGTTCTCCAGGATCTTGATTTTTTTTTTTTTTAATTTGACTCGTTCTGCTCCTCTCTGCTACGGCGGCAGTTGGGTCATGCACGGGTCCAAATCAGGCGTTCTGTTTGTGACCTGTTCTTGGCCAAATCCATTATTGATTCCTTCGTCTCTCGCACCATGCCGGAAAGAGGTCTGCCGCGAAGAAACTCAAGTGCCGTCTGTTCGTGCAGGCTGATTCGTAATTCGCAATTGGTATTCGTAATTCCTATGTAGTTCACCCATAAACTACAAAAATTGACAAAAATGGGTATATAAATATGCGCAAAAATGTCAATATTTTAGTGGTGAAAACCGCTTATCAATCCGAGCTCGAAGCAAGAAATTATCGTGAAGGGAAATCTCTCATTTGCCGGCGGCGTAATGTTGATCGGCAAAGGGCTCTCTGCCGAGAGCTTTTTGTCGGGCACTCGGCAAACACTTTACCGAGTGCCCTGATGGCTCTCGGCAAAAAAAACTGACCTGACGCCCGTCACCACGGCACTCGGCAAGCAAGCCTTCTTTGCCGAGTGCATAGTGCAAAGCACTCGGGTCACCTCTGCCGAGTGCCTCCACGTGGCACTCAGCAAAAGTGGTCACCTTTGCCGAGTGCCTTGAATTGCCGAGTGCTTACATTTGACGCTCATTGTGCGTGTCGCGGCCGAGGTTGTCGGTTGTCACGCTATGCGTGATGGTTTAAAAGGATGTGTTTTTATCTTGAGCAAAATACACCCCAGGTCCTTAAACTATTGGTCGATGGTCATCTATGTCCATGAACTCTTTAAGTGTCCACATAGGTTCTTAAACTATTTTCAAATGGTCATTTAGGTCCACAAACTTTTGACCATATGGGTCTGTAAACTATTTGTGTTGTGTCAACCAGGACCGTTCCCCTTCGGGAGAGAGAAACATCTGACATTGACGTGCTACTGTGGAGACATATTAGCATACATGATCTTCACTTATTTTTCTTTACCAACATCTCACCCTCACTTGAAGCAGCTATATATTGTCGCCACACATCGTCGAAGCATCCGTCACAATTGAGGAAGCAAGGGACCATTGCTCTCATAGTGCCAGCGATGGATATCTCAACGGCGTGTGATGGTGACAAAGAAAAAAAATAGTTTATGGACCCACATGCTATGTCTCAACGCCGTGATGGTGACAAAGAAAAAAAATTAGTTTGTGGACCTAAATGACTATTAGGAAATAGTTGAAGGACACAGATGGACACTTTAAGAGTTCATGGACCTGGATGAACATCGGGCAATAATTTAGGGACTCGAGGTGCATTTTACGCTTTTATCTTCTTTCTGCTTTTTTCATGGTTGTATTCGTTCCTTCGGTCGTCGCTGTGGTGGAATGATATGCGTTGCTTATGTTGTGCACTTATCTTGTTGGCAGCTTCATTGGTTCGTTTGCGCTGACTTCGGTCACGAATAGGGGGTTCGTGTCTGTGTAAGAAAGCGGGATGATGATCTCCGATTTCTCAGGTGAGCATTGTTGTTCGTGTTATTTCTTATGTTCTGGTTTCATATGTGCTATGTTTGCATATCGTGCATGGTGTTGTGCCGCCTTGTTCCAAACTTTACGGATCGGGGTAGTGGCTGTTTTCCTTCTTCTGTGTTTACGGTTTTATTTTTTGTTTCATGTATCTCGCCATTGCCTATTTGGCGCGCTTGTGTTTTTTTTTTCTCCTCTCCAGGTGGTTTTTTGTGTGCTCATGTGTTTATTCGATGATGTCTGTTGCTGTTTTATGGTTTTAGATGGTTATTTGTTTTTTATTTTGGATCACGATCTACTATCAAAATCATTGTTGCTGTTTTTAAATATGCTGTCTTTTTGTATTTTGTTCTTCGTCGAGGGGGTTTTGGGTGTACGTGTTTTATTCCACGGTGTCTACGTCTTTTTGTATTTTGTTCTTATTGTATTTAAATCTTATCAAATAGTTCCAAATAAAATATGTAGGTACAATAGTTTTCACTATATTGAATAGATTGAAATCAATTCATAAATAATTCTATAAAACCTTTTTGAATTTACGTATTTGTGCATGAAATTTTATTACGCGAAAACTCGGAATGTTACACGTTGTATGAGGGAGACTGTGAAAAACGCGATGACCAATAAGCTAAGGAACCACTAATGCATGTGTGTAATAACAAACAGGATAGGCTATGATGTCTAGAGCATTAGGCGAGTACGAGGAGCTCAGAAGCATATTAGCCAGGATATAGACAATAGAGATAATGACTCACACACAAAAACCATAAGTAATTATATTGTGACAAAAGAGTAGATAAAAAGATATGTTAACAAGATTAACCACACAAAGAGGACAAGTCACCCACTAGTTTACTTTATAGTGACATAAACACCACTCGAAAAGAAAATATAGATATAGAAACACGTGATGCAAGTGGAAGGACACGGCATCGGTAATACCCTTATTTTTAAGAGGCGACACACCTATTTGGGATTCCAAACCCACCGCATGTACTATGACATTTTAACCACTTGTTGACAGCAACGTTTATGGGTAGACCTCGATGATCGATCGGATACCCAGAACTGGTGTTATTTTGTAGTCGCTAAATCCAGCTTCGAGAAAAATCTTCTTCCACTCCTGTTCATCTCGTTCAATGCCATTGACAAGCATGACATACAAATCAAACAAGACCTGCATCTCTCTGCGCTTTGAGTCCAACGGATCGGCTCCAAGGACGATATCCATGATTATCACCTTTCCTCCTGCTTCTTTCGGAGGAAGAACTTTCCTGCAGTTCTTTAGTATCTTGACGCAATCCTCGTGGCCCCAGTCATGAAAAACCCACTGGAACATATATATAGAAAACATTTAGATGAGATAAGGAAAAAAACATACCCAGTGTATAAATACCTGACAACTGTTTATGATATATTTAGTAAGTCAGGGCTAGTTCTATTTTTGCTACAGTTGTGTAGTAAAGTCGATCTCATCCATAAATGTTAACCATTCCTTAAAAATAAAAGATACTGCAGCATGCATGCAGACACTATATCACTGGATCACAGGACGTTGGGCATACCTTGAAGAAGATGACATTTGCTGGTGGTATGCTCTCAAACATGTCACCGGCGATGTAATGCACGTCGGTGTCGCTGGGAGCATTGGCAATGACGTGCGCGAGATCGAGCACGCTGCATTTCACTCCTGGGAACGCCTTTGAGATCCCCTGCGCTGCCGCACCGAGGCCCCCGCCAACATCAAGCAGGGAGCTTATCCCCCGGAAGACCTCGCCGCACTCCTTCACGATAATGTCCATCATGAAGCGGCTGTCCGAGACCATCCCGTCGTTGACGAGTGCGTTGAAGGCTGCGTCATGCCCAGCCATCTCCCACAGGGCCTCACCATGTGTGTGCTTGAAGATGCAGGGGTCCGGCAGTTCGCGCTGGAACCATGTGCCAAGCTCGAAGTAGGAGAAGGCGAGCATCGGGTGGATTATCATGGCGTTGATGGGACATATGTTCTGCGGGCCGACGAGGAGACGGGACACCGGGGTGAGCACATAGATGGGCTCTTCGTCGTTGCCATCATTTGTGGACAGATGGTGCTGCGGGACGGTGCTGAAGATGCCAGTGGTGGTGAGCACGCGCATCAGACGACGCAGGCAGGGTATCTTGGATGGATGGAGCGTGATGTTGTCGACTATCTGGGTGAGGGTGGCGCCGCCGTCGCCATGGTGGTGGATGGCGTCGGCGATGTGGAGGTCCAGGGCGCACTTGAGAGCCACGGACTTGAAGTAGCCGAACGTGCTCTGCCAGAGCTCGAGCTGAGCGTCAAGCAAGGGCTGACTTGTGTTAACAGGGGTGAGCGCCATGATGCAATGTTCCAAGGTTGTTTGGAGCTACTGCAGTGGTTGAGATGGAGAGCACGGCCATGTGTTTCTTTATATAGGGGATCATGTCGTGGTATCTATTATTAAAACATACTGATTTTTTAGGTGGATAGGCTCGCCTAATTTAGATTTATCACATACTGATAAAAAAATCAAATGACATAGGCTGTTGAACATCCACATAAACATGTGCCAAATTATGTATCATTTCTGTCAATTTCAGGCTTGTCGTTTGTCGTCAGCCTTTTATATCATTTTGTGCCATCAAACGGCCAATCGGATTTACGCTACAAGCCACCAGCTTATCACAAGTCAGGGTACCTACCACAGGTCAGTTTTCTGAGTCTACAACCCTACCTACCATATATATGGCGTAGAGAGGCTTCAGGTTGGAAGTGGCATTCCAATCTACCACCTCCCATAATTAGTTGTTAGATGGTGGTGTGTCGAATACATTACATATAGTTAAAAGGGCGTGGAACTCTCAGCCCAATGATATTCATTGGAAATCATACATAAAGATGTCTTGGTGACTTTTTAATTTATTGTCATATGTAGAAAAGGTACAAACATGCTATGATACTAATGGAAGGATATGCAAAGACTGGAAATACAGCAAAATTCACCCATGACATTTTGCGTAATACGATATTTTCAATGTTTGGAGTACTAGAAGTTATCATAAGCGATGGAATATCTTATTTTATTGCAAGACACCTACGTGAATATCTTACAAAAATGGGGATTCAACATCGTGTAGCCACGACATATCATCCTCAAATAATGGCCAATCGGAGAACTCAAACAAACAATTAAAGGCCATTTTGAAGAAGATGGTGGATACGAATAGAAAAGATTTTTCTACAAAGCTTTCCAATGCTCTATGGAAATGATGTGACACTATCAACCAGTTAATGGAAAACATGTCTTTTGAGCAGCAACTAAGCTCAATGTCCCCGGCCCATCTAAATGGTCCACATGGCCCATAGACACTGCTCCTAATCTTAGCACGTTTAGCACTTTGCTTAGGTCTTCATCAGCACTGACATAAGCCATGGCATCCAAGAATATTGAACCCTGAGTTGCATCGAAAGAGAATGCATGTGTACGCCATCACGCAGGCCACACAATTGGGGCATCTGCAAGATAAAAAACGAAAATAAAGGTAGGTGGCCTGCACAAAATCATAATATTTCCTGACAAAATTTTGGAACTGAGAAGATGGTTGGAAAAGAGCTGAATTGATTTCGACTTAAATTCAATGCTTCTCAATGGAAGATCAGGTCTTTTTCTCCCCATGTTACCTCGCCCAATCCTATTGCTCATGTCCCAACAATCATAGCACTGGCTACAGGTGTGACACTAGGCCGGTAGATCTGATGATGATTTGGCATGAGGACAGCTAGGTTTGGCAGATCTACGATACGATTCTGATTGTGATAAATGATTGCGAAACTGGAGACAGCGATGCGGGCAAAGTCACAAAGGGGAGGACAATGAGTGGAGGCTGGTGGTTTTGATAAACGATGATTTTTTCAACGGACATGTGGCCTTAGCTCAATTCTTTTTCAGCAGCATGAGCCTAGCTTAACGTCCACTTCTATTGTTTACAACGTGAAAAATGAAACAAGTAACTATATGGACCACTTGGTCCATATCCATTTGCTCCTAATCCTAGAACGTTTAGCACGTTGATCAGGACAACCGTCCTAGGTCCTAATCAGTGCCGAGATAAGCCATTGCGTCAACAGTATTGGACTCTAAGTTGCTTCGGAGGAGAGTGCATGCATACCACACACGTGTACACATGGAAGGGATTTTAAATCGATCTCCCAACATTCTGATAAGTAATAAACAATTCAACAGATGCAAATTCCTTCCTGGGTCTTGGAGATTGTAGAGTGTAAAAAGCAAAGCATCGGGCTCTAATCTTCTCTCCCGTAATCTCCGGCAGACATCCAACCCTTGACAGCCTCACATTGCTCCCTTCATTTGGATCTTTGGATACCCAGTCCCTAGTCACCTCCCCCTCGAAATCAGTCTCTCCTAAAGGAGGGTGCAGAGCCACGCTAATCTACCAACCAAAACTTGAGAGACGCCATAATTGTTGTTGCGTCCAACTCAATCAGTACTCACTGGCGAAGCGTGTCTGCACGAGGTGATCAAAAGGTCGTTCAAGGACGTTGCGGACAGGAAGGTCAAGGCGGCGCTCACACGCGTCGTGGTGATGTCAAGCTCCCCAACGCCGTACTCACAAAAAAAAAGAAGCTCCCCAACACCGTGGCCACGAACGATCTGATTGGCAAGTGAAGGGATCCAGAACGCTATCACTGGTTTGAGTCATCTACCTACTTTTTATTTGCTGCAGCTGTATCATCTTACACTACTTACAAAAGCGTTCATTCCCGACACTTCGATTTTATTCATCATCGGCGGTTTCGTCTAGGCTGAGGAATTAGCATCCGGTATGACGAGAACCGCCGAGGTTGGGGAGTCATCCCAGGCAGTTAATAACAAGAACCGCCAGGGATGAGAGAACCGCTGGGACTATGAGGTCCCCTAATTCGGCCCATTAGGCCCCACTCCCAACCGGCCCACTTGTGTAAGGCCATGTCTGCATCGACACCAAAAAGATCCTCTGATCCATTGAGATAGGTGATGAACACATCCTTCACTGACAAACTGTTCCGGTCGATAGACACTAACGACACCAAAGGCAAGTACCCTCTAAGCTGACCAGCTGAACAACACATCGACGTCCTTGCTATCTGCACAGCAGATTGGTAGTCCATGCAACTCCCGCAAACTCGGGTAACAACATGAGTACTATGGGGAAAGGGATTCACGTGTTAACCTGACTTCCCGCAAACTTTCAGAAATTTTGGAATAGAGATGTGCCTATACCTCTCCGAATTCGGCACCCAATTCGCGTGCCTTTCCAAACTTGCTAAAGGTCTGCTAAGAAGGTGCCGTTAGTGTCTATCTGCATACCAAACGTGCCCAGTGACTGCTATCTGCATAGCAGTCACTGGGCACTTAATCAACTAGGTTGCTTTGACATTTGTGCGCATTTCTTGAGAAAAAAACTCTGCCGGAGCACTTGATCGATGTAAACTTTGTTAATAAGTTCTTGTCAGCTCAGAAATCAATGTCTCCCATGCTGTATGAACAGTTTGGTTCACCTCTTTCAAATTTAAACATAATCAACTTTTCCCCAGCTAGCGGTTATACATTGAGCAAGATGGAAGCACATGAACGCCACGATCAGTCATAACAAAAAACAATGATACTTTGGTCATTAATAGGACCATTCAAAGTCGACCAAATGCATAAGCGCTAGGCCCCCACCGACCTCTCCCATCGTTGAAAGGAGAACTATTATGGTCGTTCATAAAAACGGCATACCCCAGCCAATCAATGGAGGAGCAACACTGAGGCCCCAATATAATGGCTGCTTACTCCTTTGCACAACCTCAAATCTCAACAGGAGAAAGAGACTAAAAACAAGCGAGAGCAAACCGCCACCAGAGCGAGTTAGACGTGTGTGACGCAAGTACATGCTATTACTAGGCATAGGAGGCATCAAGAGCAACATGGCTTTACTGTTGACCGGTGCAGCTGACAAGCTCTCTGTTGCTCTTGCTGCAGCTTGGTATCGTTCCGACGGCTACAATTCTCCACTACAAGCAAGCCAATTATGGGACATGTACATCTTGACAATCTCTATCTTATTATGGCTCCGTGCTGCACGGGCTTGTATAATCCAGAGACTCACGCTCCAATCTCGAAATGACACGCATGGGAAATGAAGACAGTTAGAAGGAAAATGAGCTTGGTTGTGATTTGCAGGATAAAAAAACGACAAAAAATGCAGACATGAGACTGGATGATGTTTGCTTGTTCGATCATCGTCACAACGTAACCATTCATACCCAAGTATCTCAGCCTTGACAGTTGCTTGTAATTTCAAAATATACTGTGATGTCTAATAAATAAAATGGGTTCCCGCTTACAAGGTATATATATACAAGTACCCATGTTGGATGAAGCTAAAAGTAAGGAACACTTTTGCCACACATCAATATTGTACCAATGAGAAAAAAAGTATTATGGATGAAATATGACCGTCTATTTAAATAGGCAACACGTATTTTGCTCTGATTTAAGTAAATTTTAATAATATATATGATACCTTACATACCTTGATATCTTTGATACAATACGATGTATGTTCACTTCATCTTTCAGACTGTAACCATCCAGAATAATTGCACAAGTGCCAGGACCTAAAGTTGACTTGCCTAAAAACCATTTATTGAAATTCAAAGGATCTACATTGGTCGTCGTGAACCTTCAGAAATTTTTCAAAACAATCCATGCTAAAAGCAAATTAAAAACTTCACTTAACCCATCTACCGTGAATTGCTCACATTTTCCCATCAGTTTAAGCTCTTACGCGCGATTGATCAGTATATAGTAACTTACTAGAAAAGTAAGACACGCTCCGCCGCGCCAGTTTTTAGTAAACCTTTCGGCTTTTTTTAGATGGACCTTCGTGTGGAGTGGGTGGGGACTATTTGAGATGGACCTTCGAGTGCATGCGATGGTGCTCACCTTCGTGTGGAGTCGCTTTTGTTTTCGTTCTCCTGCCGGCACGCATGCATGAGCCAGCAGCCACGCGTTTCTTTTTCTCTGCCACACCGCTCCAGCAAACCAGGTCTTCTATCTGCTACTTCTCCCAAGCTCCTCTCTCGCATGCCAAACCGCAGCAGCAGCGGCTGCACCCTCGCACCATCCTCACCTACTCCCCATCGCCAAACCGCACCAGCAGCTGCACCTCCGCCTACGCTCCATCGCCGGCCATCAATTTGTGGCCTCTCTCTCTCTCTCTCTCTCTCTCTCTCTCTCTCTCTCTCTCTCTGACCTCCAGCTCCAATTCATATCAAGAGGCTAGCTCGGTGGTCCAAAGCTGGCGGCACATTTAGTCGTCGGTCCAGCACCGGCAGCGAGTCTAGGCGTCGGGTCAAGGAGGGGAAGACACGATAGGTGAAGCGAGGACATCGCCCCGTTCTGCTCCGGCAAGCAAGAGGAGCAGTCAACTTCCTCATTCGATCTCCCGAGCTCTCGTCTGCTGAAGGGTGTGGGCTGACGGGCAAGCTCTCAATCTGCGGAAGGGCATGGAGTACTTGCGGGTCGTCAATGTCTCGTCGACGCCGGTCAAGGGCCTGGCAAGGAAACCAGGCCATGTCTAATCAACCTCGGTGTGAGCTTCTCCACCGATGATGGTCGACATGTTGGGCCATCTGTGGACACCGATGAAGGGCAGGGCATGAAAATCATGCCCAGACACTAGTTATCCATGGCCCGGCAGTAAGCTTTCTTGTCATGGTTGGAAAAAGCTGCCTGGAGGCTCAGGGGCCCAAGGCCCAACGTCGACAACCGACTTAGAAAGAATGAAGGAAATTCATGTTCGCTTCGGCGGCGGCCACGATGTACGGAGATAACGCGTCAGCTCCCGACGTGGTCCACGTCCCTCAAAACGCTGCGGAGAGGCGGAAGTTATGCCGCATCTGCTTTAGACTATAATATCAGAACTAGCAATCTCGGGCATGCTTTATTAAATCAATGTGCAACTGACACCTGTTCTACATTTCAACCCTAAGGAAGGCTGCAATTCAGCCTACATAGTTGTAGGCTTGTAGCTTAATATTAAAAACAAACACGCAGCACCGATGTCCGCAAGCATCCAAGAGTAAAGGGATACTTACTCAACATCGTTTTTTATTTTCAGAAAAATTACAAAATGAATTGTTGCACTAACCAAAAATGTTGAATTGGCTCTTTCGAATTATTGAAACTGATTTTCCAGAATGGTGATTCAATTTTTCCAAACGTTGAATGCATATATATAGAACGAGTTCACCAAATTTTTTTTTGAAATCCAGGATTATTCTAGTTAGTTGCGTGTTCGAAGTTTTTCAAATTGTTGTCCTTAACTTTTAAATAGTAAAAATTAGATGGCTCAACATGGAAACTAGATTTTTGAAAAGAATTAGAACAAAAAAGGAAATTAAAATAGAACCTGGGCTCTCCCTGCGTAAGCTTGGACGTGGCCGTGTCAGTAAACGTAAGCCTTACATTATTACGCAGTTGAGGCACCGAAAAAGTTATCGGCATCTCCATATACATAGTCCGTCTCCAATTTATTTCAGCGCGCCGCACCAAGCCCTCGCCTGGCCGCCTTCGGCCAGATGTCTTCCTGCCGGAAGTGCCGCAACAACCAAAAGGGTTGCTGCTCCGATGAGCGTTGTGTCCGCCGCGAGAGATCCCAGCTCCGGCGTGACTCCGATCCCGAAGGCGTGGACCGCATCGGCGCCCTCCTCGACGACCTGATCCTCGACATCCTCGGCCGCCTCCGCTGCGCCCGTGCCGCCGCCCACGCCGGCCTCCTCGCCCGGCGATGGCGCGGCCTCTGGACCCACCTCCCCGCGCTCGCCTTCCACCACATCGCCGCTGACGAGGTCGACGCCGCCTTCGCCATGTTAGCGCACACCTCGCTGTCCCTCCTCCACATCCGCGTCCCCTGCTGATGCCACGATGCCGCGATCGACTCCGCGCGCGTCTCCTTAAGTATTTTTTGGTTTCAAAATTCAAGAATAATATAACTGATATTCTCAAAATTTGAAACCAAAAAATAATTCCGTTAAGCCCTCAAACTAACGGAAGGGCCAAGAAAGGAATCAAAGTTGTAATTTGGGTCACATAGGTAACTTTTTTTTTCCGTTTAGACCAAGTAGGGAACCAGCAACTTTAACAGGGCCAAATAAGGAATTCTGATTTTACTTTCTGTTTGTTTATTTGTAACAGGAGAGATACGGATGCTCAGTGTTCTGCCCGTGTGATCATCCTAGTGATTGGAGAAGTCAAAATATCTCCTTGACTGGTCTTAAAGAATTAGAAATACATGGCTTCAACGCAAAAGCACTAGTACAATGAGGGCCTGCAGTGACGCAGGCCATAAAATTTTGGTGGCGGACGCCTGGCCTAGCGTCACTGCAGGCCGCGGCTCGTTCACTGTAGCACCTTCAGGCGGCGGACGGAGTGACGCAATCAGCCAGGTGCAACTTCGGTGGCGGTAGAAGTGACATCGCAGACGTCCGTCATTAAACCTACTCACATAGAAGCGGTCGGAATGACGTCACGGGCGACCGCCACCTCTCCGGGTAGCAAGAGTGGCGGACGGCGATGTCAGCCGCGTCCGCCACCCGTGCTAACGTCACAAACGTCCGCCACTTCTAGTGAAACACAGGTGGCGGACGGGGCTGACATCAATATGCCCGCCACCGCATCAGAGCAGTATATAGGCGCGGCTGTTTCTTCCCCCCGAACAGTATCGGGCTGAACTCGAGTTCTTGTCCGTACGGCGGCCGGAAAAAATTAGAAAACAAGGGGGGAAGGTTTTGATCTTGTTTTTTTTGTAGGAGTTGTTCTAGAAGGTAAATTATAGCAATCCATTGGACTATTTTTGTGTTTAGATGCCAATTTGAGGGTCAATTTTGTGGATAAAGTTGACCTAGGGTTTCAAACTTTTCTGGCTTTATTTGAGGTGATTCCATTGATTTTTTTGGTGGGGATTAAGTAGATCCTATGTTGTTTGCCAACCTTCCATGTCCTATGTTCTTTTCCTTTGGGTTTTCTATTCTAATTTTGTAGATCCAATTTTGGATTGCATATGCATGAGAGAGGGGGAAATTGATTTGCTTTTTTAATATTTTCTCTTTATTTTTTTATTCCATTGTTTAATTTCGTTTTTATTATTGCAGATGGTTGACAGATCTTGGATGTACGATGGAGGAGGAGGAGACCCGCTACTCTATTTTCAGGAAATCACCAATTTTGTGATAGCCGCAAGGACTCACGCTTCACGTCAGCATACAATGGCTATATGTTGTCCTTGTAAGAAATGCAAGAGTACTATACTGTTTGACGACCATGAAATCATTCGTGAGCACTTGTTAGACAATGGTTTCGTGGACAACTACTCAATCTGGACAAAACATGGTGAAACATCAGATAGTGGAGAAGCCGACAACGAGCAGGAGAGTGTTGAAGGCAGTGATCACCGAGAAAGGGAACAACCCAACAATGAGCGTTATACTGACAATCAGTGCAACATCGGGGATGATGACTTGGTACATGAAACTCGCGAATCTGAAGGCATAGATGTGGAGGAATTGTTGCGCAACATGCAGCATGAGGATCTGCTCCATCACAGGAATAAAGGCTTTGATAACGTAAAAACGTTGCATAAAGCGTCAAGGGACCTTCTTTATGATGAATTGAAAGGGTGTGAGAAGGAGTGCACCGTGTTGCACACGGTTCTTGGACTCCTCACATTGAAGGCAAGCAACGGTTGGTCAGACGGTAGCTTCAACGGCTTGCTGGAGATGTTAGGCAATATGTTGCCAAAACCAAATCATTTGCCCATTAGCACGTACCATGCAAAGAAATTGTTGTCTCCATTGACATTGGGCATACAGAAAATTCACGCCTGTCCGAACCACTGTATCCTCTACCGTAAAGAACACGCAGATAAGGTGAGATGCCCAACTTGCAACGCGAGGCGGTACAAAAAATTTGATGACAATGACGATGAAAGTTTGACCGTCAGCAAGAAGAAGGGACAGAAGAGGAACAGAGGCAATCATGAAAAATCAAGCAGAAGATGATGCGGATGATGGCAGAAAAATTCTGGCACTGGTGATGTGGTACCTACCGGTAATCGATCGCTTGAAGCGTCTGTTCTCAAACTCAATGTGACACCCCGTGTCACTAAAAACAAGTTAGCAAAAGCATTGCAACTGAACAGAACAAAAATCCAAGTAAATTTCAAATTCAAAATCAAATGTTCGAATAATTGTCAAACCATGGCTTGTGAAGGAATTTAAATTTTTCCATAACATCTTGAGCAACTAAAAATACCAGTGTATGCAGGACCTCAAGAAAGAATTTTGGAGAATTTCTGGTGATTTTAGAAATTCGTTTGGTTGCGCAAATAAATCTCACAAGTTTAAAAAGTACCCAACTTTGACCAGCTGCAGTTTTAAATCTACTAGAAATCCAAATGTGCATGTTGGCCAGATGGAAGTACAGATCAAGAGCTTTCCAAAGAGACCCAATTTGTGAATTTTGGATCTCGTTTGCTAATTCAAATCGTGTTCACAAATTTGGGGAAAACCATTGACCAGAAATTCGAAGAAAATAAAAAGATGCCCGAGGGCCCACTGGTCAGCCACCTCCTCTCTCTGCCCGCGCCCGAACTCACTCGCCACGTTGCCGTCGGCGTACGGCGACGCCGTGCGGCACCCTGGCCCGCCCTCGACCGCGCCGCGACGCAGAAAACGGCCGCTCCTTGCCCGTCCGAGCGCCATCGCTCATTTCCCCCTCTCTTCGCTTCTCGTCCTCGCTCCCGCCAGCAACCCGCCATGGCCGCCGCGAAGCCGAGCTCGGGCCAGCCCCCATCGAGCGAGTCCCGGACGAGCCAGCACATCCGAGAGCCTCGCTAGTGCCCCTCCGACATCCACCATGGCTCCGGACCCTTTCCCTCCGCCGTGAGCCGTGAATCGATGCCGTCTTCCTCATTCCCGGCCGCGTGAGCTCCTCCCGCTTCGCCGCCGATTCCGTCCGGTCCGGTGAGTTCTCGACCGATTCCCCGCACGAATAGCTTCCCCATGAATCCGCGAATCTTCCTAACCTCTGAAACCTATGTTCCCCAGCCGTTTGAGGCCACCACGAAGATTTTCCCCGCCGCCGAACGTCACTCCCGCGACCACCTCCCCGTTGTGCTCCGTCTTCCCAGCTTCATCATCGTCAACGGTGCACGCTCCTGGATCCTCCGCGATGCCGTTAAGCTTGACGGACGAGCCAAGCTCTTCCCCGAACACTCCGTCGACCTCTCCGCCATGTCGAAGCTCCGCCACCCGCTGCCGCTCGTCGCCGACCAAGCTCCGACCACCCCCGTGCCCTTCCGTTCAGCTAGGTGAGCTCCCCGTTCCGCGCCGTACCTTCTCCTGGCCACCATGTTCCAAATCTCTGCCAGAAAGTTGCTCCGGCGAGCGCGCCGCCCATCTCCGGCGACGCCTCCGGCGAGCGCACCATGGGCTGCAAGGGTGGGATCCTTTGCGACCACGCGGGATCCCGTGTGGCCCACCTTGTGACCCAGTGTGTGCCTCAGATCTGAATGGCTGGATCATTTTGTGGCCAGTCCGGATTTGGTGCGGCCAGTCTCTGTGCCCCCTTGTGTGGCCCAGCTCTGATTGGTCCACTCCATTTCAATTCCTTTTTCGTATTTTGTTAATTCCCAGAAAATCACAGAAAATTGTAAAATGCACAATTAATTGAATACAGCTCCAAAAAATTATGAAACCAATTTTGTTAGCTTCCTTATGCTCAGATCTATTTAAATAAAAAGTCGAAATCTTACAACTCATTTTCCTGTTTTCTGTAAAATTGTAATTGATGCAAGACTTGTTTAATTCCTAGTAAATTCTCTGTTGCTCAATAAATTATGAACTCTTGCATGCTTGTTAAGCCACTCATAACACACATATAGAATATTTTTCCATTGTCATATGATTTCTAATTATTTGCTTACGATTTAAGTCATTATAAATAATCTACCTTGCAATAAATCATGAAACCTCACTGTAAATTACTTCCAGTGTCACTCTTCACCAGAAAAATGCCACCGGACATAAATTAAATTTTGAAGTTCAATTCTCTAGATTAATCAACTTGAATTAAATTAAGTAAGTAACTAAATGAAAATCAATAAAGGAAATACTTCAGACGAAAGTAATTAACAAAGTAAATTAATTTGCACTTACAGTATAAATGACTGTCCTATCAAGAAATCAATTCCTAAACTGCATCATATTATCATTGCATCTAACACGCATTATTTATCCTTGTCGTAACGTGTAGTGACAGAGACGACTCCGGAGCCACTCGACTTCCAGCTGCCGGAGGAGGAGGCACAGGAGGAGCAGCAGCAGGACACTGACACCCCCGCTGACCTAGCTAGCGTAGTTCCTGAGCCAGGCAAGCCCCGGTGCATGCCTTCCTATTTAGGATTTTTATTTTCTCACTTGATTGGGGCTAGTAATTGATTGTGCATTAGGTTTATTAGGGGTTGATGTGAAACCTTAGAATTGCATTAGGATTTCCCTTCCATATCCTATCTTGTGTCCTATTTTTGTAGATGTGGTCTAGGTTACGTTAGAACTTGCTAGGCTTAGTGGATAGCGGACGGTAGAAGTCGAGTGGTAGGTCCCACTCGTATGATAGGAATCACCCTGGATTGTACTAGCTGGATTTAGGATTTGTTGAGACCGGACGGGGAATTGCTTGTATAGGATGGTTGGAGAAGGCTGGGCCTTCACGGTGGTGTAGCCCCGTCTGTGTCGATTAAGGACCGTTCGTTGTTGGCCCTATTGAGCAAGTTCGAACGTACTGATCACATGCCTAGTGTTTTTATGGGCCTAGTAAACTTAGTAGCTTGGGTTGCCCTGGTGTGCGGCGGAAGCCTTCCCTTTCTATCATGGTATTCGGGAGAGAAAGGATGCTTCCCAATCAGGGCGTACGTCTGGGATGGGGACTGTGCGGGAAGGCCTTTCTCGGGAGGGGTTGGACCCAGCCTAGCTTCAGGGGGATCCTTGCGAATAGTTGCTGCATACGACTTTTGCGCGTGTGTGGCGTGTGGTCAGGTTTTCTCCTGCAGGATGTACATCGATGCCGCCGCTCTCGGTCATGAGCAACCTTGCTCAGTGCGCCACATCGTAGTGTGATATGATTGATGAGATGATGATGCTAGTCTATTACATTACTGTTATTTACATTGCTATATATACTGTCACCGTTGATGTATTGTTACTTATACCTGTTCTAGATATATGAACACTGCTTTATTGGTTAAGTACTTAATTGGAATTAAAACTTGAAAGTAAGGACCAAGTGATTAGTGCGCTTTTATGCAAGTGAGTCAGCCTAACCCCTTGTAGCCTTTGCATTCTAGGAGTCGGCTGTAGTTAGCCACGTTGACGGGTAAGTCTTGCTGAGTAACTAGTACTCAGGGTTTGGCTCTTTATGTTTTTGTGCAAGTATAGATTTCGCTTCCGCTGTTGCTTGGTGGAGTTCCTCAGTGGGTCCACATCGCAGGGCTTCGATGTGCGGCCACTTATCGTCGAGTGTGGTAGTATTGTTGTACTTTGTAGGCTTCCGCTGTATTCTTACGTGTTTTAAATCATTTGACTCATGTAAGAACTTAAAGATGTAAAAATTTGAGCTTTTTATGTGATGTACTGTTGCGTCTGTTCATCAGCGCTATACCGACTCGATCCTGCGAAAAGCGGAGACGCTTCACTCAAGAGATGCTAAACTCATGACTTGGCATGCCGACGAAGATGGGCGCAAGAAAGACGGGAAGCTTCGCCACCCTGCTCGCCTAACCCTTACAGGGCAGGTAAAAGGGAAACCGGCATGCGTTGTATGCATCGACCAAACATCATCCGTGTAAGTTGGTGTACATGCGTCACCGGCGATTCTTACCAAAAAATCACCCATATCGTCGAATGAAGAAAGAGTTTGATGGTACAGAGGAGAAAGATGCGCCACCAGTACTTCGCGACGGCAAATTTGTTCATGACCTGGTAAAATGTTACTGGGTAGTTCACGGGAAGCCGGTCAAGGGAAGAAAGCGAAAGAAATCCGATCAAGTTCCAAAGGATGCAATCTTTAAGAAGCAGTCGATTTTCTTTCGGTATTTAAACTATTGGAAACAGTTGGAGATTGGTCATGCAATCGACCTTATGCATGTCACAACGGGTGTGTTCAATAGCACATCAGGTCTCCTGATGGACACTCCTGGTAAGACAAAGGACGGGCTCAATGCCCGGAAAGACCTCAAAAAGCAAGGAATAAAGCCAGAGCTTCACCCTCAAGAAAGGCCTAATGGGAAGTATTATCTTCCACCGGCCAGCTATAACCTGACCCTTGAGGAGAGAAAAGAATTATGCAAGTGCCTACGCAGCATCAAGGTACCCACTGGTTTCTCAACGAATGTAAAGAATCTCGTCTCAATGGCTGACTTAAAGATAAGTGGCTACAACACGCACGATTGTCATATGATGCTTTCTCTGTTCCTCGCCATCGCTGCAAGGGCTATCAAACACCCGTATGTCAGGATGGTCATCACACGGATGTGCCACTTTTTTAACGCTGTATCGAAGAAGCTCATCGACATTGTCGAACTGGAGACCATACGTAAATAGATGCGAGAGACTATGTGCCAACTCGAGATGTGCTTTCCCCTCACCTTCTTTGATACCATGGAGCACTATATGATCCACATTGCAGATCAAATACTTGTTCTTGGGCCATCTTACCTTCACTATATGTACCCGTTTGAGCGTTACATGTACGTTATGAAGAACTATGTGCGCAATCCTAGAAGTCCTGAGGGGTCCATGATAGAGGGATACACAACAGAGGAGGTGTTGGAGTGCTATAATGATTACATGAAAGATAGGAAACCAATAGGTGTTCCAGTGTCACGTCATGAGGGAAGGCTCACTGGTAAAGGAACCAAAGGAAGGAAGACCTTCAATGATGAGAATTTTGAAAGAGTGAAAGAAGCACATTTCAGCATCTTGCATCAGTTACAGATTGCCGCACCATACGTTGAACAACACTTGCAACAGCTTCGCTTAGAAAATCAAGGCATGTCAGAGGAATTGATCATGAGTGAGCACAAGCTTTGTTTCATTACCTGGTTGAAGGAACTAAACATACCAACCGGTGAAACAACACAAGAAAAAACGATGCATCTATTGGCAGATGGTCCACTAAGTCTTGTTATGTCATGGCAAGCGTTTGACTTCAATGGGTTCACATTTTACACCAAGGCAAAGGACAATAAGAGCCAGTGCCAAAACAGCGGGATAGTAACATTTGCAGAGGACAGTGAGGGAATCAGAAACACTGTTGGTATTTCTTACGTCACAGATAAATCCGCAAGCGCACGGAATACCGTTGTAGCACTTCGCCCGGGAGTATTCCAAGGTATCGTATTTGTTTTCCCCAAGGAACGGAATTATTCTATCGCAAGGCAAGTTTTACCCAAGTACAACCAAGACAACTAGCAGCTTAGGATTGAGAGGGTGATTATTATCTAGATAATTCTAAGGTTAGACGAATTCAGGTTCTACTCGTCTACTTCGAGCACCGGCTTAGGCTTTGGTCTGCCAAGCCACTCCGGCTAATGGCTCTACTATGTACCCGAACGTGGAGGGTTCCTTTGGATGGACAGGGCTGTCACTTCCTGCCACCTACCTCTACAAACCGTGGAGCACACAGCGGTCAAAGGCGACCTCCAGCCTAGACACCACGTCTATGCTATCGATCACTACTCTAGCCCCGGCCTGATACTGATTCAGAGAACTAGAGCACTCCTTGCGGAGCGACGATCCCGTTGAACGAGTGTAACAAGAATTATGCCTAGACGAATAATAAAGCTCAATAGATAGATAATCACCACGTATAATCACTAGAAGTGTTTACACGCCAAGGTAAAAGAATAGGAACTAAACCTCCAATGAAAAGAGGAGGAGAACTCCTATCTCTTCCTTGCCCTCTCTCCTATTCTACTAAAATACAAGAGGCTCTCGGCCTGTGGATTGGAAATGAGGAGAGTCTTGTGTCTTGTGGTGTGTTGTTGTCTTGAGAGAGGGGGGGGGGTACCCCTTTATTTATAGCCTTGGAAGGTCGGCAACTTTGAGGCGGTTCCCGAGGTCGGTGACAATTAATGCAGTGGGAACCGACATCCAGAGGTCGGTTGTGAACCGCCATAAAAAGATGGGCCAAGGGGGCCTCCCAGTCAGGTCGGCCGACCTGGCCAGGGGGGGTCGGCCGACCTGGCCTGGGCCCCACTGGGTCTCATCTTCCTCTGGCTTCCTCCCTTGGCTGTGTACAGGCCCAATCCACTTGCATTATTTGATCTTGACACTTGATTCTGTGGTTTTGGGCTTTTGGACTAAGTTCTTTAGTCCGGGAAAATCTGTTGATTGCAAAAGTTCATGCTTGGAGCCTGTTTTCCCTTGTTTTTATACGAATTGCACCTACACTCATAATTTCACCAAGACTAGTGGAATTTGTTAGAAATAAGCCCTATGTCTACCCTTGGTGATGGTGTTAGGTCAAAAAGGTGCATAAAGTTGACGGTAAAAAATGGGTCGTAAGGACCGTCAACAAGATCCCCCACACTTAGCTCTTTGCTCGTCCTCGAGTAAAGCTGTGAGTGGAAACTGAGAGGAACTCTTCCCTTAGGTAAGTGAAATCTGCACACAAGCTATTACAAGCCACACCTTTCCACCTGTGAACATGATGGTGGCTAACATGTATTCTTGGATGATTGAAAAGTGGAATGATTCATGACTTAAGTCACCTTGCCTTCACCTACTAAGTACCTTGGGTTTTTGAAAGAGTTTTGAAAAATATAAACAACATAGCTCTTGCTTCTCTATTGATTCTCTCGGATCGCTCAAAAAGTGTATTTTCCTTACCAGAGCATTATCTTGCCTCTTTTGTCCTACTTCTAAGGCTTGTATGTGAAGCTCAAGGTAGGGATAGAAGAGGCATACTTGTATCACAAATATTGCTGAACCAAAAGAAAGGATCCACGGAGAATTCAAGTCATACAACCTTGATCAAGAAGTGCATGTGTGGATGGATGTGTGGATGTTTATATGTGACGACTCCTTTATTGGATTTTACCTCTCTTTGTTTTGTATTTCCGAGACATGGCTATCATTTTTTTTCTTTCTTTTCTTTTCATGCTCTGTACATGAGCATTTTTCTCTTTCTTTATCTTGCTCATCTTTTTGTGAGTCTTCTTTTTCTTTTGCATAGCCATGTTGTTTATTTGAGAGAGAGAGGTAAAATGGGATCAAAGTGAGGAGTGTCTTTATTTGGATGGGTGGATGTGCTAACTCCCGGTGTAGGAGTTTAGCATTTTTGGTGGATCGTGTACGTGATCTTGATCAAGAGAGCATGACAGGTTTCCCACTAGGGTCGCAAAATTTTGGAAGAGCTCATTGCAAAAACAAGTAGCATATGTATGTATGTTTGATAGTTGTGATTAACATATGGCATTGGTAGGAATTTATGTATCAAAAGAGGAGCAGCAAGCCATGATATTTTAACCTTTTGAAATAAAACTCCCAAGGACTTCGTAGATTTAAACAAAGGATCATTTCATCGAACCATATCACACTCGCCAATTATCTAGAAAAACATGGGTCCTATGGATAGATTGTTCGCAAGCAGGTGGTGATGGAGCGAGTAATAACAAGTGTGCATGATTATGTTGAGAGCAAAAGGGAGAGTATTGGGTTTTATAAAGATGTGCTAAAAAGAAATTTTCCCAAGTTTTAATTGGTCAAGTTTTATTTTCGTATCTCAGAATGAACTTGACAGGTATGGTAGGCAAAAAGGGAGTGTGGAAAACAAACTTGAGTAGCACGGGAAAGCAGAGGCCCAGTGGGACCCACCAGGGGTCGGCCGACCTGGTACAGGGGGGTCGGCCGACCTGGTGTGGCCTCCACTGGTGCCCAATTTTCGCTCATTTGTTGGTGTTGTCCTTCCCATGATGGTTCTGAGTGATTTGCGCGTGTTTGTTTCTGTTTTCGCGATGTATCCCCCCCACACTTGCCTTTTTGCCTGTTTCCTTCAAAATAGACAAAGATATTTTGGAAACACAAATTGCTCTACCGGAATGGAAGCTCGGGGAGCACTAATTTCATTGAATTCAGCAAATAAGCAGGCGCATTACAATTTTGAGGAAATTAAAAGAGGAATTAAAGTGCGCCCTAGGGTCTAATCTTATTCTATCTTAGCCTTTTCGGCTTCTCTTAGCTTTTTCTTCTCTTCTTCGATCAGCTCTAAAGCGAGATCGTATTGCGCCCACCCTCCTGTGAGGGTTTTGATAAGGTCTTCATCTTTCTTCTTTTCCTTCCAGAGGTGGTTGTAGAGGTTTTGCAGAACCCCGTTCTCCTTTTTAGCGCGTGCTACTTCTTGTCGGAGCCTCCTTATGGTGCGATAGGCGTCGTCCAGAGCTTGTTCTTCATTGATCCCCCAAAGAGGGCTACCTTTCATGGGCGCGTCTTCTGAGATGGTGGACGAAGCGTCGCTTTGTTCATTCATGGTGCGGGAGGAGGAAGAGATGAAGAGGTGGGAAGAGGGAGAGAGGTATAAATAGGTGCTTTCTCCACCCCTTGGCATAGAGAAAAAAGATTTTCTTCCAAAAACAGCAGGGAAGTAGCAAGGGAAGATGAGGTGGCTGATTGGGCAAAAGATGGGAGGCAGAGGAGCCAGGGGGGCGTCGGCCGACCCCCCTTCCCTGGGTCGGCCGACCTGCTGTGGGACCCTCTGGTCCCTTTCTTTTTCTGGTTGATTTCTTGCTATATTTATTTTAAGGAAAGTGCTACTACGGGTGATAAAACAAAACAGAGGATATCATGATAAAGATTTTAACTCAATTAAGTGCATGACATCAAATTCTTTATTTGTATCGGGCTGAAGATAAATTTTAAGACGCTGGCCATTTACCTTGAATATCTTACCTTCGTCGTCTTGGAGTGTGATTGCTCCGTGCGGCGAAGTGTCAATAACTGTATATGGCCCGTCCCATTTGCTTCGTAATTTTCCGTGCCCGAAGAGCTTCACCCGTGAGTTGAATAGCAAGACTTTGTCTCCAACTTTGAATTCTTTTCTTCTTATCCTTTGATCGTGCCACCGTTTAGTCCTCTCTTTGTATATAGCTGAGTTGTGATATGCTTTGTCTCTCCATTCTTCCAACTCAGCTATCTCCATTTTTCTCTTTCGTCCAGCATCCCTTAGGTCCATTTTCCATGTTCGGATAGCCCAATATGCTCGGTGCTCCAACTCGATGGGTAAATGACATGTTTTTCCATATACGAGTTGGTATGGTGACATGCCTATGGGCGTCTTGTATGCTGTTCGGTATGCCCATAGTGCATCAGGTAGCTTGCTTCTCCATGAATTCCCCATCTCTAGTACGGTCTTTTGCAGGATCCGTTTGATTTGTTTGTTTGATGTCTCGGCCTGCCCGCTTGTTTGGGGATGGTACGGAGTGGCAATATTGTGTCGTGCTCCAAGCTCCCTAAGGAAGCTATGGAAGGTCTTATCGATGAAATGAGACCCTCCGTCGCTTATCACTAGCCTCGGTGTTCCAAATCTTGGGAAGATAATCTCGTGGAACATCCGGCGAGCATGCTTGGAGTCAGCGGCTCTGCAAGGCATTGCTTCTACCCATTTGGATATGTAGTCAACTGCCACCAAGATGTACTCATAGCCTTGGGATTTGGGGAATGGCCCCATGAAGTCGATGCCCCATACGTCGAAGATTTTGACTTGTAGATTGAAGTTGAGGGGCATAGCATCCCTTGCTGTGATGCCTCCAAATCTTTGGCATTGTGGGCATCGTCTGACGAATTCTTTTGTGTCTTCGTACATTGTTGGCCAAAAGAATCCGCTTTGCCATATCTTAGCCTGAGTACGAAACACTCCATAGTGTCCCCCGTATGGAGCTGCATGGCATTTTGTGATGATTTGTGTGCTCTCGGGTGTTGGCACACATCGTCTGAGCAGTCCATCGGCGCAGACACGGTACAGGTAGGGATCATTCCATAAGTGACGGCGACTCTCGTAGATGAGTCGTTTCTTGTTTTCTCCGGGCGGTACGTACCCTGTCACGATGAAGTTCACGATGTTGGCGTACCATGGGTGCGCGTCCCTCACTTGGAGCAGCATGTCGTCGCGCAAGAAGTCATTGATGGGTAGTTCCTGCGGGTTAGTGAATTGCATGCGCGACAAATGATCCGCTACAGAATTTTCTACTCCTTTCTTATCACGAATTTCTAAATCAAACTCTTGGAGCAGAAGAATCCATCTTATCAAACGAGGTTTAGCATCTTTCTTAGAGGGCAAAAATTTTAAAGCGGCATGATCAGTGTAAACAATAACTTTTGCTCCGGCTAAGTAAGATCTAAACTTGTCAAAGGCAAACACAACAGGAAGGAGCTCTTTTTCAGTGGTAGTGTAATTTAATTGAGCTCCTGTCAGCGTTTTGCTTGCATAAGAAATTGCATGATGCTTTTTATCTCTAGTTTGACCAAGAACAGCCCCCACAGCATAGTCACTAGCATCACACATAATTTCAAAAGGCAGCGTCCAATCAGGGGGTTGGATAATTGGAGCATGAGATGAGTGCATTTTTGAGAGTAGTAAAGGCAATCATGCAATCATCAGAAAACTCAAAGGGTGCATCTTTTGCGAGCAGATTTGTAAGGGGTCTAGCAATTTGAGAAAAATCTTTAATGAAACGACGATAGAACCCCGCATGTCCAAGAAAACTGCGAACACCCTTAATATTAACAGGAGGTGGAAGTTTTTCTATTACTTCTAATTTAGCTTTGTCCACCTCTATCCCTCTTTCAGAGATCAAGTGCCCAAGGACTATGCCTTCTCTAACCATGAAGTGGCACTTTTCCCAATTGAGCACTAAATCCTTTTCTTGGCAACGTTGCAGGACTTTGTCTAAATTTTCTAAACAATGATCGAAGGTTTTTCCATAAACAGAGAAATCATCCATGAAAACTTCCATAATTTCCTCGATCATGTCAGAAAAGATAGACATCATGCATCGTTGAAAAGAAGCAGGAGCATTGCATAGCCCGAAAGACATTCGTCGATAAGCATAAGTTCCGTAAGGGCATGTAAAAGTGGTCTTACTTTGATCGTCGGGATGGATGGGGATTTGATGATATCCCGAATACCCATCAAGGAAACAAAAGAAAGAATGATTTGCCAGCCGTTCCAACATCTCATCGATGAAGAGCAGCGGAAAATGATCTTTCTTTGTGGCCTTGTTAAGTTTTCGGTAATCAATGCACATCCTCCATCCCGTGACGGTTCGTTGAGGGATTAACTCATCCTTGTCGTTATGGACGACCGTCATTCCTCCCTTCTTGGGCACAACCTGCACTGGACTCACCCACTCGCTGTGTGGAACAGGATAGATAATACCAGCATGCAATAGTTTTAAGACCTCTTTCTTAACAACCTCTCTCATCGCATTATTTAGCCTCCTTTGAGGTTCCCTAGAAGGTGTACTTTCAGGATCTATGGGAATGCGATGGGTGCAAAGAGCAGGGCTGATTCCTTTGAGGTCTCCTAGCGAGTAGCCAAGAACGGAGCGATGCTTTTCTAACACGGCTAAGAGTTTAGTGCTTTCTTCCTTCGAAAGCTTGTCACTTAAGATGACAGGGGTTTCGGGGTTTCCGTGAAGAAAAGCGTAGCGCAAGCCTGGTGGAAGTGGTTTAAGTTCTATTGGAGGTGGTGGCGGTGCAAGGGTTTCAGGTAGCTCTAAAATTTCCTCCGAATCATCTTCTTCTAGAACAAAATCAAGAGCATCTTCATCCAAAGATGATTCGGGGGTTTTATGAAGAAAAATCGCCATAACCTCCTCTATGCATTCATCTTCCTTAGGTAGTTCCTCGGCGAAGGAATTTCGTGCTTGAGTGATAGGAATAGAGAAAGGTTCATCGCCGAGGGTGAAGTCGATGGTTCCAAAAGGTGACGTCCCCAAGAAAAGTTTTTCTATGGGATATCCTACAAGGACATCGAAATCCGAGATTCCGAAGACATGGAAGTCCAAGGATACCTCCGCTTCATCGTGCTTGATGCGAACGCCTCTAACGATCCCCAAACCCTCAAAGATATGCCCCGGAGAGGTTCTAAGGAGTTTGCTAGTAGGTTCCCATGCTTCGCTGCCGAACATGGTTAAAGCAAAGGATTCGGACATGATGTTGGCTCCTACTAGAGGGTTGTAGAGAACGTCAACTTTGGATTCCCGAATTAAGCTTTGAATGGTTGAGGTGGGGAGGACAAGTTGAATTATATCGGAAGAAAGCTCAATTTCCTTCAACCATTCACCACTCATGATCGCCGTCAACTCCCGAATAGTTTTTAAGAGAAAATCTTTTTCCAAAGGTTCGGGGGTTGATGCACAGATCTGAGGTTTCTTTTGACAAGAGTAGTTCAAGGTGTTTCCAAAATTTTCGAAAATCTCTTCCTCGAACTCAAATGGGAACTCAAGAGGTTCATCTTCCTCTATCATGGTTCTTATGTTAGATGAGAACTCGGGCGTCGGCTCTACCAATGTAGACACCAATTGTTGTGTTTCTTGCGCAACGAGTTCCTCATCTATTGACTCCGGCTCAACTAGTAAATCAGCGGAAAAAGGCGTGTTTTCCACAATTCGATCCAAAAGTTCTTGAGCTTCCGCTATGGTCTTATGAGTAAAAGATCCACCAGCGGCCGTGTCAAGATAAAGCGCGGTATCGCTGCTAAATCCCGAAAAAAAATGTTGCAATAAAACTGGTTCGGGGAGCAACAATTCTGGTCCAGAGTCTGTTAATGAACAGAATCTGATCCAAGATGCACTTAAGGTTTCCTCCTTTTCTTGACGAAAGTTAATTATTTCCGCTCGTAGAGAAGTAATACGAGATACGGGGAAGAATGCTAGACAAAATTTGTCTCGCAATTCTTTCCAATCACTGTTTACTCTCTTAGCGGTGTAAATGTACCATTGCCTCGCCCTCTCATTGAGAGAGAAGGGAAACAATTTCCATTTCAATGTTTCTTGTGTCATGCCATGGATCGATCGGCATGAACACAAATGCTCAAACTCTCGCAAGTGTTCATAAGGATTTTCATGTTTAAAACCCGAAAAGGATAAACCTCTTATCATCAAAATGTAATCGGGGAAAACTCATAGCCAGATGAAGAAATAGGTTGTGATGATGATGGTGGCTCTAAGAGCTCGCCCCGTGGAGTAGAGAATGATTGGATGGTGGGTTGTGACTCCATGAATACTTTTTTTTTTTTTGAAATTAAGGGAAATAAAAAAATATAGAACGGTAAGTAAGATAGATTACGAGGGCAAAATTAATTTGCAATAGAGATATCAACCGTTCCCCGGCAACGGCACCAGAAATGCTTGTTGGTATTTCTTACGTCACAGATAAATCCGCAAGCGCACGGAATACCGTTGTAGCACTTCACCCGGGAGTATTCCAAGGTATCGTATTTGTTTTCCCCAAGGAACGGAGTTATTCTATCGCAAGGCAAGTTTTACCCAAGGACAACCAAGACAACTAGCAGCTTAGGATTGAGAGGGTGATTATTATCTAGATAATTCTAAGGTTAGACGAATTCAGGTTCTACTCGTCTACTCGAGCACCGGCTTAGGCTTTGGTCTGCCAAGCCACTCCGGCTAATGGCTCTACTATGTACCCGAACGTGGAGGGTTCCTTTGGATGGACAGGGCTCTCACTTCCTGCCACCTACCTCTACAAACCGTGGAGCACACAGCGGTCAAAGGCGACCTCCAGCCTAGACACCACGTCTATGCTATCGATCACTACTCTAGCCCCGGCCTGATACTGATTCAGAGAACTAGAGCACTCCTTGCGGAGCAATGATCCCGTTGAACGAGTGTAACAAGAATTATGCCTAGACGAATAATAAAGCTCAATAGATAGATAATCACCACGTATAATCACTAGAAGTGTTTACACGCCAAGGTAAAAGAATAGGAACTAAACCTCCAATGAAAAGAGGAGGAGAACTCCTATCTCTTCCTTGCCCTCTCTCCTATTCTACTAAAATACAAGAGGCTCTCGGCCTGTGGATTGGAAATGAGGAGAGTCTTGTGTCTTGTGGTGTGTTGTTGTCTTAAGAGAGGGGGGGGGGTACCCCTTTATTTATAGCCTTGGAAGGTCGGCAACTTTGAGGCGGTTCCCGAGGTCGGTGACAATTAATGCAGTGGGAACCGACATCCAGAGGTCGGTTGTGAACCGCCATAAAAAGATGGGCCAGGGGGGCCTCCCTGTCAGGTCAGCCGACCTGGCCAGGGGGGGTCGGCCGACCTGGCCTGGGCCCCACTGGGTCTCATCTTCCTCTGGCTTCCTCCCTTGGCTGTGTACAGGCCCAATCCACTTGCATTATTTGATCTTGACACTTGATTCTGTGGTTTTGGGCTTTTGGACTAAGTTCTTTAGTCCGGGAAAATCTGTTGATTGCAAAAGTTCATGCTTGGAGCCTGTTTTCCCTTGTTTTTATACGAATTGCACCTGCACTCATAATTTTACCAAGACTAGTGGAATTTGTTAGAAATAAGCCCTATGTCTACCCTTGGTGATGGTGTTAGGTCAAAAAGGTGCATAAAGTTGACGGTAAAAAATGGGTCGTAAGGACCGTCAACAAACACATATTATGGATACATTGAAGAGATTTGGGAACTCAACTATGGAATGTCTTTACGTATCCCCATCTTCAAGTGTATATGGGTTAAGCATCCACAAGGAGTAACGGTGGATGATTCCGGATTCACAATCGTTGACTTAAAAAATGTTCGTCACAATAATGAACCTTGGATACTACCTGAAAATGTGGCACAAGTGTTTTATGCACCTGACCCCGCCACAAAGAAGCATGTCGTCGTGTCAGGAAAACGAAGAATCATAGGAGTTGAGAATGTTACAGATGAAGAAGAGTACAACCAGTTTGAAGAGGTGCCCTTCTTTGCAGATACAACACGGATAGCTCTAATCGAAACAACACTAGACTATTCACGCGTGGTGCCCTACCTACGCACAGATTGCAAGGGAAAAGTAGTTCAAGGCTAATTAGTGTTGTTAATGAGTTTGATGTATCCTATTTAGTTTTAATTATTGTATGTTTGTAATATATATGTTACTACTGAGAGACTCCCTTTATATATGTACTACCTATCATCCTATTTCATATGTTGAAATTATGATGTCAATTTTAAATGTGCAATTTTATATGTATTAATTACAATTCTATTATATTGTTCAATGGTATATGTATTAATTTTATCTGCAAATGGAAATAAAATGATGATAATCATAAAACCATTTAATTAGCTTAATAAACTGATAATTAAATTATTATGGATGCATAGTATATAATATAGGAAATAATAATAATGAAACCATTTAATTACATCATATATACTTTATCAATAGTATATATGTATGAATGATAATTTTGTTCTAATGGGAAAATATATCATATATATTTATCAACATATTTTAAAGAAATTTGTAACTAAAAAAATTATTAAAATCATTTTTTGCAAAAAATCGTGGGCGGGGATCGAACCCCACACCTCAAGGATAGCAGCCGGCTGCCTTACCACTGGGATGTCAAGACTTTCAAGTATGAATGGCTTCGGAATTTTTAAATACAGTCCCTTACGTTGTGAAGTGGCGGACGGGTGTAGCGTGACCCGTCCGCCACTTAACAGGCTGACGTCATCCCCGTCCGCCACCCCGCCGTCCTCCTATATAATCCAGCCCGGCGGCGCCGCTAAACCCTAAACCGAGGATTCGCGCGCGACGCCGTCAGGCTGTCAAAATTTCACGCCGCCGCGCTCTTCGCCGCCCTCCTCGCCGCGCCCTCCTCACCGTGCCCTCCTCACCGCGCCCTCCTCGCTGCCCTCCTCGTTGCCCTCCTCGCCATCCCCTCTCGCCCTCCTCGCCGCCCTCCTCGCCGTCCCCTTGCCGCCCTCCTCGTCGTCCCCTCTCGCCGCATCCCTCCTCGCCGTCTCCTCTCGCCGCACGTCCCCCGGATCTGCTGTCCCGGAGCTCGTGTCGCCTTCCCCGACCTCGCCGTCTCCAAGCTCGACCCGCCATGCCGGACCTCGTGTTGTCATCTCCGACCTCGTCGTCCCCGACCTCGCCGTCTCTGAGCTGTTTTGCTGTTTTGCTGTCGTAGCCTTCTCGCCGTCCAGGTGCGCCCCTCTTCCCCTCTGCCCCTTCTTCTTTGCTGGCTGCGTGCCACACTGCCACATGAACTTGCTGCTGCTCCTTCTGTTAGTGCTGCTGGATTGATGCTTGAAAGATGGCAATTGGAAATACAATGCTAATAAGGACCGTGTGTTAGTGATGCTTGCTTCTATATGTGCTGCTCCTGTTAGTGGTCAAGAACATGATGTGCGGATTTGTTACTGAAATGCAGCTGCTTGATGCTTTGATGTCCTCAAATTGCTGCTTGATTCTATATGTGTTGCTCTTGTTAACTGAATATTTACACTTGTTAACTGAACATTTACATTTCTTCGAAATGATGGCCTGCTCTTGCTCTACTCTGATTGTTACTGAACATTTACATTTCTTCGAAATGCAGCTGCCATTCTTGTTAACTGAATATATACACTTGCTCTACTCTGATTTTTGTGGACTGAATCTATGTACATTCTTGTTAACTGAAATGTGCTCTTGCTCTGAAATGTGCTCTGAAATGCAGCTGCCATTCTTGTTAACTGAATATATACACTTGCTCTACTCTAATTTTTGTTAACTAAATCTATGTACATGCTTGTTAACTAAAATGTGCTCTTGCTCTGATAATGTAGTTGCCATTCTTGTTAACTGAAATGTGTTCTTGCTCTACTCTGATTTTTGTTACCTGAATCTATATGTGCACCTTGGCCATGACCTTCTTTGCGATTTTTTCATGATCATCTGTTGTTTCTTATGAACATGGCCGATGATGCAGTTGACATGATCATCTATTTATTTTATTGAGCAGTAGTGCAATGCCCGATGATGAGTGCGGACTAAGCGAGACGAGTTTGTTAACGTGGACCATATCCTACAATATTGGATACATGTTGCCACGCGAGTCAAGGACCTTAGAGCGTTGGATGGCTATTACTTTGGCAACCCGCACCGAGAGCAAACTTTTCAGTCCCTTTCGGCAAATGATGAAATAGGATAGCCATAGGTAGACTTCCCAGAGTCGACGTGTCGTGTTGGTGCGAAGTGAAAATCATTTGGCTTGACATGCCACGCGACTCTGGGAAGTCTACTTTTTGCAGAATGACAATGCTATCCTCATTCTGATGCCGACATTAATTTTGCTTGTGTACAAGACTATCTAGGGTTTGGACAAAATAAACTAACAAAATTGCGGTTAAAAAACAGTAATGGACAAAGAGATCGAGGCGGAACCCATAGTGGACGACATGTTGGAGGTAGAGCTTCCCAATGATAACGAAGAAGGCGGTCGCGAGTCATCTCCTGAATACGGGAGCCCTCGCCGCCTTACCCTCCGTGCGCTAAAAGGCAGCGTGCTAAGGGACCCGTGGACCACGACTACAATCCGAATGATGAGGTAGCGGGTCTTTTGACATCAACTACGAAAGAAGTTAAATTCCTTCTCATTGAATTAACTTGTCATGTTGCATTTCGTAGATTGAGCCACGGCGAAGCAATCAACGACGGTTGTTTGTTGAAAAGGGTGCCATAGTGCCTACAGAGGAAGTTGCCGCTCCGACAACTTCATCTGAAGGGAGTCAAAACAAAGGACTCAGGAAGCGAAACAAGCTTAGTGTTGGCATCCATAAAGTAGAGAAGCTCGACAAAGATGGGTCGCCAATCGAGCCGAAGGGAATTTTGGCACATTGGCGGAATGACTGCGAGATCTTTGTCAGGGAGAAAGGGAAGATCATCTGGGCGAACTGGAAGAAGGTTGATGAGCAAGAGAAGGAATGATTGTGGAAATTTATGAAAGAAAAATACATTTTCCCAGATGAATTTCTTGAAGCAGGCAAGGCCGCTACTCTGAAGACCATGGCCAAGTGCCTCCGTACGTTCAGGCACAACCTGGACAAGAATTACATCAAAAGGGTCGGAGCCCGTTCGAGCAATTTGGCTTCATCACACCTGATGATTGGAGAACGTTTGTCCAGTCGAGGAGCTCAGATGAGTTCAAGGCGCTGAGCAAAATTTTCATTGCCATGAATAAAAAGATTGTGCTCCATCATAATCTTGGCCCAGGTGGTTACAAGGCCAAGATCCCAATATGGAGGAGGCAAGAAGAAGAAGAAGACCCCAAATGTGACACCCCGTGCCACTGGAACCAGGCAGCACCCACATCCCAACTGAACTGAAACAAAAAAGAAATCAAATTTGAATTCGAATTCAATAATCCAAACAATTGCCAAATCCAAGCTTCTGAAGGAACACAAAATTTTCCATAACAACTTGAGCAACCAAAAATACCAGTCGATAGCCCTTCTGACATCAGAATTTTGGAGAATGTTTTATGATTTTTGAAATTCATCTGGTTCCCCAAATAAATCCCCAAAGCTTAGAAAGTAATCAACTTTGACCAGCTGCCATTTGAAATTCCTTTGGATTCCAGATGTGCATGTTGGTCAGATGGTAGAACCTTTCAAGAGCTTTCCATCGGTACCAAATTTGTGATTTTTGGAGTCCAATTTCTAGTCCAATTGATGTGCCAAATTTTGGGGAAAATTCTGGTTTGAATAATTCGGGAAAATGCGAAAGATTCTGTGGGACCCGCTCGTCAGCGACGTCCGTCTCACTGCGCGCGGAGGAACTTTGCCACCACGTCGCTGATTGATCAAAACGCGTCAAAATGCCGCCCCGCTCCCCTCCCGGCTGCCTCCTCCCCATTTTTCCGTTCCTCTCGTCGCCCTCAAGCTCGCAAACCCTAGCTCGCCATTGCCGCCGTCGAACTCGAGCTCGCCCCATCGCCGTCGCGCCAGCACCGGCCCAACCACTACATCCCGTGGCATGCCATGCACTCCTAGGGCTAGCATCGAGGTCATCTTCGTGTCCGCGTGCTGCGAGTCCACGGATTTGAGCTTCGTCACCGAGTCCGGCCATGGGATAGCTCGACGGTTCTCGTCGTGTTCTTCACTTCCGGTGAGTGGATTGTCGATTACTCGCACCCAGAGGTGCCCGTCTCGGTGGCGCACACTCCAGTACTCACCATCTTCCTTCTCCCTCAGTCGAGCCGACGATTTTGAATTTTCCCCATCCGTCGCCGTTCACCGTCGCAGCTGCTTCTACGTCAAGCTCGGTCTTCCCAGCCTCCTCGATGTCGACACCACCCGAATCGAGCTTTCTCGCACTGAGGCGAAGCCTGCGCACCCACGTCTGCGACTGGAGACTCCCTCCCTTGACCCCGCAACATCGCCGAACCACCCCGACCTGCCATCCCTCGCAGCTGAGCTACCTCCGGCCACCCCCGGGCCCCTTCGTTCGTCGAGGTGAGACCGCCGCGTCGCGCTCTCCCTCTCAGCCTATATCTCGCGCCAAATGGCCGTCGGAAACGCCGTTCCGGCGACTGCGCCGCCGCGCTCCGGCGTGGCGCCGGCAAGCGCACCGTGAACCACACGGTCTTGATCCCGTGTGGCTACACGGGATCTCGTGTGGCCAACCTTGTAGCCGTTCATGTGTTTTTGCATCTGAATGGCTGGATCTGGTGTGGCCAGTCCAGATCCGGTGCGGCCCCATCTGTGTGTCCCCTTGTGCGGCCGAGATGTGATTGGTCCACCCGGTTTAAAAATCCTTTTCGAATTAGTCAAAATCGCCATAAATTGTCTCAAGATTGTAAAATTCATAATAAATCGTATACACCTCAGAAAAATGTGAAACTAATTTTGTTGGATTCTTTATGCTCAGATCTATCCAGCAAAAATGCCAACTCACACAAAACTTGTTCTCTGTTTTCTGTAAAAATGTTTTTGTGCAGATATTTTTTAAATTATAATTAATTTTCTATTGCTCAATAAATCATGAACTATTGCATGCTTGTAAAGAAACTGTTAACACACTTACAGAACATTTTTCTACTGGCATATCCTGTTTAATTATTTACTTATGATTTAAATCGTTCTCTGCATTGTTTAAATTATTGTAAATAATTCATATTACAATAAATCGTCAAACTTCACTATAAATCACTTCCAGTGGTGGCTTTCACCAGAAAAATGCCACTGGACATAAATTAATTTTCGAAGTTGAATTATTTATTTAATCGTCTTAAGTTGATTAAATGGTTAACTTAATTGAAAGTCAATGAAGGAAATACTCCAGACGAAATTAATTAACAAAGTAAATCATTTGCACTTACAGTGTAAATGACTGTCCTATCAAGTAATTAAATCATTAATTGCATCATATTCTCACATCTAATTTTGCATTATTCCTTGTCATAACGTGTAGTGACAGAGACGACTCCGGAGCCGCTCGACTTCCAGCTACCGGAGGAGCAGGCCCAGGAGGTGCAGGAGGAGCAGCCGCAGCAGGACACTGACCCCGCTGACCCAGTTAGCTACACTCCTGAGCCAGGCAAGCCCTGATGCATGCCTCCCTATTTAGGATTTTACTTTTCGCATTTGATTGGGGCTAGTATTTGATTGTGCATTAGGTTTATTAGGAGTTGCTGTGAAACCTTAGTACTGCACTAGGACTACCCTTCCATATCCTACCTTGTGTCCTATTTTTGTAGATGTGGTCTAGGATACGTTAGAACTTGCTATGCTTAGTGGCTAGCGGACGGTAGAAGTCGAGTGGTAGGTCCCACTCGCGAGTTAGGAATTACCCTGGATTGTACTAGATGGATTTAGGATTTGTTGAGACCGGACGGGGATTGTATTTGTCTGGGTCGATTGAGGACCATTCGTTGTTAGCCCTGTTGAGCAAGTTCGAACGTACTGATCATATGCTAGTGTTTTTATGGGCCTAGTAAACTTAGTAGCTTGGTTTGCCCTGGTGTGCGGCGGAAGGCTGCCCTTTCTATCATGGTATTCGGGAGAGAAAGGATGCTTCCCAATCGGGGCGTACGTCTGGGACGGGGACCGTGCGGGAAGGCCTTTCTCGGGAGGGGTTGGACCCAGCCTAGCTTCAGGGGGATCCTTGCGAACAGTTGCCGCATGCGACTTTACGCGTGTGCGGCGTATGGTCAGGTTTTCTCCTGCAGGATGTACATCGATGCCGCCGCTCTCGGTCAAGAGCAACCTTGCTCACTGCGTCACATCGTAGTGTGATATGATTGATGATGATGACTAGTACTGTTATTTATATCTCTTTACTGTATACTGCTTATCTGATGTATTGTTACTTTATATCTGTTTTAGATATATGTACACTGTTTTACTGGATAAGTACTTAACTTGAAAATAAAACTTGAAAGTAAGGATCAAGTAATTAGTGCGAGTTATTCTATCGAGTCAGCCACCATTTTGTAGCCTTGCATATTAGGAGTCGGCTGTAGATAGCCACGTTGACAGGTAAGTCTTGCTGAGTATTAGTTGCTTAGGGTTTGGCTCTTTATGTTTTATTGCAGGTAGCACCTTTATCCCTAACTCTACGGGTGGAGGTGGACAGTGGGATGGCCAGCTTCCTTTTGGTTGGACAGCCCACTGGGAGACTGAGGAGTGATCTCCTCTCGAGTTCGCATCTTCATGGCTTTGGATGCGAATTCTCTTGTATCGTGAGCGCGTGCGCTTGTAGCTCCTTTTATCTTTGGACTTGTACTTGTATCATTGACTCCCAATGTGCTACTCGTTGTTTTAATTGGACTAATGTAATAACTTAAAGACTTAATTTGTGCTTTTTATTTGTTGTACTGTTGCGTCTGTTCATCAGCGCGTACCGACTCGATCCTGCGAAAAGCGGAGACGCTTCAGCAAAGCTGGAAGAGAAAGCGAGTTTGGATCATGCGCCGTCAGGACTCGAAACTGGCTCTTTGCACGGCTGAAGAAACTTGGTAACGGGCAGTTGGTCCCAAAGAACTCCCTAGTGGTGGCTGTGTTGGAGCGAGCCAAAACCTTTGCTGCGGCGCAGAAGGCAAAGAAGCTGAAAGGAAAGGAAGCGGATCAAGAGCTAACCATTGCCCTTCAGACTGCGGAACATCGTGGTCGGACACGAGGATTCTCTTCGACGGTGCGGTGTATTGTTAAGTCCGAGGTCGACAATCGTACCTTGGAAGAACAATCTTTTGAGGAATTCCAAAAGAACTTTTTAGGTTTATGAAGCTCAACCCAGAGTACTCCCAACCAATGCATGTCCCGGAAATCAATCTGAGTACTGAAAGCCTGCAACAGACTTGTAGCCAAACCCAACAAAAAGACCCAAGCAGTGTTGGCTCCACCTCAGCCGATACTCAGAGGTATCCAGTGGACAATATCATTGAGGCTACACCTTGTTCTCTGATGGTGACAATGGAGAGGAAAGGGAAGACTCGCCAGTTCAAGGTTGCAGAAGGCACTGCGTATCCTGGTCACGAACTTCACACAGTGCAAATGCCAAAAGAGTGTGCGAGGGTGTTTGTTGCCCGGGTGATTGACGACAAATTCCTCAAGGACGAGCTCGACTACCCTGATGAGAAAGAGGGGATTGACACTCTCGAAGATGCAGTGAACAATTGTTGACGGTCGCTACGGACCAATTTCAACCGTCAACTAGCTCAATAAATAAGAAGGATTGGACATTTCTTACACGCATTTTATTTAGAAATAATCTATTTCCACATGTACCTCTAGATTTTAGTGTGCAGGTGGAATAAGGGAGAAATCCAGGTGAAACCATGCCCCAAGGCGACGAAACAACACTTTTACAAACTCGACGTTCGCCGCGGGAATACAACTCCAAGACAAAAGGCCAAATATCGTCAAAGTCCAACACAACCAAGGCCTAATGCACCTGGACCAGAGAAGAAGACCCAGAGGGGGAGCCACCTGCCAAAGCCCAGCCCAGGTGGGGCCAGGCACAGGTCGGCCGACCCCCCTTGGCCAGGTCGGCCGACCTGGCAGGGTGGCCCCCTGGGCCCATCTTTTTATGGCGGTTTGTAACTGACCTCTGGAGGTCGGTTCCCCCTGCATTAAATGCCACCGACCTCAGGAACCGCCTCCAGAAACCGACCTTCAAGACTATAAATAAAGGGGTACCCCCCCTCCTCGAGGACACACCACAACACAAGGATCATTCCCTCCTCTCCTCACGCTAGAGCTAGAGACTCTTCTAGGTAGTGCTAGGCTGAGTAGTGGGCTGCCTCATTGCTCCCAAGGTCTTGTGGAGAATTGGGTATAGCTCTTGTATCCTCTCTTTGTAAGACTTGTTCTTCGTCTAATGGAATACATTCGCTCGTATAGTTGTTATGTGCTTAGTAGTTTGATCATGATCCTGCATGAATGTTCATCGTTCGTTCATGTTTGTTCATCGCTCGTTCATGTTTGTTCATCGTTCGTTCATCGTTCATCGATGATCGCTAGTAAGCATACATCGAGCGTTCCTTGTTCGTTCATGCTTGATTATCGATTATTCTTGCACGTACTTAATTGATCGTCGTTCGTCGCTCGTTCTTGAGCGACGAACGCTTATGCATAACTTAGTGCTTGCTTTGATCCTTTTGTTTAATTCATGCTAGTTAGGCTAGTTGTTCTTATGTTTTGGCATCGGGCTCTCTGTCCTGCAAAGGTGCTCTAAATTTATCACCCCGTCGATCCGAAGGGTTGGGGGTGCCTCGAGGGATCTAGAGTTGTGGTTAGTGACGCCGGCATGGTGCTGGGGTTGTCTCTCCACCCTTGAGTATGTGCGTGTCCCACGGTTTGTAGAGGTAGGTGGCAGGAAGTGACAGCCCTGTCCATCCAAAGGAACCCTCCACGTTCGGGCACGGCATAGGAGTATGTAAATGCGCCGGAGTCGCGGGGCAGACCCTGCGTATGCCGGACCTCCCGAAGTTGCCTAGACATAAGACGCTTGCTTGCGCTTGCATGATCTTAGATGATAGGTAGAGGCCTTGCACGCTCTATGAATGTTGTACTTTAGGAGTAGTAGCTCACTAGTCTAACTTAGCATTGCTTAGAATTGTCTCTCGCCTTTTATTAGAGAGAGTGGGATACCTTTGTGTGTGTCACACTATCCTCAACTATTAAACTTTACCCCTGTTTTGGAATGTGGTTATATCATCTATCATTTGTAACACCATGAACATAAGTACTCTTGTCAACCATGTCTTCCCTTGGGAAAATATAAATACGATACCCTTGGAATACTATCGGGTGAAATGCTACAACGGGTTATCCGTCCGCTTGCGGATATTCAATTAACATGATAAACCTTATAATACATATCTAGTACTTGTTACTAGACGTGGATTATTTGGTTAATAGTGCAAGTGACTCAAATCATAACCCCCGGCGTCTCCCGCGGTCGCGTATTTTCTACGTGACCGTAAGAGACGCCAACAACAATTTCGTTGCATGGCATCAGAGGGATATCGTGATACACACAGTGTCTCCGAGTCCAGTTGCACTCTCTCCGGCACCCGTTACTCTAGTTGGGGCTGATGTCGACAATGAAGTTGTGCCTCATTCACCGCCGCAACAAGATGTTGGTATGGCTCGCTCGCCACCTCCATCACCGACAAAGGACAAGGAGGATGAGGGTGCTCGCTCTCGTTCGCCGCCTCCCTCACTGATAAAGGACAAGGAGGATGAGGTTACTCACTCTCGCTCGCCGCCTCCGTCACCGATAAAGGACAAGGAGGATGAGGTTACTCACTCTCGTTCGCCGCCTCCGTCACCAACCAAGGTCAATGAGCCCGAGGGTACCAAGACATCGCGTGCTCATACGCCTCAACCATCACCAACCAAAGAGAAAGGGACCTATGACGCTGCTGGTATTGTGAAAGGCAAGGCTCTCCCACCCCTTTTTCCTAAAGTGATAAGATCTCATAGCAAAGAAGCAGAAAAATTACCCTTTGATCCTGCTGCCGTTGCAGCTTTCTTTCATGGATTGGACAACAAGGTGAAGGAGACACCTAAGGTGAAGGCCATTCAGGTGAAACGCAAAATGAAGCCTGGTGTCCCAGAAGGTTCTTGGGATTACGAACAAGACGATTTTCCCAAATATGCGCATGGCATGCCACTTGTTCCTCTGAGCTTCCTCGTTACAAAGTGTGACTGGGTAATGCAGAGATTTCATGAGTGGTACATTAAAGCTTGTGCACAAAACATTGAGAATATCCCGTGCAAGGTTCCTGGGAAAAAGATTTTCAACACCGACGATTTCGATATGGACGTGCCATTTGAGGATATCCATCACATCTATCGTCTCCATGCAATCGACGCGACAATGATAATTCTTTGGTGCATGTAAGTGCTTTCAGTCTTTCCATTGTCCAAGAACATAAACTATTAAGCATTACTAATGCATTTTCTTGTCTAGGATTTGTTGCCACTATAACCAAAAGGAATATGGGTTCCTACACCCCCATCTGATATCCCAAGGACACCTGACCCCGAAGATAGACGAGACATCCCCTATTTACGCAAATATGTCTAAAGCAGAGCGAAGAAGAACTCTTGAGCTAACGATTGAGAATAGAAGAACGACATGTTCGACCTACATAGGTAAATGCATGAAGGAGTGGGAAGAGAGAGATAATATCTTGGCCCCTTATAACTTTGAGTAAGTATTTCTGGCCAAATCATTTTGTTGTCATTGTTGATTGCGAACCTATGACACTGACATACATCATTATTTATATAGTAATCACTGGATTTGTTTCATAATAAACCACAAGCAAGGAAGGGTTTGGGTATTCGACTCCCTCAGCTATGACCAAAAGAGATACGACATGTTCTGCAAAGTCATTGAGAAGTAAGAAATGATGGGTGTAGTTATCTATATACTGATTCTTTATGTTCATAATCTTAAAGTCGTTTACTTTTGTAACAGAGGGTACCGGTATTACGTTCATAATCTAGGAGGGAAGCACAATCCGAAACGGCCATACAAAATGGGTTGGAATCAGAAATTCCCGGTAAAATCCATATAAATGCTTAAGCTCTCATCTTTACTATAATCTTTTGTCATATTGCGAACAAAACACTAACAACAGTTGCATTTGGTTTTTAGTGTAGAAAACAACCTCCAGGGACTAACCATTGTGGCTACTACGTGATGGACTGGCTATCCTTGGCCGTGCATCACAAGTTTACTAATTTGCCCCGCGAAGTTCCGACAAAACATGTAAGTACTAGTTGCATATATTTACAATCTTTTGCACATATTTAAAATGTTTGTTTTCATTAACCCAAATTTGATGTGTGTTTTTGTCTAGTGTGCAGGACACTACTAAGAAAGGGATAGCTGGATTCAGCGAGGCTACACTATATGGCATCACATCAAGGATATGTCGCTTCATCATGCATCACCTTATCCATCCCGACGGCGATTATTTTAATCCAAATGGAAAGTTGGCAAAATTCCCAGACTTATGTAGTTGGACTGGGAAAGTAGCTATAAGTCATCAACAGAGCATAATTGAGAAAAATAGGAAGGATGACATTGCCTCTCAAAGGAACAAGATAGACTATAGTTGGGTGTATGATAAGGATGTGAAGGATGTGCAGGTTCTGGGCACATGAACAATTGTGGCGTTTTTGTATATGGAGGGATGAACTTGTACTTGTGTTGTTACATGCTATTTGGTTATTATTATCGAACTTTCATTGTTGGATGTCATTCTGTGATGACCTGTGTTGATTTGTGATGAAATATTTGAAATGCGTGTGATTTTGAATTTGTTGGCCTGGGTAAATTGAATTTTCGGATTAATTTTGAATCTGTTATCCGCTAGTAGTGGCGGACAAACTGACATAGTCAAACGCCACTGCTCAAACGAGCCAAGTGGCGGACGCCATGACGTCAACGGAAGAGTGGCGGACGTCGTGCGATCACTTCTACCGCCACTGCAGCGTGCCAGATAGGTGGCGGTCAGAATGACATCATCTTTGTCCGCCACTCCTGCCGTGGAAGCGATGGCGGACGGTGTGGCGTCAGCGTCCGCCACCGTCTTCAACTCGAGGTGGCGGACGATCCCGTCCGCCACCGAACCCAGGACCTAGCAGTGGCGTTAACGCAGTGGCGCTCGCGTCGTCCGCCGCTGCTAGGCCAAAACGACCGCCACTAAAGGCCCTCAATGTACTAGTGAAGGTCACGAACTTACTTTGTTGAAAGTGATATTCAGAAGTGCGACAAAGCTTGAAAGAACAGATGTGCACTTCTCAAGCATGGTCCTATCAAGTAAGAACAGATGCAAGGAAATCTATGACATTGCAAAGGCGTATCCGTCCATGAAGTGCAACGTTTATCATGGCTCAGCTAATTAAGTAGTTCTTTTTTCCGGACGTACAAACATGATCTAAATGTGCTAGGAAATGGAGTTGTTGTTTACCTTATATTGTTGAAGCCGAAACTCATGGCGCCTTTCACTGCCTTTCATTTGACACCTTTCATTTGGATTTTTCTGTATACTCACACTACACCATGACCAACATTTGCCTACACTCTTTACGGTTGGCAAAAGGCACCTATACCGACAATAAAAGTGTCGGCAAAGGTTTTCCCGACATTTTGAAGACAGTCACGGTAGAAGCAGTCGGGAAAACTTTTGCCGACAGTTAATACCTATGCCGACAGATAATCTGTAGTTGATTTTTGACCCTATGCCGACAGTTAATATAACTGCCCACAGTAGACATTCGTCGGAGCCAGATCTGGATCCAGGCGTGGTGGCCATGGCGACGGGGGCGGCGCATCGCTCCTAGTGCTCGGCGGTCGTCGGTGCAGCGGCTATTGGGCTGGTGGCGGCGCGCGGTGGTGGGAGTGTTGTGCCAGCGCCGGACGCCACATTCAGCGGCGTGGCTTGTCGATGCGGAACGGGGTGGCGGCGGCTGGAGCCTCGAATGGACGGGGCGCTCCGAATAGGGTTAGGGGAGACAATGAGGTGGACTGGGCCTTGGCGTAGTGTTTTCCGGGTGGGCCCAAACCAACGCCGACACTTACAAAGAGGATTTTCCTACATATACTCAGACGTGGAAGCTACGTCAACAGTTTTTCTGTTGTTAGAGTAACGCCGACAGTTAAGTGGTTGTCCTATGTGATCATTGCCGACAGATAAACTGAGGCAGAATCAAGACACATTTGCCTACAGATAATTAGCCGATGATAGACCATCTTTCCCTACACTTCACTGTCGCCAAAAGCATGTCATGGTGTAGTGTCAATGGGTGTTTCTATTTTTTTATTCTTATTTCACGTTATTATAGTGAGGTTTGTAATGCACCAATGCTCATTATATATTTACCAGGTGTAGAACATTTTCCTTTACTGTTAGTCGAGTCCAATAGACCATATATATGATTGGGTGGGATACCTCCGTGCTGCAGGAAAACAGAATAGGACTGTTGTGGTTACAAATGATGAACGTTTTGCTTAGAAAAGTTTGAGCAATAATGAGCAGCCCCCGTACTGTAATCAGTTTGGCTCATCCGCTCCTGTATTGATTAATAAGTCTCCTGTTTGGTGAGATGTGGTAGATGCATGTATAAATACTATATTGCTACCGCAAGCACGGATCTTAAAAACTTTCACGAAACAAAAAGATGAAACAACCAGTCAATTTAAGTCGAAGTTGCATTGTTCTACACTGCCACTGATTCGTTAGCGCTCAACCCCTCACAAGCCAATTTTCAACACCTCTATAAATAGTACTAGGGTTCCACACATGCGCCCGCGCCCCCCCTCTCCTATGTCTTCACACACACACACACACACACAACCTCTTGTATGCCTTCTTGGCCCACATATCATTGACACAGCCAGTCCCACATGTCATTGAGATAACGATGGCGAATGAGGTATTACAAGTTTTTTAGGTGGCATACAAAAGAACGCTTGTTGTTTCTGCATTGAATTATGAGTTGTGTTCATATATAGTAGAAGAATATGTATTGTTACTCCAAACAGAAGGACTAATAGGTGGGACTAATTGTAGGAGTAGAGAGACTCATCGTAATCCTATTAGTCGGTCCCAGTGGCGAAGCTCTGGTCGGTCCAACCCAACTATTAGGGACTAACACTGCAACAAAACATGAAAAAATGACACTACCTTTTATCGTTTTTAAATATAAATGGACTAAAAATTAGTTAGGGACACAATATGCATTTCTTTGTAGCTTGGACTAACAATTAGTCAGAGCTCTAAACATGCAACTGACTAACTGTTAGTTGATAATTAGTGAGCTAATGTTTAGTCAGGGACTAGTTGTTAGTCAATTGAATCAAGGCTAGAGTGCACGGGTGCTCGGTGACTGAGAGAACTTTTACATCACCCACCCAGTGTTGCCGCCGCCAGGTGTTCTTGCTGCTGCCCATATAAAGGTTGAGGTTGTGCCTCTTCCACTTGATCTTCTCTCCATCTTCGACAACCATCTCAAGGCTGGGGTCCTCCCGCTGGCACTTCATGCTCTTCTACGTTCCACCGCCATGGCAATGCCGATCCGGGAGTGCGCCACCATTGGTACGGACGTGTAGATGAAGGCCGGGACGTCGTAAGGCCAGTAGTGGTCGTGGTGGCTGAAGAGTTTCCAGGGCTGGGTGTTGGCTGCTGTGTTGATGTGTCGTCCTCGACAATATGGTCGGGGAAAGGGTCCGGCTGGCCGCAGACGTGCTGGAGCAGGTAGAGCTCGATGAACTCATAGTCATTGGGTTTGAAGAGGAAGCCGAGCGGGAGTTCTTCGAGGATCTCAGCCAGGTGTTTGACGGAAATGAGCACGGCGCGTCTGCGGAAAGTTTTGACCATCAGTGTACAAATGTTCTCCTTTTCTTTTTTGCACGAGTGCACAGATGTTAAAGCAAACAACGGTGCAGTGAGCTTGAATGTTGCGACTTGCGAACAGCTTGGTTTGCATTAGCGGAATTCTTGTTCTCACAAGAAAAATCCATAGCTCGCCCGTACCTATGTTGTAGTGCTAAGACTCTTTCAATACCTGTAGATTTTGCTTTCCAAAATGCGCATCTAAGCTTTTTTTTCACGAACACGCAGGAGGACTGCGCGCCATTGTATTTTTCCGAACATCTAAGCTTGTTTGAGAAACTTTATGCAGGTTACGTGAATGTCCAATCGTAAGAAGGATCTGAATCAGCAATTGCGCTTGGACTCACTTGTCGACTAGCTGGGCACCTTGGTAAATCAACTGTGCCAGCTTTGTAATCGTCTTCAGAATTCAATGAGTATCCCATCATGTAAGAGACGTTTAAAAATAGAATATTTTCAATACAACAAGATCAAACCGCATATTATAGAATCTACTATTTTGATACAGTAGGTTGATCGGTATCATTTTCGTGAGGAACATGTCATGATTGAATGGATGGTTATTAGATGCCTCTTGTACTGTTACAACAGTCAGCACTCACTCCTCGTAATTTCACATGTATCAACAAAAGATGCCTCCAAAATTTAAAGACTTGATGATATGACCACCTTTGACGTAGATCTCTTGACGTATGAATGCTGAAGATCTCATGTACCGAAGGAGACGTTATGGTGTGAATGCAGATGACTGATTGGCTGGCTCTGCTTATATAAAGTATGCGATGTCCCGCTTCCATATCATCCGAATACATTGATATTGTATCTACTTGTTATTTTGACCTAATAGAACCAGGAGAAATAGAGTGATAACTACGTCGTCAAACTACCAGCTCAGTGTTGGACACATGACACGGCGCGTTGGGAATAGGAGGCCTCAGGAACGGAGATTCATGCCCCACGGAGCCATTATTACTTCCATGAAAAACCAGTCTCTGAGGGAAAAGGATGGATCCACATGCAACGAGTGATGTTGCCAGCTGCTTGGCAGATCTGAGCTGGTGGATACTCTTTTGCTGCGTGTAAGCGTCCACGTACCAGATTGGACTGAGCTAGTTGGCATGGTTCACAATCATTTCGTGTGGGATTTCCCTGGCGCCACCAAAAAGATCCAGTTACTAGCTTTCAAGTTTTGGAGCTGCGGATCAAAACCAATGGGCATGTTTATGGAGCGATAGTGTTGCATCTGCTTGGGTTGTGTAAATTCATCCGAAGGCTTAGGCTGGACTTAGATCAGGTACTAATCATCCCGTCTATTCGTCTCATACAAATATGAGAACCTTTACGGTGCACTATACTACCTTGAGGAAGGAAGTTGTACAAGTTAAATCTGACCATTCATTTTGGTGGGTACTATTATAATTGTCTTAATAATGAACCTTATTACCAAAATGCCACCGCGTGGTACAATCGAGTGCCATCGAATCGTTACAAAAAAAAAATAGAATGGATCAAGGAAGGGCCGTCGTGGCCGGAGGACGCGCACGGCCACAACATCGATCAACAGTTGCTCGTTTTCCGCCAGTTCACCGCACATCATTTTGCAGCAGTGTCGATCCATTTGCGACGAGCAGCTGCCGCCATCAACGCCGATATGTTTAGAAGCCACCAACGCAGATCCATTTGCGGCAGTGTTTATCGATTTCGTCGCCGCCACCAATGACCAGCAGTACCAGGTCGCGGTAGTTCTGATTTCCACTCCAACCGACCTGTTTCCAGGGGCAAATGATGGTGGCGTGACCCTTCCCGGAGTGGTGCTGGCTATCGCAGTTGCTCGTCCGATCCGAAAGCATCCTCGTACAGGCATCCCCTTCAATTCGAGTCTGAACAGCTTGATGTAACGTAGGTTAACTAGTTTAATTACGTAGGTTTTGCATAAGAATTGGTGTGAACATTGCTTCCTTCATGTAATGGTGTGGTTAGTTCATGTTTAAAGATACAATGATGTTCTCAAACACAGTCATACGGGTCGATGGTTTCCTTTGATTGAACGATTTGCAAGGAATGTTTTTGCCAATGGATTCTATCAAGGACTTGATGCCAATCAAAGTCCGGATAACACGTAATGACAGATTCTATCAAAGACACGCCGAACAGACTGCACATATCCTTCCCTCTCCGCCGCCTCTCTCCTGATCTCCGTTGGTCTCGACAGGAAAGCAGCCGCAGCATAGGAAGAGCACTTGATTCACCGTCGGGTTGCATGGAGTAGAAACGATGGGCACTGCTATGCCGCCGCCGGCGGCCACAGCTGCCAGGTTTGGGGAGATGGGCCTCTCGTTAGGGTTTGGGTGTTGGGGTCGAGAAATGATGAAAGAGACGGGGTACAAACTGACTCAATTCAGCGAACGAATGAGTAGCTAGTATTTTCGTTCTGATAGATCCATAAAATCACTCGTCAGCCATTATTTTTTTCCATTGCTACCCCTTGCCTCCTTATACCACTTTAAAATATCACCATACCACTGTGGGGGCTCTAAGGTAGTATAAAGTGCATCTGAACGGTTGGATCGAAGATAATAGACGGCCAACATTTATTTTGGTGCACCGTAAATGTTCTCCATATTTATTTGCTCATGCTACTAATATCAGACCCCAAGTAAGAACAAAATATATTTTAGTTTATCATTAATTGTTTAATTGTGAAAGGAGATATACGGATGCTCAGAGTTCTGCCCGTGTGATCATCCAAGTGACTGGATAAGTCAAATTATCTCCTTAACTAGTCTTAAAGAAGTAGAAATCCATGTCTTCAACCGCAAAAAATCACAAAATTACTTTGTTGAAAGTGATATTTAGACGTGTGACAATGCTGGAAAGAACAGATGTGCACTTCTCAAGCATTGTCCCATGAAGTAACAACAGATGCAAAGAAATCTATGACATTCCAAAGCCGTATCCGTCCATGAAGTGCAACGTTTATCATGACTCAGCTAAGTAGTTCTTTTTCAGGACGTACAAACATGATTTGTCGAAGCCTAAACTCATGCCGCCTTTTATTTGACACCTTTCATTTCGAGTTAGCTGAATATAAGTTGTTTCTGCTCAGTGCGCGTGTTTTTAATTTCTGTTTCTGTTACATGTTATGGCGAGGTTTGTAATGCACCATTGCTCATTATACATACCAGGTGGAGGACATTTTCCTTTACTGTTGGTCGAGTCCAACAGATCATATGATTGGATTTGGATCCCAATCCCACGGTGCTGCAGAAAAACAGAATAGCACCGTTTTGGTTACAAAAGATGAGCAGCCCGTCTTGCTCAACAATAATGAGCTGCCTCCGAACTGTATGATCAGTTTGGCTCATCCGTTCCTGTATTGATTAGTAATTCTCATGTTTGGTGAGATGATGTGGTAGCATAGATCTTAAAACCATTCACGCAATTAAAAAATGATTAAATAACCAGTCAATTTTAGTGGAAGTTACATTGTTTCGCAAAATGGCACATTACAAAGAGCATATGTATGTGTATGTCCCGCCACTACAATTTGCGAGCGGACAGGACCATTTTCAATGCCTCCATATAAATAGTGCTATGTTTTCCCTTGATTGTCTCCTAAATCACCGAGCACCCCGTCTCTCTTCTATGCATAGCAATGGGTCGACTGGAGCAAAAACCCGTCCTTGAAGTTTGAGGCCTCGGCTGAAAACTGGCACCCGCACCTATCGGGTTGAAAACAGTCTCTTTGCCCCAGCTGTAACCTCACCACCCCGACCGTAGAGGGAGCTCACCGTGCATGCGACCGTCTGTCTCTCTTCCCTCGTGATGCTGCAACCAATGGAAGTTGGGAACATGTCTCCTCTTTCCTAGTGATTTGGTATGTGGCACTAAGATGTGGTGATTTGCCAGTAATCTCATTCCACCTAGCTAGCCAGCTACGCCTCCTTCAACCTCTCCTGCTCCCTCTGCCTCCCCACCTCTCTCCTCGTGCGTGGATCCAACAGTGTGGGGGTGCGGGGCAACGCTGCCATTGGGCAGCTAGATCCGGCGGGCATCCACCCATCACTAGAATAGCTTCATTTCCGGTGGCAAAGGCACAATGGTGCACAGCTTTCCTCGCCACTGTAGCCCCCTTTTTTGAAGGTGCCCATTGTACTAGTGAGTCCAAACAAAGAGCACAAGATCCAAAAACGTGCAATGGATTCTTATTTTATTCCCAAAACAGTTCTAGTGAAACGACAAAGAAGATTCATACAATATTGCAAAAGGGAACCATAAAAAAGAAACAAATCTGAGGTGGAAAATGAAAGATCAATCAGTAGCCGGATCTCCACGTTGCCTGGCCAAAACCTACCGATCTCCTCAGACTCGTCTCCGTGACCAAAGAGGCTAAGCGGACTCGCCGCCGCACGTCAACCCGTCCCCCGCGCGTCAACGTGGACCGCATCAGCGCCCTTCCCGACGACCTCCTCCTCGACATCCTCAGCGGCCTCCGCTGCGCCCGCGCCACCGCCCACGCCGGCCTCCTCGCCCGGTGGTGGCGCGGCCTCTGGGCCCGCCTCCCCGTGCTTGCCTTCTATGCCATCGCCCTCGACACGCTCGACGCCGCGCTCGCCGTCTCCGCGCGCCTCTCGCTGTCCCTCCTCCACATCCGCCTCCCTTACCACCATGCGCAGACCGATTCGGCACGCGTCTCGGCGTGGATGCGCACCACCGCCAAGCATTGAGTCCAGAATCTGAGTACACATCCCATCCCCCGTTCGCGTCCACGTCAAATCTGTCCGTAACAGAGCCGTAGCCCAATTCTGCTAGCCTACTCATTGCTAATCGCCCCTGGTTTTGGTTTTGGTTTCTTCGTACGTGGAAGAGGCCGATCGGATCGGCGCCATGGAGAGGGTTGCCAGCCTCATGGAAAACATGCGGCTGTCGGAGACGGAGAAGAAGGGCATCAGGATCGGTGGCTTGCAGGCGGGGATGAAGCCGGGAAAGGATCCGCTTGCGGTGGGGAAGATTTTTTCGGAGAAACCTCTGAGGGCAAATGCACTTGAATTGGCATTGGGAAGGGTGTGGTCCCGATCAAAGGGGTGGAGTGCAAGGACCTGGGGGAAAGTCGTTTCCTGTTCACTTTTCTCCAGGCTAGCGAGTGGCAAGAGACGGGCGCTGGATGGTGGCCTGTGTAACTTTGGTGGGAAGGATCTGGTGATCATGGCTGACTTTGATGAGGAAAAGACGATCGATGAGATCGAGTTCATCTGGATTCCGATGTGGGTAAGGATCACTAAGATGCCATTGGGCCTCATGAACAAGGCCGCGGGAGAGATGATTGGCGGCATGATTGGTGAGGTGCTGGAGGTGGATGCGGCAGATGATGAATGTGCTATTGGTCAGTTCCTCAGGGTGAAAGTGAGATGGGATGTGCGGCGACCATTGATGAGGCGAGTCACACTGACGATCGGCGAGGAGGGGAATGAGAAGAATATATGGTGCCCATTGGAGTATGAATTTCTTCCAGAATTCTGTTAAAGGTGTGGCATCATTGGCCACATAGATAAAGCTTGTGAGACGAAGCTTGCGAAGGGCGAGCCACAACAGTTTTCTGCAAAGCTTCGTCATATCGAGCCACAACAGTTTTCTACAATATATAGCTATAGAACAACAGCAGTGATGGTACGTTATATGGAGTAAAAAATGTGCTAGTTGGCCCAGGCGCAGCAAATACCTCGAGGTAATGAGGATGGGAGCAAGCAATGGCAATGGTAAATTACTAGTTAGAGCTGCAAGAATGTAGGATCGATGGAGTACGTTGGGACTGGAAGGTACCTGGAATCAGATCTCCTTGGAAGTTGCATGCGCTCTGGAACCAATGAGGCTGCAGCAGCGGAACATTCCAAGAGATGGCGCGGCTCGAGACCTATCTAGACTAACAAGATTCCACACTTCGAGCCAAGGCTATAGGAGCCACATGCTGCCGTAGAAGGTGCTTCTTCTAGTCTCTCACCGTTGAGGCGAGGATGAATGGATGCTAGTTTAGCAGAGGTAGACTGTCGCTTTGCGCAAGATGACTGGATGGAGGTGGGGCAGAGCTTAGATTAAGCATAAGCGTAACATACTGGTTGATGTAAAATTCGCAGCCAGCACATGCCACACGCCCGTAGATTCACTATACCACAGCAGACAATTAGCGACCCCAGAGAGTCGGTAAAGATAGATAAATAGTGATGAACTATAAGTCGGTAAAAGTTTATGACGGACAATAAGTCGGTGATTCTCTATTTACTGATCGAGAAATGCCGATGTTGGAGATAATGCCGAAGGCCTCCTGATCCTTCCGAAGGGTGAAAGCCCCCAGCGAAGGCGTCAAGGACAGTTGCGAAGGGGATTCATGTAGCAGCTATGCAGAGCCTGTTGCGGAGAGGCGTAACGGAATTGACAAAGGACCTTATTGTAATAACAATCTCTCCCCCCTCTGTAAATATGGAGGAGGGGATGCTATAATGACATCAGCTTTTCGGGCCACGAGCCAAATACATCATTTACTCCGTCCACAATTCACTGTCGTCTCAACATCCTTCGCCTGGCACCGCGGGCGAAAGAGGGCTTCCACGCGACACCGTACGGGAGACCCAAGGGTACTGCCTGGGCTCTCGCCTTCGTCCAACATCGCGGACAGAGCAAGAGGGCTTCACCAAAGGGAATCCGGACATCAAGGCATTTAGAGGGCTTCGCCATGTTAGGACTGCAATTCACAACCTGTTGGAGGGCTTCGCTATGCCTGATAGGGATCCTGTTCCCCAACAGCCGACTTTACCGACTTATGGTAAGTCGGTAAAGGCCGTTTTAGCAACTCACCGTCAATTAGCTATTGTCAACTGTGGAGTAGTGATTTTGAGGGCAACCTAGGCTTTCATGCAACGGATGAAGATTACCATATTTTTTGGCTGGGGTCAGATCACTAGAACAGATATGCTGATTAGTGACGTTTTAAACGCGTCACCGACTGCTTGTAGTGACGAATTTTTCGTCATAAATCGCGATTTATGACGTTTTAGGGTCCATCAGCAGTCGAGCGTGGTCAGTCGTGATTTATGACCTTTCGCTGTGGTGAGGGGACGGATCCTAAAACGTCATAAACTTCCCCGTACATCCACTAGTACAGATCTGCTGATTAATAACGATTTTACTGTAGATCCGTCACTATTTTAGGTGTTTTTCCCGTTTTCGGCCAACTTTATGACGTTTTTCTCGATCCGTCACTAACAAGCCTCATTTGTGACGAAAATCCGTATAAATCGATGAACAGTATTGTCCCGTGTTGACGGTTTACTGTTCTGGGCAGGTTCTGGGTGGCCGATTCGTCACTAAAATCCCGTTTCGAGTACGGCGACCCACAATTTTCGTCATAAACCCAACCCCACGGGCGTTTCTGGCCTACGTGGCGTCCTAGTCAGCAAAAGAGAGCCCATATGTCAGGCTTCGCGGGCCCACAGTCGAACCATTTTCGTCACTAAAAATTTCACAGGCCCATAAGGTGCACGGCAAATGCAACTGGGGCCCACGTATCAGGAGGCGGGGGGTCCCAAGACCCAAGTATGTTTCAACGCTGATTTTATTTCCCAGCGTGGTAATGCCACATGCGCACGATGCAACACTACGCGGGCCCACATGTCAGTCGATGTGGGACCCACAGCTTTCGTTATAAACCCGCCCCAGGGGCGTTTCTGGCCTACGTGGCATCCTGGCCAGTAAGATGGGACCTATGTGTCAGGCTCCACGGGCCCACGGTCAAACTATTTTCGTCACTAAAATTTCGTTTGACCGCGTAAAATGCCACAAAGCGCACAGCAAAAGAAAACTGGGGCCCACGTATCAGGAGACGGGGTCCCAAGACCAAGTATTTTTCGACGCTGATTTTATTTCACTGCGTGGCAATGCCACGTGAGCACGATGCAACACTACGTGGGCACACATGTCAGTCAACCTGGGACCCACAACTTTCGTCATAAACCCCGCCTCAGGGGCACTTCTAACCTAGTATGTGGCATCCTGGTCAGCAGGATGGGGCCCATGTGTCAGATACACGGGCCCACGGTCAAACCATTTTCGTCACAAAATTTCGTCTGACCGCCTCAAATGCCACAAGACCCACAACAAAGGGCAACTGGGGCCCACATATCAGGAGACGGGGGGTCCCAAGACCCAGGTATTTTTCGTCGCTGATTTCATTTGCCTGCGTGTTCATGTCACGTGCGTACGATGCAACACTACGCGGGCCCACATGTCATCAACGTGGGACCCACGGTCAAGTAATTTTCGTCGCAGCTATGGTTTGCAGTTTGGTGCACACTAGTCGGGCCCGCGTGTCAGCTACGTGGGTCCTCGGTCCCATTTCTCTGACCCACCTGTCAGGTTTCCACCGAGGCCTACTTTTCCACACGTCTAATAATTTTTTTGATGCGACGTGTCTCCGTCGGTCCCATTTCTGTGACCCTTCAGGTTTCACCGAGGCCTGCTTTTACAAGATTTTATTCATCCCTCTAATAATGCCACGTGGCATTCACATCGGGGCCCACATCTATGTATCTTCAGTGATGGGCTGAATCTTGGTCTGCGCCAGCTGTTATCGGGCTCGATTGTAGTTCGCAGAAGCCTTCATCGGCCTGCTGCCCCCGGCCCACAGCACTACGCGGGTCCCAAGACCAAGTAAAATTTTCGTCGCAGCTATGGTTTGACTTGTACTGAACGCGCCGCACAAGGAAGCATTCGTCGGGCCTGCATGTCAGCTACGTGTAGTTTAAGCCAATGGCATACAAGGTATATTCCATCATGACATGTGGGCAAGGACATGGCTTCCAACGTGGCAGCAACGCCATGTTGGCAAGATGACCTGGTAGCACTGCCACGATGGCAGGATGTCGTTTTTTTACAGGTCCACGTGTCACTCTCTTGTTGGTCCGCGTGTCATCGTTCTATTGGACAACGTGTCCTCTCCATATTGGTTCACGTGTCATCGCGCTATTTGTCCACGTGTCGTTGTTCTACAGCTCCACGTGTCACTCTGCCAATGGACCACGTGTCATTTTTCAATTTTTCCACGTTTCGCGTTACGAAAGGTCCGCGTGCCATTATTATACTGGTCCACGCGGGCCCATTTGTGGTCCAACTATTTCGTCACAAATCATATCAGGTTGGATCGTCACAAACATATGCCGAATTAATCAACTGTTAGATAAATAGATGAGTCACTATATACATGACACTTAAACCAAAATGATGACAAATTTCACATTCTGTCCAGATCACGAAATCATGACACAGTACAAATAGTGCCCATACGCACAACACAACACACAGAGGAATTCAGTAATCCACCAAAACCAATCAGATTTGAAACGAAGATCATCATTCAGATGTCAGAGATGAAGGATGCACCTGACCTTCCCCTTCAAATTTAGAAATAAGAGAGGCCATCAAGGTTGTCCTTTCGTGCTGATTCCTTCCTCAAGTCCTCTAATTGGGCATCAAGAATGCGGTTTGAGTCTCTCGCATCTTGGGCTTAGCTTCTGCAAGGCATCAATCTCCCTCCTCTGTTATTCAACTATTTGTTCAACTTGTCGACTTTTGGCTTTCTCGCGCTGAAGTTCAGCCATCAGTGCTTCCAACCGAGGAGAAACAGAACCTCTGTTTCTTTTCTTCGGTTCAAGGCCCGCAACTTACGGAAAGGTAGTTGCTTGAACAACTTCACGAACAACACGACCAGGAGACGGCGGTTCCTCTCGCTGTACAGATTCTTCCATTATCTCTTCCATATCATCCTAGCAAAAAAGGGTAACAGGTCAAAGTTCCATCTTGTTAACAGATTTTTAGATGTGGGGCCGAACGTGAATGCCACGTGGCATTAGAGGGATGAATAAAATGTTGGAAAAGTAGTACAGTACTAGTAGGCCTCGGTGAAACCTGACAGGTGGGTCACAGAAATATGACCGACGGAGGCACGTCGCATAAAAAAAATTATTGGACGAGTGAAAAAGTAGGCCTCGGTGAAGCCTGACAGGTGGGTCACAAAAATGGGACCGACGGACCCACGTAGCTGACACGCGGACCCGGCGAGTGCTTCATTGTGGGACGCGTTCAGACTAGTGTGCAAAACTGCAAACCATAGCTGCGACGAAAATTACTTGACCGTGGAACCCACATTGATGACATGTGGGCCCGCGTAGTGTGGCATGAACACGCTGGCAAATGAAATCAACGACGAAAAATACTTAGTCTTGGGACCCCCGTCTCCTGATACGTGGGCCGCAGTTGCCCTTTTCTGTGCGCCTTGTGGCATTTTATGCGGTCAAATAAAATTATAGTGACAAAAATGGTTTAACCGTGGGCCCGTGGAGCTTGACACATGGGCCCCATCTTGCTGACCAGGATGCCACGTAGGCCAGAAACGCTCCTGGGACGGGGCTTATGACGAAAGTTATGGGTACCACGTTGACTGAAATGTAGGCCCTTGTATTGTTGCATCGCGCGCACAGTGGCATTAGGACGCAGAAAATAAAATCAGCGTCGAAAAATACTTGGTCTAGGAAACCCGTCTTCTGATACGTGGGCCCCAGTTGCCCTTTGTTGTGCGCCTTGTGGCATTTTACGTGGTCAAATAAAATTTTAGTGACGAAAATGGTTTGACCGTGGGCCCGTGGGGCCTGACACATGGGCCCCATCTTGCTGACCAGGATGCCACGTAGGCCAGAAACGCCCCTGGGGAAGGGTTTATGACGAAAATTATGGGTCCCACATTGACTGACATGTAGGCCCTCGTAGTGTTGCATCGTGCGCAGTTGCCATTACCACGCTGGGGAATAAAATCAGCGTCGAAAAATACTTAGTCTTGGGACCCCGTCTTCTGATACGTGGGCCCCAGTTGCCCTTTGCTGTGCGCCTTGTGGCATTTTACACGGTCAAATAAAATTTTAGTGACGAAAATGGTTTGATCGTGAGCCCGCAAGACCTGACACATGGGCAACTTGTTGCTGACAAGGATGCCACATAGGCCAGAAACGGCCGTGGGGTTGGGTTTATGACGAAAATTGTGGGTTGCCGTACTCAGAACGGGATTTTAGTGACGAATCGGCCACCCAAAACCTACCCAGGACAGCAAACCCGCGACACGGGACAATAGTGTTCATCGATTTATACGGATTTTCGTCACAAATGAGGCTTGTTAATGACGGACCGCGAAAAACGTCATAAAGTTGGCCAAAAAGGGGAAAACCCTCAAAATAGTGACGGATCTTCAATAAAATCGTCACCAATCAGCAGATCTGTACTAGTGAATTTTTCACTGTAACTGTTTCTGGTTTCTGTTATCTGAGAAACTAGTACGAACAATTTTGCTTTTTTTCATCTCCAATGTGTAAATGAGAAGTACTGTTTTCGTGAGAAACTATTTCCTCCTGTTCTTATCCTTTGATTTGGTTTCCCAGCTTCTTGCAAGTGAACCTCATACTCCTTTGTACATAAATGTACTTTTGCTACGGTGGTTGCAAGGTTGCACTTCATGGGCTTACTGTGCAGTGAAATGATGCAATTTGTTCCTCCGTTTGCATGTATGCATTATTCAAACTTTTCAGACTGTCTAACACACACAAGTTCTAAATGTGTGCATTAACTCAGCAACATCTATGAGTGAATGCATTCATTGGTTACTCTTGCCAGCATAAAAAAGATATCCTCAGTATGCACTTAACATAGATATTATTGGTTGAGGCACATGAATGCAGAGCTCCTTTCTTCCTTTGCACTAGAGAAGATGATCATCATATATTGAGAGGTTGACTGAACTCAAGGAACCAGCTAGCACTAAATGGATTATCCATTCCTGGTACATTAATTTCAATACATGAATACAAGGATTGGAGCTCTTGAATGCTATAGATATTTTGGTGGATTTTTTATTGCATAATTTGCTCTCCCTAAACCTTATAGAAGATCATAGTAATGAGATTTTGGTGTGATGAGCGATATATGAGGTAATGCAGAGCTAGTCTAATATAACGAATCACCAACCCTCCTTTTATTGAAGCATAACCCATCTTATAAAAAAGTATCATTGATGTCAATCTTATGTGTTTTTCGTTTTTATGCATAAAAGATGGTTGCGTCCTTCTGTTGACTTTACATATACAGTGGAGTTCAGAGAAAAACGATGGAAATGGCATCATCAAGAATGACTCCAAGTTGAAATGAAAGACTAGGAGACACCAGGAGCCACATCAGATCCATTCGGTTGTGTTGAGCAGAATCAAAATGGACGTGGGTATCATGGAAGAGGACCGTTCAGTGCAGCAAAGCATGAAACAGTTCTATATGGGAGTATGGGACTGTAACAGATCTCAATAAACAGAGACTTAGAGCCTGTGACTACCTCCTACTGCTGGCAGTGGCAGATCTAGATTCAAATTGAGTGCAAAGTTACCTCAATTTTTGTATATGCGAAGTATCGCATATGCAGGTCTAGATTCCTACCTAAGAAGTGAAAGAAGCACAAAATAATAGCATAAAAAAGTGATCGAGATTACATATTACGCCCACAATCCCGAACTACAAAACAACCAGTAATAGAACACAATTGCACGGCAGAGTTCAATCAAACTATGTTGGCGTTTCTTTGGATTCTTGTAATACGTTGGGTGTGCGTGATGGCAGTCTTCGTACTGTATTTTTGATGTAATAATCGGCGGCCATAGCCTTTCACGAGGTCAAGGCCGGGACGTCTTTTCCCATTATCTAAAAAAAAAAATTGCACGGCGGAGTTGACATTCTGTAAAGCAATTATAGAACACAGGGTGAACGCAAATCAGAAGAAAACACCATGAAACATCTCTTAATTAGATAAATATATGTGGTAAAACTTGTGAATATCATATATTGGGTGTTACACAATCAATTTGATAATAGAAGAAAACAGAAAATAATTATGCGAATGTTTGAGAACAGAACTTGCTGATCTTTTTAGACCAAAGGCTTGAAAGCCCTTCTTGTTGAAAGCAAGAGATCGTTTACTGGCGTTGCCACTTTACAGAGAGTTTCAACGCTACTCAAATCATCCAAGCCTTGCCAACAGGCAAGCGGCCATTAGCCTCTACAAACTAGCCTATTACACAATAGCATTCAGGAGCACATTGGCCAAAAGAAAGTATGGTACCCTCCACAGAGCGTAGCAAGATCAAAAGCCTAGAAGCTTAAAAACAGAGAAAGAAACATCTATCCTATCCCAGTTGGTGGAGATATATGGACTATCGGTGAAGCTGTTTTGTTTTGTCTTCAATCTTGGCGCCCATCTCCTCCAGTCTCCTGCGGTCTTCCCCTGTGCTAAGCACTTGCCATCTCTGCAACATGTATGTGACTTTATAAGGCGCGGCAAAAGGAGATCAAGCAATTTGATTCTGGAAAACAACTCTATTTCTAAGAAGCCAAAGCGACCATGTGCAAGCGCCTAGTAAGAACTTGCTGATCTCATTCGGAAGAAACGTTCAAAACAGTTCGACTTGTGTAAGGCCATGTCAGCGTCGGCACCCAAAAGATCCTCTGCTCCATTAAGATAGGGGAACACATCCTTCACTGACCCATTGCTCAGGTCGATAGACACTAACAACACCTTCTTAACACCACATCCAAGCTCGCCAACAACAAAATATGCAGTATGCTCATCTTCCATTGCAAATATTGGGAATATTTGACGAGAAAACGGCAGGTGTTCTGCCCATGCATTCAGAAGGAGAGAAAAAGAAACACATAGTCTTGTACAAATGCCAACGTTAGCAGAGGCTAATGCTGGCCATCAGGAGAGAGTACACTCCTAACTAAGTAGGCCAACAGGCTGGCCCCTGGACGAATTTTTTTGGAGTACTGAAATAACAAGAAAGGGACCATAAAAGAGAGGAGAAAAAGAATGGTAGAGTGGGGACAGGCTCACAAAACTATTAGATGCCAATTTCTTCGAAGGGGATGGTTTCCCGTACTACTTGTTTTTCGCAAGCCAACAGATATAGCTCAATTTCTTCTTTGGCCAGTTGCGCAACATGTGTGACAGTGTGGCTTTTGCCTTCGAAAACCCGACGATTGCGTTCCTTCCATAGATTCCACCATGTGTAAAGGATTGCATCAGTGAAGATTCTTCTAGTATCCCTGTTCATCCTTTTAACAGCATCATGTAGCCATTCCGCCACTGAGGTGTCGCCTCGAACCGGCATATGGTATCCTGCAAAATGAATCCAGCTGCATAGTCGTTGCATGACCTGCTGTGAGAAAACACAATGGATTAGCAAATGGCTTGGGCTCTCTTGTTGTGAATTGCAGAGACTGCATAATGCACTTTGGCCCCATCCTTTTTTCTCAAGAATATCCGCCGTAAGTATTTTTTCATGCATGGCCGTCCATGCAAAGTTCACCACTTTTGGTTCAGTGAATGCTTTCCAAATCCCACAGGTGGGGATTGGGGAGTATGTTCCGAACAACTGTGCTTTGTAGGCAGATTCTGAAGTGTAAGCGCCACTGGCCGTCCACCTCCAAGTGATATTATCACTTTGATCTGTTTCAAGGTGAACCTGTCTCAACGTCCTCCATAGCCATGCATACTCTTCAATCTGAGCCGTGGTAGAGATTGCTTTCATCCCTTTGATCCAATTTTCATTGAGTAGCTCCTGAGCCACTGTTCTATTTTTTCTCGGGACAATTTTGTACAGGTGAGGGCATTTGTCCATTAATACCTCGCCTTGTAACCATCTGTCAGTCCAAAACTTAGCCTTTTGACCATTTCCTAGATGGATTACCGTCGATGCCGAGAAAAGTGCCTTATCAGTCTCATCGCAAGGCAGCTGCAATCCCAACCACGGTTTGTTTTCTTCAGTCCAGCTTTGCCACAACCACCTTTGCCGAAGAGCTCTTATAAAATTTTCCAGATCAAGGACTCCCAGCCCACCAAGTTGCTTTGGTAATTTAACCGTTCTCCAATTGACCAGGCAATGCCCTCCTGATACTTTGTCATCATCCTCACCTTTCCAAATAAAGTTTCGCTCAATTTTCTCTATTTTCTTAATTACCCATTTAGGTAGCTTGATAACCATTGCATGGTGGGTGACAATTGGCGTAAGTACCGATTTGGCCAGCTCAACTCTTGCTGCTTTGTTCATTTGTTTTCCTTTCCACCCCGGAAGTTTTCCCCCAACCTTGTCAATGAGTGGTTGGAATTCAACTTTTCTTAGCCTTTTGGTGTGCAGGGGCAGTCCAAGGTATTTGCATGGAAAGGCTTTTATTTGCGCCGAGATGGGTTCTGTCATTTCTTCAATGTCCAGCTCATCGCACTTTATTGGGTAGATTTCAGTCTTCTCAAGGTTTGTCTTCAGGCCCGTGGCCTCTCCAAATATTTCAAGGATGCTCTTGAGAGCTAGCAGGTTTTCCTTACTTGGTTGTATGAAGAGAGCAGCATCATCGGCGTACATGGAGACTTTTATTCCAGAGGCTCTACTTGATACCGGGGCTAAGATCCCTTCTTCTGTCGCCATTTGTAGTATTTTTTGTAGTGGGTCGATTGCTAGGATGAAGAGCATCGCAGAGAGCGGGTCTCCCTGTCGGAGGCCGCGCTCATGCTTGATTGGCTTGCCTGGAAGGCCATTTAGAAGTACTCTCGAGGAGGAGGTTGCGAGGGTAATGCTAACCCAATCTCTCCATCTTGGGCCGAAACCCAATTGCTCCATTAGCTCCAACAAGTATGACCAGGCAATAGAGTCGAAAACTTTCGCAATATCCAGTTTGATGAAGAGAGTTGGCTTTTTTCTTTGGTGCAGATCCTTTATTAGACCCTGCACGTAGAGGAAATTGTCGTGAATACACTGTTTCTTTACAAAGGCGCTTTGGCTTCTAGATACCATTTCGTCCAGTTTGGGTGCTAGTCTGTTTGCCAATATTTTGGAAAAAAATTTGGCAACACTATGAATTAAGCTGATTGGCCTGTACTCATTTATCCTCATTGCTTTATCCTTTTTTGGCAACAGGATTATGTTGGCAGTGTTGACTAAGTTGAATAGGTCTCCCCTCATGTTGGACAGCTTGTGGAAGGCAAAGGCCAGGTCTTGCTTGACGATGTCCCAACACTTTGAATAGAAGTGTCCAATGAAGCCATCTGGGCCGGGAGCATTGTCCTTTGGCATATCCATGATTGCCTCCTTTATTTCTTCCATGGTTATCTCGGCATCCAACTCTCCAAGATCGAAGCTCGGGTAGTTAAGATGTTGCCAGTTCAAGGTGCATTGTCTTCTAACTTTGATGCCCAAGTGTTGCTGGTAGTGATCATGGATGATTTGTATCCCGTGCTCAGATTGGAGTAACTGAATAAATTTCTTGCGTCTTCTTCCATTTGCCCTTAAGTGGAAAAATTTTGTATTGGCATCCCCACATTTTATTCTTTTCAATCTGGCCCTCTGTCTTGCCCTTGTCTTGTCTATTGCAACTAATCCTTGGTATTTTATTTTTATCCTAGCTCTGAATTCCTTTTCCTCATTTGTCAGTTGCCTTTGATCTTGCGCCTGGTCAAGTCTGAAAATAACTTCTTTTGCAATCGCCATTTGTAGCTTGATGTTACCTATTTGGCGTTTTTCCCATTGTTTCAAAGCCTTAGCTGTTCGAGATAATTTAATGTGTAGGCGCCTGATGGCATCTGTTGCCTGTATTGGTTTCTGCCAAGCCTCCTGTACCACCTCCTGGAAGCCCGGCATCTGCAGCCAATACGATTCAAAACGAAACCCCTTGTATTTTGCAATGGAAGTGTTTCCAATCAAGATCAGAGGACAGTGGTCGGAAAGGGTGGAGGCTAGGGCCTGTAGGTGCGCCGTTGGAAAATTTTCCTCCCACTGGATGGAGCAGAAAATTCTGTCAATCCTAGTCATGGTGGGGATTTCTTGATCATTTGTCCATGTATACTTTCTCCCGTTCAGCCTCAACTCCCTTACGTTTAGCTCATCCAGGGCACTTTTGAACTGTCCCATAAGCCTCCTGTTTAGCCTGTTGTTATTTTTGTCTTCAGCTTTGTAAATTAGATTGAAATCTCCTGTTAACAACCATTCGTCCGGCACTTTGTTTTTCAATGATTTCAGTTCTTCGATGAAGAGGAATTTTTGCTGATCCCCTTGTGGTCCATACACACCTGTTAGCATCCATTCTGTCCCTGTGTCTCTCATTTGGATGTTAACTGAAAGTGTGTTAGCTGAGCGGGCTGATGACACAATGTTATAGAAAGAGTCAGATACTGCAATCAGAATGCCTCCACTAGCTCCTTGAGAAGGGAGATAGGAGTATTTTGTTGTAAAATTTGGCCCCAAAGTCTCATAGATGATTCTATCATCAACCACTTCCAACTTTGTTTCCTGGAGGCACACAACTGTTGCCCTTGTTGACTGGACCATCTCCTTGACAATATCTCTTCTAATGGGAGCGTTCAATCCCCTCACATTCCAGTTTAGCAGTAGCATGTTTTTATTGGCCATGTTGATTAGGAATAACAACACAAACAGGGCCAATACCGGCTCTGCATGCATCAGGGACAGGTGGCCATTCTTTATTTATTTTGCTGCAAGGATACTTCTGCTTGGTAAGATGTTGCAGCACTAGAACAGGAGCACACACGCTCCTGTTGTCCCACAAGGACATAGCAACAGACGACAACACAATACAGTGGAAATACTGAGCAGGAACACTGGTTACAGACACAAATAACACTAATGAAGCCATTTGATCACAAATTGGGGCACTACTAGGACTTGATGGCATTGTGGCTGAGACCTTCATGGTGCAACTGGGGCAACCTTCCTTCCCTTCCTGGGCCCTTTGCCTCCCTCCAGGTTCATTGCCTTCAATAGCGCCTCAACAGCATCCATCATCTCTGTTGTGATTGGGGTGCTGAAGAGGCTAATGAGGCGCTCTCTAGCCTCATCTGCCATGTTCTTGCTGGTAGACAGGCATCCCATTTTCTTGGCCATGGACTCCTGTGCCAACTGCGCTATAGGCTTGTTCCCCGCTTCCTTCAGTTTTTTGACAATTCTTCCACTACGCCTGACAGCACCTTTCTCTTCAACACTGGTAATCTTGGATGTCTTGCTTTTCTCCGGAGTCTCGAGCAGGGGTTGCTTGGCTTCACATGTCACTTTGTCGAGGAAGCTATTGATTCCCTCCTCACTAGCTTCAGGCTCCTCCTCACAATCTCTTCCTGGCTGCTTTTCTGCCCCATCTTGGGGAGCAGAGTGTTCCTCTTGCTCAACCTCTTCTGGTGCATCTATGAACATGTCAGTTGGAGCCTCCACGATGTCCTTCTGCACAACAAAATCCCCTTGCTCCTTGGTTGCATTGAGCTGCATGCCCAGGCTTGCCTCTAGTGACATTGGGTCTGTTGCCACATCAAGACAAGCCACGTCCAACTCCTTGCCTGTGTACTGCTGCACATCATCTGGAGGTAGGGTGTCGGCCTGCTGCAGGGCGCAAGCTGCCACACTGCCTTCCTCCTCCGGGCTGGAGCTGCGGGAGAGCACTCGTGGGTGACAAGGCTGTGGCGCCACCCGTCGGGCCTCTCCCCCCCTACTGCCTGCTGCAGGCCTCCTGTAGACGCGATGCACCACGCGTTCCAGGGAGCGCTCACGCGAGCGCCGAGTGGCCGGGCTCAGCGAGCGTTCCCTGTCAAGCACCGCGTCCGGGCGCCGCCTGTAGTGTTCATAGTCGCGGCTGCGCCTGGGGGACCGTTCATGTTAATGTGCGGCTCGTCATTCCTTATCACAAACTCATGGTCCAGTGTCCAGTTCATGTTACCATCTTATCAGAGGCCCATGTGGAGAGTTGAAATGGCTGCTAATGTGCGGCTTGTCATTCCTTATCACAAACTCATGGTCCAGTGTCCAGTTCATGTTACCATCTTCTGTGATCAGCAAGGTCCACACATTGACCTTCGAATCATCTGAAACTGGATATTTACCACAGCCACGAGGTGGTCTCACATCGACAAACTTCATCTTTGATCTGCCTTCGTCGTCATTCACGTTGCTAACACTTCGGTACAAATCCATGCATACATTAGGAAAGCGTCGGACCTCCACCGCCAGTCTAAGGTACTTCACTTGAAGGTGTTCTCCAAACACGTCGCAGAACAAGCCACGGTGGTAGTCAATCCAGCACAAGTAAGAGCCAAAGGCAAGTGTCATTTTTGTTGACCAGCTGAACAAGAAACTGACATCCTTGCTATCCACACAGCAGATAGGTAGTCCATGCAACTCCCAATGAGAATTGGAAGAGAAGTAAAGGCACAGCTGTGCGATTATTTCTGCTCCGAGAACAGCAGGGATCCCTGGACCAACAACGAGATATGCCACCGCGTAGTCCCCGTCGTCGTTGCACAGGACACCAAGCGCTTCACAAGAAAACTGAATGATCCCGGCAAGTGGATTGTACAGCCTCTCGCCTGGCGATAAAACCTCTTCGCCGTCTCCATCTCCCACCTCGAGGCAGGTCTTGCTTGTAGAAAACGGGAAACGGCTCGGTCTCCGGGTTGGAGAGGTACTCCACGGGCACTGGTAGAGGCACGAGCACGCAGAAGAGCAGGGCGTTCCGGTGAGCGGCTATGACTTGGCAGCTGTTCTCGATATCGTCAGATAAAACGCTGCCTCCTCTCACGTGAAGGTAAAAGCGGGAGATGGCCGGCGGCGCGGCGAAGCGGAAGGAGACTCGGAAGGGATCGTCTTGGCTGGTGCGGCACAGCGGTGAGGCTGCTTCTTCGTCCTCCTTCGAGAAGGAGAGGTCATACTTGGCGAAGGGGTAGCGATCCAGCATCGCCCAGTTGGACGAGGCATCCGGGCCAACGGGTGCGGTGCCGATAGCTACGCCCATAGAGCTAATTCACCGCTTGATGGCAATCCCTGATCCAAAGGCTGGCCTCAACCTAATGTGTGTTTAAGGAGAACAGAGGTGATCAGGTCGGTTCTGTGGCTAGTCCGTAGGGAACTCGGGTAAGAACTCTGGTACCATGGGGAAAGGGATTCACGTTAAGCTGACATCCCACAAACTTTCAGAATTTTTGGAATAGGAGATGTGCCTACCTCTCCAAATTTGACACCGAATTCGCGTCCATTCCAAACTTGCCAAAGGCGTTTATAAGTGAGCACTGTTACGGTACCCCTTTTACCTCCTGAAAGGTAAAAGGTCAAAAGAAATCTGAACCCTTGATTTATATAAAATAGAAAAAAGAAAATAAAAATTTGGAGGAAAAAAACCAGCGCAATTTTCACGGAAGCAAATATCGTTCCAGCTCCCTCTTAATCCGGCCGCAAATCCCGAAAGTCCTGTTCCACGTGCGCCCGCGCGTTCGTGTCCTCGCGCATCCGCACCAGCGCGGGCAGCCGGTTCATTCCCTCCCTCGCGCGCGCATGCAGGTGCTGTTGGTTCCTTCCCTCCCACAACAGATGCTTTGTTTGCAATTTTTTATTCAGCACATGCATTCGCGTCTGGCTGGTGCATGGCCATTGGCCCGCGTCTGGAACTTGGTCCACGCTAAAACTTTTGTTCCAAACTTTTTTTTTATCAAACTTTTCCAAACGAAACTTTTTTGCAAACTTTCGAAACGAAACTCTTGTTCGAATTTTTTTTGCAAACTTTCAACACGAAACTTTTGTTTGAAACTTTGCTTCCAAACATTCGAAACCAAAACTTTTGTTCGAAATTTTTTTGCAAACTTTCAACACGAAACTTTTGTTCGAAACTTTGCTTTCAAACTTTCGAAACGAAACTTTTGTTCGAAACTTTGTTCTCAAACTTTCGAAACAAAACTTTTGTTTGAAACTTTGTTCTCAAACTTTCGAAACGAAATTTTTGTTCAAAACTTTTTTCTCAAACTTTGTACTAGATGATTGAAAATTTGTACTAGAACATTAACAAGAGAGCAGCGGCACGTCTCCCCTGTGTTTGGGTCCCACCACGCATGCAACGCACGAAGCGGCTTCCGGCGCTGGCCCTGCGCAACGCAGCTTCTGGCACCGGCTGCCCACGTGCGTGGGCCCGCGCACCCGCATGCGCGCGTGAGCCGAGCAGGAGGTAGTTGCGGAAGGCGTTGTCGGCTTGCTGTCCGAGCGATGCGCGCGGAGGGCTGCGAGCGCGCGCGCGGAATAGCCACGCCCCGCAAATCCCTCCTCCGATCCTTCCGCTTGATCATGTCTATATTATTTCCTAAAATCATGGGAAATCTCTACTGCTTATTAATAAGTCTCAGGGGTTGTCAGCCAAAAGTTTCAGACATCTGCCATTTGAATTTGAGTCGAGTTCACGTGAATTTGGGTTGAGTTCGACTTGAATTCAAATGTGCGAGTTCTTTTCCAACTTATAGATGTCGAATCATTTATAACCATCAAAAGCTTCTTGTTCCAGCGGTAGGGGCGCCTCATTTCCACCTATACGAGCTGGGTTCGACTCCCATTCCGTCCAGGTGTCGTTTATTTTTTTTCTTTTTCTTTTTTCGTTCCTGTCTCCCTTCCCGATTGGAGTCTCTATCCGCCAAGATTCATCTTCCGCGCATACTCTTCGACAATGATTTCACCTCCTACGAATTTCCTCCCCTTGTCTTTCCTAAAAAGTTCAGGATTCGTTTGGCTCCATCTCATGCGGATGCGTCCGCTCGTTCAGGTTGGTGTGGACGACGTCTTCAGAGCTGCGTATCTGCGCCTCATCAACTGATGCAACAAGCACGTCCAACATAAGAGCCGAAATCAACTGCTGCGTATATGTACTACCGTGACTGATGTAGCTGACTAACCGGACAGAGTTCTTGAGCTCTTACTTATACTGCTTCTGCAGCTCTGTTCTTTATGCCAGTTTATTGCTGGTTTTAGCAAGAACTGGTTCTGATTTAAATTGCAGGGAGACTTGAAAGTTGCCTTGGTTCTGTAGAGATTTGTATGCAAATCTAAAGAGGCGCGACTGTGGCAAGAATTGGTCTTTGGCTTTGGAATTTGCATTCCCATCAAGCAGCAGTAATATTTGTGTGAAGGATAATTTGAAGCAACTAATCCTCTGCTCTGGGCAGCTATGAAGAAAGCTCTGGTCCTTGACCCCAGCAGCAAGAAGACGTTAAACAAGCCGAACGTTTTTTTCTTCTCTGTTCTTCAGGTGCAGGTCTGAAGAAATGCACACACGGGTTCAGGTTCTTTGTTTTATAGGTACTGACCATTGCAAGTGGTAGTTAAAAGTTCACTGCTTCGAAATGTAACATCTATTGGCTCCACCCACTTTCAGGTTTGTAATGGACGATTGCAGCAACATTACCTATTTTGTAGTTACGTGCTCCGTAGTTTTGATCAAAAATAGGGGATGTTTTGACTGACTTGTTCGCCCTTTCAAAAAAAATCTAACCCTTTGTTAGATGTATTTCTTTTGACGTATATGTTCTTGTATAACTGATAGATAGATGTACCCATTGTTCTTTTATGCCCGATAGATCTACCCTGTTGTGGTAGTATATTAAATAGTAAAACTAGCAAAAGTGCCCGTGCGTTGCCACGAGCTGACCGAAAAAAAGTTCCTCAATATTGTTTTAATAGATTTAATGTTGCTTATACAACTATATTATATTTATTTTAAATTTTATGATTGACTATACAATATGCTGTTGTGTTTTTAAATAAAAACAAAGTTATACATATTATCAATACAAATTAGGGCAAACATAAAGATAGATGGCTTCCTTTATCGAAGTACCTCCGATGGTGCATAAATCAATAAGAAAAATGTAAAACATATGATTCTTTTTTGAGGTCTAAAAGAGTTGTTTCACGTCACCTATATGTATATCCAACGACGGTATAACTCATCAAATGCAAAACTTTGCTCAAGTAGAAACAATGGCTTATACTTCATTTCTGAGTTGAAAACAAACAACCTGAGCATCCAGCATGACTATGAATCAAAAAGTAACAACTCATATACAAAATTCTGTTTAAAATTGCACCAAGCATCACTCCGGCACAATACTGCAGTCGGAACACCAAAGCACCCAGCCACCCTCCACACAACTTCGCCTGCATGCTCCTCTCTTGTCAACGCCTCGGTCTTGCTGGTGTCATGCATCACAACCTGATCGTTTTGGTCTAATAGCTTCTCATCATTCCGAACTTCAAGCCACGACAAAAATTTCACAGGTAAGCAACTCCCAACTTTTGAGCATGCATGTTGTTTGTCACCACAAACTCACAGAGCTCTTCAGACGCCTTTCGGAAACTGATGTTAGCTTCATGAAACAACAGAATTTGCAGAGTATTATGATCCTTGCAAAATGGTACATGAACATCCTCACTTAAAATATCATATATCTATAGTTTACAAGTCTACAACTACCATAGAGTTCTGTCCGCATCCTTTGGAAGGGAAAACAACTTGGATTGTGGCGGCACAAACCCCTGCGCCTTGTCCTCGAACTCCCTGCCGGCGTGGTCCTCCTCCTGTAGCTGCGGCGGTTGCCTGAGCTTCTGCAGCAAGACCACCAAACGGAGCTGGTGGATGACGAGCGGAGTAAAGACGGCAGCGAGGCGTGGGGGCGGCTTTTTGACCTCATCCGGACGCGGGCGGGGGTGTGGACAGCCACGAACGCTGGCATCTTCCCATTATCTCTGCACTTGTTGAAGAACATAAATACTGTTAAGCGGTTAAGAGGATATGTGCCCGTTGGTAGCAGCATTCACCACATCAAGATTTTTGCAAGGGTGAAATACCTTTGTCATAGATGTCTAGTCTCTCCTCAAGTTGGTCCTTCAACTTTTGGCCAAAGACAAAGGTTACTTGGTCTGAAGTGAAATATGCAGCAGAAAACAATCAGAGAATGCCTTTCATGATTGCAATAACTAAATCTAAAGAGGTTTGAAACTGCTAAAAGAGCTCTGTGCAACTAAACTGATTAAAAATGAATGCGTGCTGCAATTGATCATTTGTTTGCCAGGTAATGTTTCTTTATTGTTTCCTTACTGTTGTTCAAGCATTAAATAATCAATTGCATTTCTATCCATCTAAAAAATCCCTTCTATTGTGATAAAAAAATCAAATAGTATGAAATATCAGTGATTCAATAATATGCATAGTAATACCAGGGTCCACCAAAACAATTAAAATTTGTTTGTTGTGAGGCTAGGACCTAACACAGTAACAGAAGTAGCTTGACACAAACAGGCAGCTACAAGTTACAAATACTCCAGACCACAGGAACTTTATCACATTCTGCTACTCTTTGTTGCTAACTGAACCATGCATAGTTTCTCAACAGTCATTTATTGGTTCCCACACAATTCTAATCAGTAAAATAAAAAATAACCGATACATACTCTCAAATCACAGGTGAAAGAGGATCCTCCAGTTCCTTGACACACCATGTAGATTGTTTGCAACTGCCCGCAACATTGCCAAAAACATGATGTGTTTCTAAGCTTCCATATTCTCCAGAACAGCAATGCCACTCATCCCCTTTTCCAGCCCCTGTTAGCAAGATTAACCACAAGAAATTTTAATTTTTGTGAGTAGCCCCACTTTCCAAGCAAGCCAAAAGTGCTGTTTTAAGAAGAACAAAGCGAAGGAATTTTCTGCTGTTGTGATTTCAGATAATTTGAGTACACTTGATCTTATTTGGAGTACGACTGAATCTGTAATTCCGAGCTCAGCACTTTTGTGTATCAAATGAACGCGAGGAATGCATGCTGTTGGTATGTCAGCATGGGATTCTAAGTTCAGATGAGAAATGAAAAATAGAAAAGAAAATAGTTTCAGTTCTATGAAAGAATGTTGTGATAGGAAGACATTTCTATAAACTATACTATGGTAGGGACTGAAAAGGTAGTTTCACAAAACATGAATAGCTCAAATGAAATAATAATTCCATGGGAGATGAAGCCTGAGATGTCAGGGAATTTTGTTTGTAATACTGGGAGTCTTTTCTGTTAAATCCTTTTACAAAGCTCTGAAGATTAAACAAATTTCTTTCCCTAAAAGTTTGTTTTAGGGAAGGTGTCTATAAGAAACAACTTGCTTGGTCACTAATTTGTAGTTCTACCTTGAAACTTGATGTTGAACTTTGCTATTTTTTAATGTGATTTTGGGAAGAATAAAGAAGAGGAATTTTAAAAATAAATGTCCTACCACGATTGCTCAAACATGTTCTTCTGTGTGTACGCTTAAATTAAAATTTCTATCTATACATATATGTTTCTGTTCTGCCGTTGACATATTTCGGTCTTATCGTGATTTTTGTTACTCATTATTAGATAGCTATTCAATTTCAAGTTATGTGCCTGTGAAGCTTCTTTGAGTAAAGAGAAGGCAATCTAGGGTGTTCCTGTTCAGTCCACCATAGTTTATGCATTTCATATAAGTACGCACCGGATGCATTATCCAGGTAGAATATTTAGAAAGGCTGCATAATCCATCTGACTTATAAATCAGGATCAAAATTAGTAGCCTAAATATAGCCTTCGCGAGCCGAGCAAATGTGGATAAGGTATACAATTTTGCCATAACGAATCAATTTTCTGACATCAGTAGTCATTCATGCTTAGTGCACTAAGTTTTTTTTTTTTTTTGCTTGTTTTGGTAACAACAACCACAAAAAAAAAAAAAAAAAAATCTCCCCAATTACATGGTAAAAAGTCTAGTTAATAGGCACCCACAACAGCTGATGAGAGTGGATAGAGCACAGATCACAGAATAGGAAACTGCTCAATTGCACCACATACAAAAATAAAACTTGACACCATAAGGAAGGTTCAAAACAAAATCATAGTACTCAGTGCATGTACTAATAATCCGAGGTGCCTTCATAGAAAATATATATAACAATATATTTATCCTATCCAGTGGAAAATCCTAGCCAGTTCATAGTACATATATCAGCTATCAAATTGGTATCTTGAGAACGTTATATTGGGCTACAATCTGATTCACCAAGCAGCCTTTGTTATACGTTCACCAAGTAGCTATGGAGCTACTCTGTATTAGAGTCTCTGAGCATGCCGCATTTTAATTGGAATCATTCATAGTTTCATACCAACATAAAAGGCATAGTTTATTTCTTTCCCAACCTCACTGCGAATTGACCTTGGTGTATATAAGTTAACCCTATCCATCAGATCTAATGCATGTCTCACCTAGTCAACCTATTCATTTTGGTCCCACCTTCCCGCAACAATCAAAGACGCCTAGTGCATCTATTAATCACCTTTGGCTGAACTATATTCGAGCAGCAGGAGTAGCAATGCTGAAGAAACAAATTTTCAGATTCCATGGTGAAACAGAACAGTTTATACTTACCTTGCTAGACAGAGGCACTCGCTCTCAGAGGGGATCGACCAAGCCGAACAGGTAGCTGGGTTCGTGCAGTGACCGCAGCATGTACTGCTTCCTGCTCACATCTCCAGCTAGGTGGCACACCATGGAGGCCTGGAGGCATTCTGTCGAACACATAGCGGACGACCAGGGCAGCGGCACCGTAGAATACCTCGGGAGAGGAGGGCATCCCGGAGGTCGCGGAGGAGGAGGGCCGGCATCCCGAAGGTTCAACATTTTCGTTGGGGGAGGGCGTCCTGGCGGCAGCTTCCCAGATCTGGCCGACGATGGGGCATCTGCACACAGAACGGAAAACGGCGGGAGCAGATCACACCACGTTCGCGCATGGGGAACTCATCACGCCAAAGACGCGACTAAGCAAGGAGGGACGGGATGGAGGAGTCGGAGACGTGAAATCACCTTGACGCGCTTGGCGATGCGGGAGTGTGAGGCCGTGAGGTCCCGGACGGAGGCGTCGTGGAGCGCGTCGAGGCGGCCCTTGAGGGAGTCGATGTGGGATGCGGCGAGGCTCTGCAGGTCCCCGACGGTGGGGCGCGGGCGCGGCGAGGGGGGAGGTCCTGGTCCTGGGATTCGCCACCGGCGAGGAAATCGTCCATCGAGAGAGGAGCCGTAAGCGACGTTCTTTTTTTTTTTTCCATTTGCATGGTTACTTCTGTTTTGAGTGTTCACTGTAAGTTTGTCCTTATTTTTTCAACTTTGCACCATTGTTCTTGTTTTCATCCAAGTTGTTGCATGGTTGCCCCCTATTTTGATGAAGAAAATTACGATTTTACCATCAAAATAGGGGCAATGGTGCAACAAACTTGGTCAAAACAGGGGTAATGGTGCAAAGTTGAAAAAACAAGGGTAAATTCATAATTGAGGTACAAAATAAGGGCACTCATGCAATTATCTCTTCTTTTTTTTCCCAATCAGGCTGCGGCCTGCGGGGCGTCGCGAGGGATGCAGGCCCCACCTGTCGGCGCTGATTTTTTTTTTCGGGTGGGAGAAGATGGGACGCACGTGAACTCAGAAAGAAAATAATAGGAGTATATATATAGAGAAGATGTACTAAGGGTTAGGTCTCAAGGAAAAGATTTCTATGTAGCTAAGAAAAATAGAACGTTTATCCTCGATTTTAATATGCTCAGATTAATTTTTTCTTAATAAGTATTATCTCCAAAGTAATGTCTGCTTAATCGCAGATTATTTTGTTCAAATTTATAGCTTCCCGTTGCATCGCATGGGCTACTTGCTATTATACAAGTATACGATTGTAAATCGTCGGCCTCGTGGCGGATGACGCCTGCACGGATACGAGTAACTTGACTTCGTAAATCATACGAATCGTAGCTATCGTCCCGCTCCTGTTTGACAAGTCCTAAAGTAAAAAAAAGGTCACGTTAATTTCGTGCCACGCTAAACATCATGGTTGCACACATTTCTGAGTTTTTTTGTTACGTGAAAAAATGGCACCTCGCCATGTCTCCGAATGTTTTTACATCAAAAGAGAAAAAAATGGCACCTTGACACATTTATAAGTGTTTTGACATCAATCAAAGAAAAACATTTGCACCTTCCACATGATGTCTGACACGTCTGAACTTCTTTTAGTTGAAAAGACAGAAAATGGCGAAACGTACATCCACGCTGAATTTGTTTCACGTAAGTAAGAAAAAAAAAAACTTCCACCATAACATGGATATTCTCTCCATCATAAATCCTAACAACTTTTACCTCCTACAAGGTAAAAGGTCATTGATCAAATTAACCGTAAGGTTATAGCAGTCACAGGACCGGGCTAAAACATTTAATCAACTTGGTTGCTTTGAGATGTGTGCGCATCTTGAGAAAAAGCTCTGCCGGAGTACTTATTCGATGTAAACCTTGTTAGCAAGTTTTTGTCAGCTCAGAAATCAATGTCTCCCATGCTGTATGAACAGTGTAGAACCAGCTCAACAGTTCGTTCATCTCTTTCAAATTTGAACATAATCAACTTTGCCCCAGCTAGCAGTTATACATTGAGCACGATTGGAGCACAGAATGCCAAGATTAGTCATAACAAAAAATAATGATACTTTGGTCATTAGTAGAGCTGTTCGAAGTTGACCAAATGCATATGTGCTACGCCCTTACCAACCTCTCCCATCGTTGAAAAGAAGAACTATTATGGCCGTTCATAAAAACGGCAAACCCCAGCCAATCAATGGAGAGGAGCTACACTCAGGCCCCAATATAATGACTGCTTACTAGCTCCTTTGCACAGCCTCAAATCTCAACAGGAGAAAGAGACTAGAAATTAAACAAGCCAGAGCAAACCGCCACCAGTGCGATTTAGATGTGTGTGACGTACAGTGGTACATGCTCTTGCTAGGCATAGGAAGCATCAGGAGCAACATGACTTTACCATTCACCGGTACAGCTGCCAAGCTCTCTGTTGCTCTTGCCGCAGCCTTGTATCTTTCCAACGACTACAATTCCCCACTACAAGCAAGCCAATTATGGGATATGTACATGTTGACAATCTCTCTCTTATTATGGCTTCATGCTGCATGGGGTTGTATAATCCAGAGTGTCATGCTCCAACCTCCAAATGGCATGTATGGGAAATGCAGACTATTAGAAGGAAAATGAGCTTGAATGTCGGGTGCAGGATAACCTGTCGACAAATGCAGACACGAGACCGGATGAGGTTTGCTTGTTCGATCACCGTCACATCATAACCATTGATACTCAAGTACCTCAGCATTGACAGTGGCTTGCAATTTCAAAACATACTGCGATACCTATAATAAATAAAATGGGTTCCAGCGTACAAGTTATAGGTACCCCATGCTGGCTGAAGCTAAAAGTAAGGAGCACTTCTGCCGCAGACCATTGTACCAATGAGAAAAAGGTATTATGGATGAAATATGACCGTCTATTTAAATAGGTAACACCGTATTTTACGCTGATTTAAGTAAATTTTAATAATATATATGATAGACATGATACCTTAATATGATATCTTTGATACAATACCATGTATGGTGAGTTTGTCATTGAGCCTGTAACCATACAGAAATAATTGCACAAGCTTCTGTTGGTCGCAGTACTTGTTACAATATTTGTAGTGACAAATCCCCCCCCCCCCCCCCCCCCCCCCCCTCTCTCTAACAGCTAGCCGGAAAGCCTGGAAGGCATTTTTCATGAATTTTTGTCACTAAATCATCATGGTATACGATGTTTCGTCACAAAAATAGCTTGTTACTGACGAAATGCAAAATCTACACAGTAAAAACGTCAACAACAGAGGATTTCTTGTAGCAAAAAAAAATAAGAGTGGCAGACTTATAACGAGTAGTTTTATTTTTGTAAATAAAATCAACTTAGTAATCTAATTAATTCCCTATGTTTATTGATCTCATAAAAAAATTATTTATTATTATTAGTTCTTATTGGGCATGGCCATGTTTTTCGTGACATGAAATGTAAATTTATTAATTAATAGTGAAATTAAAAATTTAACCATAACGACAGTTTTGAGAAACTAATGAATATTTTTGACAGCTAAACTGCTCCCCAAATATCAATGAGTTGGAAAATGCCTATAATCTGCCCCCCCCCCCCCTCCCCTCTCCCCCCTTCATGAAGTGTATCCTCTCAGAATGTCTCACAATTTCAATAAAATCTTTTCTCCGCTCATTTTTCTAATACAAGCGCTGACAACTCACTAGATGAATTGAATGTTTAAATCTACCAATTGCATCAAATCCTAGATCAACACTCAACCCATATATGTAGCTATTCTCATCTTCCCGTGGCCTTCCCTTGTGCTACTTCAACGGACCAGCCTCAAAACAACGAGGAATGGAGTCGAATAGAAAGAGACTGAAATGTAATTGGCAAACCACAGCAACGCTCCCACCCAACCATTGTTGGAGGATGAGCGACGATTGCTGGAGGATGAGCGACGCTCCCACCCCAACCACCGCGACCAGCCCCTCGCCGGCGGCCACTCCGGCCCCGGCGCCCACCACCTCGCTCCAGCAAGTCAGCTCCACGCCCCTCTCCCCGGATGCCCCACCTTTCTTCCCCTCCTCTGCGGGTCGCCCCAAGCACTTGCGATGGAGGGACAGTCCCAGTCCCAGCCCTTCCTTCTCCGGCGAGCTGCCGTGGGACCTTCCTCCTACCCGAGCCTCGTACCGTGATGTGCTCTGCCGGCCCTCTCCTGGTTCCCCACGCCAACGGCAGCCTTCCTCCTCTCCACCGCCGCCGGTCCGCATTAAGCTGCGCTCCGAGATCCACAGGGTCCTCGATGTTGCGCCTGATGCGGATGGCTGGCAGGTGGTTCGACGGAGGCGCGGCCGCAAGCAGGTTGCGTCCCAGCAGCGGCGGCGCGAGATTCCCGCAGCCATGCTCGGTCGATGCTTCAACTGCTTGGAAAAGGGGCACCGGAAGGCAGAGTGCCGGGAGCCAACAAGATGCCTTCAATGCGGCGGACTTGGTCACCGTTCTTTTGAGTGCCGCCGGCCGAAAGTGAAGCACCACGCTGTTCCTCGTCCGGAGATTGACCGTGCGCACCTCCGCAGGGCGCCGTTTCGCCCCCGTTCGCTTGCCGTGGCGGCCGAGGACGGCCCGGCCTCTGACCCACCTCAACAGCGGCGACGCCGTCGACACCGTGGGAGGGGCCGTGGTCGTCGGAGAGCTGGAGATGCCAAGGGCGCTGGTGAGGGCTCCGCGGCGCCCTCGGAGCCTTCGTCACCGCCATTGCCGAGGAGACCGGCGTCACCGATGCTTGGCTTAGAGAGTAGCGACCTACACGCATGCCTGGATGCATGCTACATCGAGCGCACGAACGACATCGACCAGTGGGAGGCGGAGCTTGAGAACAGGGCCGTCTTTGTGACGATCCTGGGAAGTCGCCCGCCGGTCACCACAAAGGAGGTCGTCCACGCCATCGCGGCCAGGTTCAACATTGACAAGTCGAAGCTGGAAATCTACAATTCTACCCCGGAGGACTTCATTCTCCTACTCCCGGATCATGGCACCTACCAATTGGTTCTGCAAGGAGACCGCACTGTCCACGCGCCGACGTTCATGCTGGGCCTTCGACGGTGGCATCGAGTGGCGCACGCCGAGCACGGGGCGCTCTACCACAAGGTCCAGATCGATCTCACTGGGATTCCGATGCATGTATGGAACTTCACTACAGCGGCCGACCTCCTGCGTCCGTTCTGTTCCATTGAAAGTGTGGACCTAGACACGACGGCACGGCGAGATTGCTCCAGGTTCCGGGTGGTCGCATGGACGACTCGCCCGGAGTTCATCCCCAGCAAACGCACACTGGTCGTTCCAGAGCCAGCATACTTTGACGAGCCTTTCGAGCCGCAGCGGCGCACGCTGAAGTACCCAGTTCACATCCAAGTCCGCCGCCTGCTGGTGCGCTTCCCGCCGGACTCTCCGCCGCCGTCCCCGCCGCCGACACCGCCAACTGACCATTCGTCCGAGGACGAGTCTCCAGCAAGGCACCCGAAGCGACGACGACGTACACGAGGCCGTTCAAGGGCAGGGCGACACGCTCGAGCCAATGAGGACACACCTCCTTCGGCAGGAGGGCACGCCATCGATGGTTTGGCCGTTGAGACCTCGGCTGCTCTGGCGCCGAGCGAGCTCCGGTCGACCTCCGGCGACCCGGCGCCCGCATTCATGGAGGGGGCCCCACACACGACCACCCAACCACCAGAAATAAATGTGGGGCAGGCAGCCGTTGGCGAGTGGCCTCCTCCGTCCACAAATGTTAGCATTTGTTGACTTTCAACCATCACGTTTGACCACTCGTCTTATTCAAAATATTTATAAAAATATAAAAATAAATAAGTTATACTTAAAGTATGTCTAGTGGTAAAACAAGTTCTAATAAAATAAATTATATTATCGTAAATATTTTGAATAAGACGAATGGTCAAACACCATAGCTGAAAGTCAACAAATTTTGTGGACAGAGGAAGTATTTTGCAGTCTGGCAAAACCCAGCATGCCCGGTCTGATGCGCCTCTTGATCTCCTCGAGCCGCACGCCGTCAGGTCACTGGTTACACCATCAATGGCTGACCCCATGCTGGAAGAAGCTTCCCGTTCAAACCTCCCGAACCCTACTCGCTGGGCGCCACGCCGAGCCGTGGACAGGCAGGAACCTGCTGACCTTTTTTTTTTTTTTGAGGGAAAGGAACCTGCTGACCTGCCTAATGATATGGAGTTGAGGCCGGTCCAGGAGCTTGGGCCGTATTCGAGCAGCACTCATCTTATGGGACTTGGGCTGGATGGCCCGGTGGACCACTCTATTGCGTCGCCTGAGCGGCCCTCTGAGCATCATGGGCCCAATGAGAATGCAGATCCCACCGTCATTTCAAATCCTGTCTGCTCGCCAAGCAGGCGCCAAGACGAGGCTGCAGACGCGACCCGAGCCTTTCTCGACACAATCAAGCGTTCAACAACTGAAGCTTCCTGCCTACTCACCACTCCACCTCGGCGACCACGCAAGAGAAGATCGTCGCCCCCCACCACTCTACGGCGGAGTCGCCGCATTGCCGCAGCAGGATACACAAACAACGCCATCCAACGAGCCCAGAAGGTGCTCATGAAGAATCTGGTCGTCGTCTCTGCCGAGGAAGAAATCACACCAGAGGCGAGGGAGGCTTATGCGCGGCTTTTCGACCACCCACTTTCGCGCCCCCAAATCGCAGCTTTTGCGGCCTTGTTTGGCTGGGTGGTTCCTGACGATGGTGAGGCTCGCTCGGCCGAGCTAATGCTAGCTTAGCCTTGATGCTGTAGCCGGTTCACTTGTTTGTTGCATGTAAATTGTCTTTGCAATGGATGCCTCCAATATTTTAGTCTGGAACGTCAGAGGGCTCAACAAAAAAATCACATAGAGATACGGTGCGGCAGGTAGTTAGCTCCGCACGTCCGGACATGGTTTGTTTGCAGGAGACAAAAATTCAAAACCTGTCCCAACGTATTTTGCTTTCAACCCTGGGCGCCGACTTCGACCAGCACGTCGCACTACCAGCGGTTGGTACACGAGGAGGGGTGCTCATTGCTTGGAAGGGCACCGTTTGCCATGCCATTACATTGCGCATCGACACGTATTCAGCAACGGTACTTTTTCACAATGAGGATGGGAGAGAATGGTGGTTCACCGGAGTCTACGGACCTCAGCGAGATGAACATAAACTTCTGTTCCTTCAAGAGCTCCGTGACGTGCGCGCGGCCTGCCCGGGCCCTTGGATTATCGGAGGAGATTTCAACATGATATATCGTGCCGAGGACAAGAACAACGACAACGTGGATCGTGCGATGATGGGGCGCTTCCGAAGGTTGCTAAATGATCTCGAACTGAGGGAGATTGAGCTTCTTGGGCGCCGCTACACGTGGTCCAACGAACGCTCTGCCCCCACACTTGTCCACTTGGACAGGGTCTTCTGCACCTCGCCATGGGAGGCGATCTTCCCTGACTTCATCCTCCAAAGCACGGCAGCGAGAATCTCTGATCATTGCCCACTTCTACTTGGTCTGCGCAGCAACAACCCGGGCAAGAGACGCTTTCATTTTGAAAGCTTCTGGCCACAGTTGCAGGGCTTCTACGAGACGGTGGAGCAGGCCTGGAATGCTGCTGTACACGGGGGATGCCCATTGGAGAGGCTCGCACACAAGTTCCTTGCTGCTAGTCGTGGTCTGCAAGCATGGAGCCAAAAAAAGGTTGGAAACGTGACTGCGCAGCTCGAACAAGCACGGGAGCTCCTTCATCGTCTGGAGATTGCTCAGGATCTAAGGGGCCTCACACCTTCTGAGGCCTGGCTCCGTAGAAGCTTGAAGCAACATTGTCTTGCACTTTCATCCCTACAGCGCACGATAGCGCGGCTCCGCGCCAGGATAGATTGGTTGAGTGAGGGTGATGCCAACACCAGCTTCTTCCACTCCCATGCTAGATATCGGAAGCGGAAAAACTTCATTGCCAAACTACAAGTGGGGGATCGATTATTGACTGATCAAGTGGACAAGGAGGAGGCGGTATGGGATTTTTATAACGATCTTTTGGGCAGACCAGAGCATCGTGTGGAGACACTAAACCTGGGCGCATTCTACCAAATGCCACATGACCTTGCTGGCCTAGATGAGCCCATATCAGAGGAGGAGGTATGGAATGTGATAAAGCGATTACCCATGGATAAAGCGCCGGGGCCGGACGGTTTCACCGGCAGGTTCTACAAGGTGTGTTGGCCCATTATAAAGAATGACATCATGGCGGCAGTGGGGGCACTCCATGGGGGGGACAGTCGTAAGCTCCATTTGCTAAACTCTGCGTACATGGTCCTAATTCCGAAGAAAGAAGACGCCATCAAAGTGGGTGATTTCCGGCCGATCAGCCTAGTGCACAGTTTTGCAAAGCTTGTTACAAAAATCATGGCTGAGCGCCTAGCACCAAAATTGGGACAAATGGTAGCTGCAAACCAACGTGCTTTCATACGTGGGCGTTGTATACACGACAACTTCATATTGGTGCAGCAGATGGCCAAATGCTTGCACCGTCAGAAGCAGCCCCGCCTCCTTCTGAAATTGGATATCACGAAAGCGTTCGACACAGTTTCATGGGCCTTTCTATTGGAAGTCTTGTCACACCTCGGTTTTGGTGGAAAATGGAGAGGCTTGTTGTGCAACCTCCTCCAAACGTCTTCGACAAGAATCCTTCTCAATGGTCAGCCGGGTGAGAAAATACTTCATCGTCGCGGACTGAGGCAGGGGGACCCTCTCTCTCCCATGCTCTTTATAATAGTGATGGACGTCCTAAACTCGCTGGTGGCTAAGGCCGACGAGTTGGGACTGTGGCAGCCTTTGGCCTCAAGGCGTCTTGGTCACAGGATGTCCATTTACGCTGATGACGCCGTCATTTTCCTCTCACCCACAGCAGGAGACCTATCACTCATCAAGTGCATTTTGGGAGCCTTTGGAAATGCCTCTGGATTGCACACCAACATGGCCAAGTCTATCATAATTCCCATCCAGTGCCACAACGAGCAAGTTCAGCGGGTTGAAGAAGCAATGCCATGTCAAATATCTACCTTCCCTTGCAAATATCTCGGACTGCCACTCTCAGTCAGCAGGCTAACTAAAGCAGACCTCCAACCCATTATTGACAAAATTGCAGATATGCTACCTGGCTGGAAAGCCGCCCTCATGGCTAGAGCCGGTCGATTAATTCTTGTCCGGGCAGTACTCACGGCAGTGCCAAAATGGGTGATCAAAGAGATCGACAAGATTAGGAGACGGTTCTTATGGAGAGGCTGGAAAGAACTATGGGGAGGCCACTGCCCGGTTGCTTGGGAAAGGGTGATGAGACCGCTACAATTCGGGGGACTCGGAATCCACAACGTGGAAATACTCGGATGGGCATTGTGCATGAGGTGGTTATGGTTCGAGAAGACGGATCCGGAGCGGCCATGGGCTTCGCTCGGAGTTCAGGTGCCAGCCAATGTGAAAGCCATGTTCGCAGCATCGGTAACAACATTAATTGGAGATGGACAAACCGCCTCCTTCTGGACAGATAGATGGATCCATGGTAAATCGATCATGGAGTTAGCACCTGCACTTATGCCCTACGTCAAGAGGAGAGGTTGGCGAAGGCGCACGGTCCGAGATGCACTTGAAGGTAATCGGTGGAGGGAGGACATTGTGGGGGGAGTTTCAGTCCTAGCAGCCTGGCAAGGCCTCCAACTCTGGGAGGTGCTACAGCAGTTCAACCTCACCCCGGGCCAGGGTGACAAATACATATGGACACCAGAAGCCTCAGGTTCATTTACAACCAAGTCAGCGTATCTTCGTTTCTTCACAGGAGCAATCAAGTTTGAGGCCCACAAAAGGTTATGGAAATCATGGGCACCACTCAAAGTCAAAATGTTTCTCTGGCTTGCAATTCTTGGGCATTGCTGGATGGCGGATCGACTTGCGCGGCATGGAATGCAGCACCCGGAGCTATGCCCTTTGTGCGATCAAGAAGAGGAGACCATTCAACATGTGCTGCTGAATTGCGTTGTGGCCAGGGAGGTTTGGTTTCATACGCTGCACAAGGTTGGCTTCCAAAACTTATCCCCATCGTCTGACGACCATAACTTCAAAGGATGGTGGCGCCGTGCACTAAGGAGGGTGCCAAAGGAGAGGAAAAAGGGGCTCAACACCCTAATAATGTTGGTTTCGTGGGGAATATGGAAGCATAGGAATCGTTGTGTTTTTGATGGCGCGCAGCCACGGCCTTCCACCATCTTACACAACAGAGCAGAGGAGGCCATAGAGTGGAAGCTGGCGGGCGCAAGAAGGCTGGCCGAACTAATGCCGTAGCCTCCCGAGCCTTTGTAATGCTGTAACATTGGTTGTAACATTTGTAACCGGCGCGAATGTAAAATCACAGGCATCCCAGGCCTCAATGGGGCATTGTACTATGTAAATCTTCTCCTTAATGAAATGACACGCAGCTCTCCTGCACGTTCGAGAAAAAAAAAAACCACAGCAGTAGCGGCTATGTCAGGCCAGACGTAGCTAATCTTGAGGGACAGAGGATCTGGAATGGAAGGTATCTGGAATAGGATCTCCATGGATGTTGCATGTGCCCTGGAACCAACGCAGCTGCAGAAGCGGAAGATTCAAAGAGCTGGCGCGGCTCGAGACCTATCTACACCAACCAGGCACACTTCGAGCGAAGGCTAGGTGCCACTGTAGAGGCGATGATGAATGGATGCCAGTGTAGCAGAGGTAGACTCTCTCGCTCTGCACAAGATGACAAAGCACGAAAATGGCCTTGCACTCACGACGGGGAACAAGAGGCATCATGAACCGCGTCGCCGGTGAGGAGAGCACAAACATGAAAAACTCAGGAGCTCAGTTGTCAGTTGATCACAGTAAGCACAGCGGGGATGATTAATTAAGACAACTGACTTATTCGATGTAAACTTTATTAGCAAGCACATATCAGCTCAGAAATCAATGTCTCCCATGTTGTATAAAGAGTGTAGAACCAACTCAACAGTTCGTTCATCTCTTTCAAATTTAAACATAGTCAACTTTGACCCAGGTAGCTAGCAGTTATACATTGAGCACGATTGAAGCACATGAATGTGACACCCCGTGTCACTGAAGCCAGCCAGCACACACCTCACCATCTGAACAGAACACAAAACGAAACCAAGATCAAATTCGAAATTCAAAATTCAAACAATTGTCAAACCAAGCCTCGTGAAAGAATTCAAAATTTTCAATAACAAGTTGAGCAACCAAAAATACCAGTGGATAGCCCTTCTGAAAGCAGAATTTTGGATAAGTTTTGATGACTTTTGAAATATATCTAGTTCCCCAATAAAATCCCCAAAGCTTACAAAGTACCTCTGTTTGACCAGCAGCCATTTAAGCTCCCTTTGGAGTTCAGCTGTGCATGTTGTCCAGATGATAGAATGTTTCAAGAGCTTTCCAACAGTACCAAATTTGCCAATTTTGGAGCTCATTTGCTACTTCAAATGATGTGCACAAAATTGGGGAAATTCACAGTTTGAATAATTCGGTAAAATGGAAAGATGCCTCTGGGCCCGCTTGTCAGCCTCCTCTCTCTCACTGCCCGCGTCGGAGGACGCCCGCCACGTCGCCGACGACGGCCGGAGCCACGCTCCATGCCCCTTCGCCGCTCGTCGATGCGCCGTGACGACCAAAAATGACGCCGCTCCCTCCCTGCTCGCTCCCTCTCTCATTTCCAGCACTCCCGGCCTCTCCAACCCTAGCCGCCACCTGCCATTGCCGCCCTTGAGCCCAAGCTCACCGTCACGCCACCACGGTGAGGCCTCCCCGGGTCGAGCTCCTGAGGAAAGGCCTGCGCTGAGTCTCCCTCGAGCTCACCATGGCTGCCATTTTCCTTCTTCCGACGTGAATCGCGCGAATCGAGCTCATCTTCCCCGACTCCGGCCACCATCGAATCGACCGCGCTCCGGTGAGCTATTCGTCGATTCGCTGCATCCCGAGCTTAGTAACATTGGTGCGCACCCCCTTGACACCACCCTTCACCTTCTTCCGCAGCTCGAGTCGCTGGGTTTGAACTTTTCCCCGTCACCGTCGTCAAGCCGCCACGAGTTCCTCCGGTGAAACCTCTCCTCCAAGCCACCTCCACGTCGACACACACCTCGCCAACATCGCCCGTAGCTCCGTGACGCCGTAGCACCTATGTGTGCACCTCCCCGTCGACCACCGCAAGCTCGCGTCGTCGCCGAAGTTCCGCCACCCGCCGTACCTCGTCGCCGAGCCACCTCCGGCCGTCCCCGTGCTCTTCCGTCACTTCAGGTGAACTCGCCGCCCCGCGTTAGGTCTTCTAGTGCTAGCTGTTTGTCATTTGGTCGCCGGGAACGCCGTTCCGGCGAGCGCGCCGCCGCGCTCCGGCGACGATTCCGGCCGACGCAACATTGGCCACATCCCGTGGATCATTTGTGGTCGTGCGGATCTTTTGTGGCTGACCTTGTGGCCCTCGGTGTGCCTTCGCCACTGAGTGGACGGATCCCGTGTGGCCGATACGGATCTGGTGCGGCCCGGACATTGTGGTTCCTTGTGTGGCCCTCGCCTGATTGGTTCGCCCAGATTTGTACCTTTTCCAGTTTAGATAAGTTCCCAGAAAATCAAAGAAAATTGTAAAATACATAGTAAATCGTATGCAACTCAGAAAAATGTGAAACCAATTTTGTTGGCTTGCTTGCACTCAAGTCTATCCATAAAAAATGTCGAATCACATTAAATGCGTTCTGTGTTTTCTGCAAAAATGCTTTTGTACAGATATTGTTTAATTCATAATAAATTATCTGTTGCTCCATAAATCCATAAATCTTGCGTGCTTGATATGTTGCTGATAACCTCCTTACAGAATATTTTTCCACTGTCATATGATGTCTAATATTTTCTTATGATTTAAATCGTGCTCTGCATTTTATAAATCTTTATAAATAATCCATGTTACAATAAATCATCAAACTCCACTATAAATTACTTCCAGTAGCCCTCTTCACCAGAAAAATGCCACTGGACATAAAATAATTTTCGAAATTAAATTAGCTAATTAACCAACTTAAGTTAGTAAAAGTCATTAACTACAGTAAGAGTCAATGAAGGAAATACTAATAATAAAAATTAATCATTTGCACTTACAGTGCAAATGACTGTCCTATAAATAAATAAATTTTAATTGCATCATGTTATTGCATCTAACTTGCATTTCCTTGTCATGGCATATAGCTCTCGAGGTGATTTAGGAGCAGGTGGAGGACCAGGATGCTGAGCCGCTCAGGAGGAGCCACTGACTGATCCCTTGCCGACTGTACTAGTGATAGCGTCGTTCCTGAGCCAGGCAAGCCCCGGTGCATGCCTCCCTAATTAGGATTTTTGTTTATCACTTTTTTGGGGCTAGTAATTGATTGTGCATTAGATTTATTAGGAGTTGTTGTGAAACCCTAGAACTGCATTAGGATTTCCCTTCTAGATCTACCTTGTGTCCTATTTTTGTAGATGTGGTCTAGGTTAACGTTAGAACTTGCTATGCTTAGTGGCTAGCGGACGGTAGAAGACTAGTGGTAGGTCCCACTCGCATGATAGGAATCACCCTGGATTGTACTAGATGGATTTAGGATTTGTTGAGACCGGACGGTAATTGTTTGTGTAGGATGGTTGGAGAAGGCTGGGCCTTCACGGTGGTAGCCCTGTCTGTGTCAATTAAGGACCATTCGTTGCTGGCCATGTTGAGCAAGTTCGAACGTACTGATCACATGCTAGTATTTTTATAGGCCTACTAAACTTAGTACCTTGGGTTGCCCTGATGTCTCGCGGATACTTGCATTTTCTATCATGGTACTTGGGAGAGAAAGGATGCCTCCTAATCGGGGCGTACGTCTGGGACGGGAACCGTGCGGGAGGGCCTTTCTCGGGAGGTGTGAGACCCAGCCAGCTCTAGGGGACCTTGCGAATGGTTGCTGCATGCGACTTTTGCGCGTGTGCAGCGTGTGGTCAGGTTTTCTCCTGCAAGATGTACATCGATGCCGCCGCTCTCGGTCAAGAGCAACCTTGCTCACTGCGCCACATCGTAGTGTGATATGATTGATGATGATGATGATGCTAGTTATTTACTGCTATATTTATCTATCATTACTGCTACACTGCTTATTTGATGTATTGTTACTTATTACCTGTTTAGAGATAAGTGCATTGTATTATTGGTTAAGTACTTAATTTGAAATAAAACTTGAAAGTAAGGACCAAGTAATTAGTGCGGGTTATGCAATTGAGTCAGCCTACCCCTTTGTAGACTTTGCATGCTAGGAGTCGGCTGTAGTTAGCCACGTTGACGGGTAAGCCTTACTGAGTAACTAGTACTCAGGGTTTGGCTCTTTATGTTTTGTGCATGTGATCTTTGCTTCCGCTGTGCTTGGTGGATTTTCTCAGTAGGTCCACATCGTGGGCTTCGATGTGTGGCTTGGATCGTCGAGTTTAGTAAAGGTTGTACTTGTAGATTTCCGATGTGCTACTCACGTGTTTTAAATCATTTAAGGCTTGTAATAACTTAAACATGTAAATTAGTGCTTTTTATGTGATGTACTGTTGCGCCAGTTCATCAGCGCGTACCGACTCGATCCTGTAAAAAGCGGAAACGCTTCCGCTGGCATCAGAGCCGTGTTGGGACAGTACATCATATAAACGGTCCATTTTCAAAAATCTAACCACGTTACGAGTGAGGAACGAAAAGCCTATTATAAGGATATTAGAGTATTAGGTGGTAATAGGAGTTGCTTGTTTATTTTTATGTAACGACGCACTGACGACGAGGTAAGAAGGTAAGGACCTGCTTGGCTCCGGAGTTTGGTGGTGGAGTATGTTCTGTTCCATGAGCCATCGAGTTCATGAAGCGAAGTTGCAGGTGTTGAGATGTGATTGAGCCATGCATTACATTTTGTTGGAGTACGTCACCTGTGTAGGTTGGTTGAGGAGACGTTGTGTGCTTTGCAGGTACACTAACTCGCGCGTAGATCGTTTAGAAAACGTTTGTGAGTGCGACCTAGTTGCCACCGCTGTCTACAGCCCACTATACTTGGGCAAGATTTTATTTTGTGAGGACGTATAGGTCGAGCATGCATTGCATATTCATCTTAAAACACTTCAACAAATTTCAGATCACCCAGAAATTTCAGACTGACAAGCTAACTTCAAAAATTTGTAACTCCAAAACCACTTGGCCAAATTTGATGAACCAAGACTTTCTGGAAAGCTTATAACATTAAAAAAAACTTTGTTTCAGATTTGCCCTCTAGATTCTGTCAGTATCCCCTCCAAATCTGTCGACCAAGTGGTGTTAAATTTCAGCTTCGACTAGTTTTCCCAGAATCTGTCTGCCATCTTCAGAATTCGATATCTCTGTTCATTTGAGGTGTTTGAGCACTCGTTGGAAAGATCTTGAAGTTATCTACAAGTTTCATGTTCTGACATTTCTCGTTTGACGCCTCCAGAAGTGCCAGATTTCGCTTTTATGTCTGCTGCTCGCCGCCTAGACAGATTTCAGATTGTTGCTTTGAAGAAGCGTTGCTCCCTTGTTTTTGCCCGAATGACTTTGTGTAGCTGCTTGCTACGACCGTCCAGAAGTTGACTACCATGTGCTAAACTTGGTTTGGCATGGATGTGCTGTTTGGAGTAGTTGGGATGTTTTTCGTCTAACTCTCCACAAATGGACGTTGATAGCCTTTCCTGCATCCACTCGTGGAGCTGTCACATGGATGCATTGCGGGGTGTTACGCGACCATAATACAACCCATACTTGGTTGAACTTGTCTACTACTCAGCAGCCCTCAGAAAGAAGAAAAGATAAGCATGTACCTTGGAACGATGAGACTTGGCAATGAGCAAGATGAAGCCGAGGATGCTTTACTTGACATGAGAGATGCCCAGATTGTTGAGCAGACGCTACAGGTGCAGAACCAAGAAAACCAAATCACGGGACTTATCGAAGAACAAGATGCAGCCCAACAGATGGTTGCACAGCTAATGGCGGCCCAAGTTCAACCCGTTCCATCTGCAGAACAAGTACCAGCAGACATCGTCAACCTGCAACATGAAGAGCAACTAGAAAGTGAGGAAGATGTTTGAGTGGTTGTAGTTGCTCTGACCAGATCCATCGTGTAGCGTGTTGTTTTGATGTATCGCTGTTGTTTGATAGGGGCTAGTGTCGTAATACCGTAGCTAGGCGACGCAATCTCTTTTATTGTGTTGTAATCTTATCGCTGCACCTTTGGAGCTACGCGTTATCGAGTTGTCCGACCTTGACCTACCTCAATGGATGGAGTTGTATTCATGTTGAGTCATAGCCCCTTTTTATTACCATCGTGAATACTTTTGCACTCTTATCTGTTTATATGGAACCCCTCGACTTGCCGTTGTTTACCGTTGTTATTGAGCCTTATACCAGAATTTGTTTTCCTGCAATTGACATTCTTGTTAGTTGCCTACCAAATGTGGAGGAGATTATGCCAAACCTTGATAATCTTCTCCTTAGCCTTACTTTTCGGGTTCTCGTTCTTGCTCAAGTATTAAAATTTGACAACATGGAGCATGTGCAATGCATCATTTCATACGCATTGCAACATACCACTTGCATTGCATAAGCACCTTGCATTGCATCATCGTGCACATTAATTTATGCATGTCATAACCCAGGCATCATCACATATGCATCATGGCAATTGCATCATTATGCACCATAACATGGGCACCATATCATAAACATTTTCATAAGCATCATGTCATATGCATCATTTATGCATCATGCAATGTGCATCATGAGTCATGGCATAACGCACTTGCACCATTGCATGGGCACCATCACATATGTGCATTGCATCATTCAAAGCACGCAATGCGCCATGAATATGCATCCTAATCATTTTAGTATAGAATAAATGGATGCATGAATAATCACCATTAAAAGAGCAAGAAGGTGGAAGTCGAGTACCTCGCTGCCTTCATATACCCGCAATCTTGCACTTGCAAATCCTTGAAATTCCCCTCCTTGAATACGACTTTGGCTTCTTCCTTGAATATAACCAGCGATCCTAAGCAATAGATGTTTGGCCGGTCCTTGTTGTGCCCCCTTCAATCTTGATGTCCCTTCAGGTATTGTTCGATGCCGACCCCAGTTCGTGACCAAGATCGTTCCCCACGTGGTTGTCACGTCAAAACCTTTAGTGACTAGATGTTGGGTAGAGTTTGTTGAGATACGCGTGGTTCGTGGCTAATCAGATGTTGCCCCATACCCTTGTCAAGCACGCATACCCGACCTAGATGTGCAGTCGCAAGATCAAGTTTCAAGAAGCGCATCAGCTATCTTTGAAAAACCGTACAAGATATCACGCAATGAGCTAGAAGAGCAGAAGGTTCAACTTAGTAAGTTGTGGAAATGTTTCGAACGACAAAACCCATCAGAACTCAGATGTCCAACACCGTGGTGAAAGAAGTGGACTTGCTTGCTTAGAAGACTTTCGATCCAGCTACGTAGTAATGGTTTTCAGTGCAACAATCATCGCAAGGAATGCATCCCGAATCCACCAAGAGGACAAGAGTATTCAACACAGCTTCACTCAGTCAGAATCGTTTACGCGTTAGAGATGATGGTTGGAGCTGAAAAAGAACGAGGACCATGGTCATCTAGTTGCAAGGCACGTTCCGAGCTCTCCATTTCTTGGACTTTCCGTTTGAATGGAGTCCCAAGACCATGATTTTAGCTCAAGGCCGCAGTTTGATGGTCGTTTCTAGGAGCAAGTGCATGATTCTCTCAACGGCGAGCTTATCTACAATTTAGCTTATCATCTGCAGACAGAAGGCCAGACAAAGTGAACGAACCAGATTCTTAAGGACATGCTTCGTGCTTGTGTGCGGACTTGCAACAAGAGTTGGGACAAATGTCTGTCGCTAGCAGAGTTCTCATATAACAGCAGATATCGGGAAGCATCAAGATGACACTGTTCGAGGCTTTGTATGGACACCGATGTCGTACTCACTGAACTAGACCTAGTTCGTGGCAAGAATCACCATTGGACCAGAATTGATAGCAGCCGCAGAAGAGACAATATGCCCCATTCAGTTCAACTTAAGAGCCGCCAGCCTTGACATAAGAGCCGTGCAGACAAGAGACGCTGACGGTTAGTGTTTGCAGTGGCTGACCACACCTTTGTGCCTATCCCTCATGAAGGGTGTACTTCGGTTCGCGTCAGAGGAAAGCTAGTGCCAAGATACGTTGGACCTTTCCAGATCCTTGAGCAGAGTAGACCCGTTGCTTATTGTTTGGAGTTGTCACCCAATCTTTTAGGAATTCAATACGCATTTCATGGATCTCAGTTGAAGAAACACTTGAAGACTACTACAGATGTGGTGCAGTTATTGGGACAGGTTGAGCCAGGCCTTACTTATCTCGGGCAGCCCCTCAAGATCATCGATCCGAAGGACAGGGTTAGTAGGAACAACACTACCAGGTTTTTGTAAGGCACAGTGGAGCAACCACTCTGAGGCTGAAGCCACATGAGAGCAAGGGGAATTTTCACAAGCTAGATCGCCGTGGTTTCCCGCATTCGAAGTGAGTTTTGGATTCACTTCATCTCGCACCGTTTGTTCTTCCTCCTTCAGGAATCTCGGGACGATATTCTTTTAAGGGGGGAGGACTATGACACCCCGTGTCACTGAAGCCAGCCAGCACACACCTCACCATCTGAACAGAACACAAAACGAAACCAAGATCAAATTCGAAATTCAAAATTCAAACAATTGTCAAACCAAGCCTCGTGAAAGAATTCAAATTTTTCAATAACAAGTTGTGCAACCAAATATACCAGTGGATAGCCCTTCCGAAAGCAGAATTTTGGATAAGTTTTGATGACTTTTGAAATTCATCTAGTTCCCCAATAAAATCCCCAAAACTTACAAAGTACCTCTATTTGGCAAGCAGCCATTTAAGATCCCTTTGGCGTTCAGCTGTGCATGTTGTCCAGATGATAGAACGTTTCAAGAGCTTTCCAACAGTACCAAATTTGCCAATTTTGGAGCTCATTTGCTACTTCAAATGATGTGCACAAAATTGGGGAAATTCACAGTTTGAATAATTCGGTAAAATTGAAAGATGCCTACAGGGCCCACTTGTCAGCCTCCTCTCTCTCACTGCCCGCGTCGGAGGACGCCCGCCACGTCGCCGATGACGGCTGGAGCCATGTTCCATGCCCCGCCGCTCGTCGACGCGCCGTGACGACCAAAAACGACGCCGCTCCCTCTCTCATTTCCAGCACTCCCGGCCTCTCCAACCCTAGCCGCCACCTGCCATTGCCGCCCTTGAGCCCAAGCTCGCCGTCACGCCGCCACAATGAGGCCTTCCCAGGTCGAGCTCCTGAGGAAAGGCCTGCGCTGAGTCTCCCTCGAGCTCACCATGGCTACCAGTTTCCTTCTTCCGACGTGAATCGCGCGAATCGAGCTCATCTTCCCCGACTCCGGCCACCATCTCCGCCACGCCACCGTCGAATCGACCGCGCTCCGAGCTTAGTAACGTTGGTGCGCACCCCCTTGACACCACCCTTCACCTTCTTCCGCAGCTCGAGTCGCCGGGTTTGAACTTTTCCCCGTCACCGTCGTCAAGCCGCCACGAGTTCCTCCGGTGAAACCTCTCCTCCAAGCCATCTCCATGTCGACACACACCTCGCCAACCTCGCCCGCAGCTCCGTGAAGCCGTAGCACCTACGTGTGCACCTCCCCGTCGACCACCGCAAGCTCGCGTCATCGCCGAAGTTCCGCCACCCGCCGTACCTCGTCGCCGAGCCACCTCTGGCCATCCCCGCGCTCTTCCGTCACTTCAAGTAAACTCGCCGCCCCGCGTTAGGTCTTCTAGTGCTAGCTGTTCGTCATTTGGTCGCTGGGAACGCCGTTCCGGCGAGCGCGCCGCCACGCTCCGGTGACGACTCTGGCCGACGCAACATTGGCCACATCCCGCGGATCATTTGTGGTCGTGCAGATCTTTTGTGGCTGACCTTGTGGCCCTCGGTGTGCCTTCGCCACTGAGTGGACATATCCCGTGTGGTCGATAAGGATCTGGTGCGGCCCGGACTATGTCATGCACCCTCATGATAGAAACTAAAACAAAAAGCACACAAGTGAAAGACTCCTTTGTGATTTCCTATATGAAATGCATGAACTAGCATATCGTACAAATGCAAAGGGAAAAGTAAACATGCCATGGTGAATGCAACAAGTTTAAAGATAACGCATAAAGGAAACCTACTCAAGGTCAAGTTTGAACCTCTCTCAAGCTTACTCACAATGTGCCAAACCTTGCCTTGAGCCCATCGGTCTACCAACTCAAGCATCCCCTCGCTCATTGCTATCTTGAGAAAGTTAGACCTTGAACTAGTACTTTCGATTCTAAAATTCAAATTCTTATTTTTTTATGTTCTTTTCTTTTAGGTTTTTACATGATGCATGAAAGTGCAAAACATACTAGTTCACAAAGGAGCTACAAAAAAAAGGAACTAGAAGCAAAAGAAAAAACTACACTATGATACAAGATACCTCCTCAAAGAGTAGATGTTGTCATTCACGTCTTTGACACTTGTGGTGGATACTTCAAAGATCTTCAAGTGTTGAACTCGGTCCACCACATTCATCACCTCAAGTGTTGTACTTGAGTGCCTCCATGTGATCGACCGACCTCACCCGGTCCATTAGGATCTTGGGCACCCGAAGCACCTTCATCTTTCTCTTCTTGTCCAAAGCTTCTATTGACTTTTTCTTCACAACACTACATTCACATCTCATAAGAACAAAGTGAGTGTTGTCAAGATAAAGCAAATAATCCAATGAAAACGTAGGAGCTTTAGGAACCAAACAATCCTTTGTTGAATGGCCACTCATGCAACAATGCTTGCAATGGTGATCATTGGCCATCAACGGTACTTGTTCACTTGGTGTGGCATCATGTCTCCCTCTCCTTCTTGAGTTTGTCGTATTCCTTCAAAATAAAGATTCAAGAGAAGAGCTCTCACAAGAGAGGGTTAGTTCATCACAAATAGTATATGCATGTGAAGTAGATGAACTAGGAGTAGTGGATAAAGAAGAAGTAAGCTAAATAAGGTTGATAGCTTGATAAGAGATTCTAAGGTTCTCATACTTCTCATGAAGCTCAATGTTATCCAACTTGAGTCCACAACTCATATATAGAGCCTCATGAGATGATGTGAGATCCTTGAACTCCTTATCAAGCTCACCAACACAAATTATGCACGAATCACATTGTTTTCATACCTACTCTACCTTTGTGCTGATGATCATTTGAGCGTCCTGAGTAACTCAATAAGTTCATTATAGAAGGAGCATCTCATCATCACATCACCACTTGATCCTTCCATCACCACCTTCTTCTTGTCGATGGCCCACACGTCACATCTTCTAGTGAGACACATAGATGGAGATGGAAGAGATGAATTCTTTATCAAGATATCAATAGCAACTTGATCTTCACCATCGGTTTTATAGTCACCTTGCTAGCAATGAGACACAAAGATGAGTTGATTAAACAATTCAAATTCAGATTTAGATATACCATCATCTTTGCAATCTCCGAGGAAGATGTAGGTTTGCTTGAGTGATCAAGGCGGTGAGTATCATCCCGAGCTTGTATCATCTTCTTCTCAATGTCTTGTTCTTCAAGTGATGGAAGCTTGCTCACGATAGTAGATTCATTTTCAACTTGATCACCATCACCGATTGACATGTCCTCAATGTGAGAGACATTCCTTGAGTGATCATCATGTGAGGTGGTCATGAGCAAGACTTCTTCAAGTTGTAGCTCTCAAGATCTTCATGTTGAAGTACAAAATAGTTGTCGTCGAATCTTGAATGAGAAGGTGCTTTCAAGATCTTCATGATAACCTCACCACTTGAGTTCTTCCGCTTGTCACAAGAATTGAAACACTTATCTAGCATATGCAAGGGAAGACACAAGTAAGTAAGTGATCCAATAAAGAGCGTGGTAAGATTATCAAAAATAACTCCTCAACAAGAAAACTAGCAACAACATGATCAAGATACATAAGCACACAAACATGATCATCACAAGATATAACAAGAACTACAAGATCATCATGATAGCATGGTTATCCGTGAAAGTGCTAGAGAAATCATTCATGATGTCCCGCAATTCATTCGGCACTATAGACTTAAGGTAGCTATTTAAGCGATTATTTCAACGTCTATAGCCGAAACCCATATGGAACTCATTCGGTCACATCTCAAAGGCGGTTAAGCCCTAAATTGAGCACGAGGCTCTGATACCACTTGTAAGGACCGTGTGACCGAGAGGGGGGTGAATCGGGCACACCATGAACTCTAACTTTTTGCACTTCTAGCTACTTAAACTAATTGCACAAGTAAGAGATGCGTAATAAGATACTACATGTGCACTAGGAGTGTGTGAAAAAGCTAGGATAACCATGTGCAAGGACTTGTACATGCTAGGGACAAGGCATACATGAGTATATAAGAACAACCTAGCATATGACAATAAGCTCAACAAGTCCTACACATGCTAGTATATAAGATAGAGGCAATCAACCAATCTAGCTAGCATGCATATGGGTAACACAAACGGAAGCTCAAGTAAGTCCTACACATGCTAGTGTATATGATAAGATAGACAAGCAAACTAGCATGTATAAGTACACAAGGCAAAGCTCAAGCTAGTGATCATGATAACTAGATGGATATAATATAAGCATAGCAAGATCACTATATGATATCAAGCAAGTGTGAGCTATCACAAGTAGGTATAAGCATATATAAGGAAAGCAAGTATCACTAGATATAACGAGGAGCTAGCACGGCAACAATCACTAAGCAATCATACGAGATAAGCATATATGAAGTCTGCCAAGGCGGCCGCCTTGATGGCTGTTCTTGCTCTGAATTCAATATCGAAGGGTGCTAGCTCTGCTGACCATTTACCAATTCGCCCTATTGCTTCTTTGCTTCGCAAGGTATCACGAAGGGGAAAAGAAGTTGGTATTATTATCTTCCTGTCGCTGAAGTAATGTTTCAATTTCCTTGAAGACATGACCACTGTGTATGCCATTTTCTCTATTTTTGAATATAGTAACTTTGCTCCTGATAAGGCTTCGGACACGAAGTACACCGGTCTTTGACTTTTATCTTCGATGACTTCATGAACCAGTGCTGCGCTTACTGATGTTCATGAAGCCGCAATGTATAAAAATAGATCTTCGCCCTGTTTCGGGCTAGATAAGGTGGTGAGCTCAGTGAGGGCTTTTTTGATATTGTCGAAGGCTTCTTGTTGTTCATTTCCCCATTGAAATTTTTCCTTCGCTCGAAGTGCTTTGAAGATGGGGCCACTCCGCTCTGCTAACTTCGGGATGAATCTGCTTAGGGAGTTCAACCTTCCTGCTAGCCTTTGGACATCTTTCAGACACTTGGGGGGTGCCAGACCTTGGACAGCTTCGATTTTTATCTTGTTTGCCTCTATGCCTCTCTGTGATACCATGAAGCCCAACAACTTTCCAGCTTCGACTGCGAATACACACTTCGCTGGGTTAAGTTTGAGGTTATGTCTCCTCAAATTTCTAAAGGTTTCATCCAAATCTTCTAAGTGGTCAGCCCTTTCAACTGTCTTTATGACTATGTCATCCACATAAACTTCGGCGTTTCTTCCTAGTTGTTCTTCGAAGATCTTTTTTACCAACCTCGCAAATGTTGCCCCTACGTTGCGAAGGCCGAACGGCATTCTGATGAAATAGAATGTTCCATCGTGCGTGATGAAAGCTGTTTTTTCCTCGTCTTCCTTTGACATGTGTATCTGATGATATCCTGAGTAAGCATCCAAGAAGCTCAGCAATTGACACCCAGCTACCAAGTCTGTTATTGTGTCAATGCGGTCCAGAGGAAAGTTATCCTTCGGGCAAGCCTTATTTAATCTTGTGAAATCGATGCACATTCTCCAATCTCCTGTTTTCTTTTTTACCAGGACAACGTTTGAGAGCCAACTTGAATGGATTGTTGGCCTTATTACTCCGGCTTTTAGCATTTTGTTGACTTGGATCTTAGTAGCGGCTTTCTTTTCATCGGATACCTTTCTGATTTTGTCTACGAAGGGTCTTATCCTTGGGTTTGCCTTTAACTCATGCTGTATTGTTTCCTTTTTGATTCCCGTGATGTCTTGGGGTGACCATGCGAAGACGTCAGCATTGTCTTTTAGGAATCTGATCAGCTGCTCTCTCTCGTTTGGGGAGAGGTTCTTGCCTATGTTTATTGTCTTTTCTGCCTTTTTGGGCCATAGAATGGCTTCCTCTATTTCGCTCGAAGGTTCTAATTTTGCTTGTTCCTCCTTCGCTTGGTTGTTTCCGTGATCTTCGTTCTTGACTGCCTCTTTACTGGCTTCGCTTGCTTGTTGTCTTATTGGATTGCAATATATATTTATGATACCCAATTCCGAACGGATTTTCATTGTTAGGTAGTTGTGATGGACTACCGCTCCGAAGGCCGTCAAGAACTGTCTTCCAAGCACGGCATTGTACTGACTTTCCAAATCCATGATTAGGAAATCTGTTTCTTGAGTTGCTGTTTTTTCTCTGTCTTCGAAGGTTATCCTCATTCTTATGGTTCCTATTGAGCATGTTTCTTCTTCGCCGAAGGCCTTTAACACCGTTTTATTGGCACTTGTGTAACCATCGATCTTCATGCGTCTTAGAGTGTCCTTGAAGATTATGTTTGCCGGGCTTCCATTGTCGATCAGGATTCTGTGTACTAGGAATCCTTCAATGTCTGTTTTTATCACGAAGGCATCTGTGTGCGGGTAGTCAGTGACTTTGATGTCTTCCGATGTGAATCGGATAACTGTGTGCTTCCATGTTGGTTGTTCTGTTCTTGCCCTTGCAGCCTTTGCTGGGTGATGATCTTGTCTTCTTTTCATCGTGGGTTCGGCCCACGGACGGCGCCAAATGTTGGGGTATCAAAGGTTCTGGATGGACTCAGCGAAGCCCTCCAATAGGTTGTGTGTCCCAGCGAAGCCCTCTGGGCATCTCGGCGTGTGATGATCTCCCTAGCGAAGCCCTTTGGTCTCCTTGTCCGCCTTTGGACCCTTAGCGAAGCCCTCCTGGAATGCTAGCGTCCTTGTTATCAGGTTCTCCTACCCAGGCGGTTCTTATGATCTTCCGTTGTGGATGGTGGCGAAACCCCCTATCGCCCGCGATGCTGGGCGAAGGGGTGCGAGATAACAATCGGGAGCGGACAGAATAAATGAAGTGCTCTTGGCTCAGGGCCCAAAAACAGATGTCATTACAGGGTCTCCCCCCTCCATATTTATAGGGGGAGGAGAAATCATTATTACAGCTATACCATTAGTCAATTCCATTACGCCTCTCCGTCTGATACTCTATAGTTAGCTTCGCTCAGCCGTTGCTCCGTTGCCCTTCGCTTAGCTTTATTGCCCTTCACGTCTAGTTCTAGCCCCTTCGCTTGTCGGGTACTTGTTGCTGGATCCCTAACAGTTGGTGTGTTACGGACGAAGCCACCTTTTCTCGGTGTGTCTCAGACAATTTTGCCAATATATTCATAGATGACCACTCACTACCTAAAAAAATGACATGGGTGACGGGCCAAGACTCTTATAGGTGACGGGCATCCAAGACGTCACCCCTACGCCGTCACTAATAACAAGAGAAAGGTGACGGGCATATGTCCGTGACCTATAATGAGTGATAGGTGACGGGCATCACAAGTTGCCCGTCACCTATATGGTGTTATGGGTAACGGGCATCACATGTTGCCCGTCACCTGTACCCATGTTATGGGTGACGGGCATCACATGTTGCCCGTCACCTATTGCCAATTGGAAAACAAAAAAAAATAATGCGAATAAAAAATAGAAAAATAATTATACTGCATTCTTTTTTCAGTTCTACAGTCCATTACACGCTGCCACTTTATTACAGTTACTTCCTACAAGTTAGAACAATTTACAACAGCTCCTATATTACTTATTAGTTTCTAACAGCTCCTATAGTACTCTTAGTTTATTTGGTTCTACACTCCCTTACATACTTACATATAACAGCTCCTAAATTGCTTTCTAGTTTCTTCCTACTGCAATGTACAAGAACATGAAAAAAAAAGATGGTATATTAGTTGCAGGAAAAGAATATTAGCTCATTAAACCATTACATCAGCCTGTACACATTCAGATGCAAATACTCAAATGTTACCACCACTCAAGTCAGATGCAAACATTCAAATGTCATAAGCAACTCCATTCAATCAAATGAGCTTCACTAGTCTCTTTTCCGTACAAGTGAAATACACATTATCTAATACATAGCCTCACACACATATGTGAACACTCATAAGTTACTGTGCAGCGTTAACATACCCCATAAAACACAATCGACATGGATCCTTTTCTGATGTATATCCTGCTAGCTCCTGCAGATGGCAAAAAGATGAGCATCAGCTTAGAGGATAAGTTACATGACAATGACTGGAACAACCACTGAAGCTTTCCATTACAGTTGAATACTCATACAAGCTATCGGAATACAATGGCTTCATCCTTCGAGAATTTGGTTGCTCAGTTTAACAAACAACAAAACAATTTCCGAGATTGAAGTAGCATCATTAAGCACCAGAGCTTTTAAACCATTCAATATTACATACTGGTTTCAGAAGTATATACATCATTAAGCACCTATTTTACCAGTGCACACCTAATTGAAATGCTCCTAACTACGGAATGGAGGCAGATATCCTGTGTCAGTGGAGCAAAGGACTAGATCATATTAACCAATGATTAGGAAGGCTTGACATTTCAGTGAATGGTAGAATAATACAGACTAGTTACATCAACTTAGCTCAACCAACTAAGAAAGAAACCAAGGGTCAGTCCTACACTCCTACGAGAACACGGAATGCAAAAATGAACTGGTGGATCAGATGATAGAAATTAGCTCAACCAAAATGATCAAGTGCTAGTTGATAGCAGCATCAAAAGGATAAAGTGAAGAGAAAATATAGCCAAGCCGATGTACCTTTGCAAAACAAAACCTTCAGGTTGTAGATTTGATATCGCTGAACTGGATCAAAACAGAAGCACTTGCATTAGAGGCATTTATGCACAATGGTAACTCTAATTTCAGAAGCAATATAGCAGCCGCATTGCCAAAAACTCAATGCAGTGGATATACTCAAGGGCATACTATAACATCATCTAAGAACAAGCATTGCCCCCTGAATCATGATAATAAAATCCCAAACAATACTACCACTTTGCTGGTGCATCGAAGTAGAACAGCTACATAGGTGACCAAACAAATTAGATAGTTACCACAGACATAACTACTCCTTGTTGGATTGTGAATCACGTGTCTCACAAAAGCAGATCCACTAGACCCACAGAATCATGGAGGCCCCAAAATCATGAGTATGTTGGATTGTGAATCACTTGTGAATGAACAATAGATGTGAGCATGAAGAAAAGTTACGAACTCAAAAGTTACCAGTCATCAGTCTAATATATGCCTCTCCGACCCTGAATCCTCTGCAAATCAAATCTTTAAATCGTGCTCAGGTAAACCTAACCAAACATGATGACATGGTAGAAATGAGTTCCAGAGTGGAATGCATGGACGAACAGACAAAAAAAAAAAACGATGCAGTCAGCCACTAACCCTACTCAACATGGCAGACCCCTGCGCATGTGATTCCTATAGCACAATCTAATTCGATCTGGAGAGAGAAACGGGGAAAATGCAGATCGATGAACGCACTTTCTCTTGTACTCCTTGCTTACAGTTTCTCCAAATCGACTGCATCGAAATAGCAACAGATGAAACACTGAATCCCCAAATCCAAATCGTTTTGGGAGGGAAATAAGGGGGAAATGCAGATGAATTCACCTCGTGACCTTCTCCCTACTCCCTATGAGCTCACTCTGTCATAACTGTCGCCCGCTCGCCGGAGGAGTCGTCATGTCGCCGCCTCGCGCACCACAGGAAGGAGGTGTCCTCGCATCGTCGCCTCCCACCACGTCGTAGGAGGGAGGAGGGTTGGCGCCGCCGCCCAGCGCGCCAGAGAGAAGAGGAGGTGGAATCACGCCGCCACCCCACACGCGGACACACCGGAGGGAGGAATGAGGAGGCAGGCTCACACCGCCACATCGCTCGCCCTCGCATCGTCGCCGCCTAGCACGCCATAGGAGGGAGGAGTCGGGCTGTCGCCGCCGTTCCGCGCACCAGAGATAGGAGGGGATGGGCTTGCGCTGCCGCCTTGCGCGCCGGAGGGAGGTGGTGGCGGCCTCGCGCGGCAACAGTGGCGGTGGGCGGCGGCGGGGCATGACGCCTTGGTGATGCCATGGGGAATTTTTTGTTTCTGTGCAGCGAGAAGACGGGATAGGAAAAGAGAAAGCTGTGGGACCCATACGTTTTACCCGAACCCGGTAACAGGTGACGGCCAATGTCTTGCCCGTGACCTATTTGGCTTCTGATGGTCACGGGCCACAATAAGCTCCGTTACCTATTATAGGGTCAGGTTATAGGTAACGGACAACATCTATGCCCGTCACCTATTAGTCAGAGGGTACGAGCTGGGAAGAGAAACAGGTGACGGGCTATAATGTGACCCGTCACTCATACTTATTAGGTGACGGGCAACAAAAGCCCGTTACCTATTTATCGTCACCTTTGAACGTTTCTTACGTAGTGACTCTTAGACCCACACACAAATGCGGAATCCATCTTCTAATCTAGCTGTGGACCTTTAATTGGCTGTTTTGAACATTAATTCCATATTACACTCAGGACGCCAAACACCAACTCAGTGCCGTGTACCATTGACCTGCCAGCTGGATAGCACCCACAAAAACTCTCTTCTTTCGGGTGGGTCATGGTCATGTCCACATCTCAAGGTTCACGTGGTTTCTCTGTCGTCAAGGACTACCAAATGCCGTGTGCAAGCATTGTTACCTCAAAATCACATTGCAATGTCACACACGTGGTCCACATAGCAATCGATATCACGCCTCGTGCTTCACACGGTAAGCATCAACTTCTCACGCGTCGAGTTCATCTCCCTTTACTGGGCATCTTCTTGGGAACAGATTGCCATAATACCTTTACTGCTTGTCTCACACGTTTCCTCTGTCATGTGACGCACATGCCTATATGTGTCCATCTGACAACATTTCATCTGAACCAACGCTTTGTCGCCTACGAAAATCATGGCCGGTGGATCTTTCATAACAGTGAAACAGGGAAGTCCAACAGAATCCCGGCCTTCAATCAAACAGCCATGTCACAATCCAACAGTGAAGATAAGGCATTCCATGGTACAAAGATCGTACACAGGCAATAAAAATTACGAAGTTCACGCACACCTAACATACATAACATGATGCAATAATTAAATATATAGGCTATCTATAAAACAACAAAACGAAACTATGTATTAGAGGAGAAACAACAAAACAAAACTTCCACTAAGATAACCTTATTAGAATGCTTATAGGAGGTAACTTTTTTTGCACTTCAATTGCTAGTCACATCCTTATCAACACAGAAACCATGTGAACCTTGTGCAGTGGACGTGGCCAAGTCCCACCAGGAAGAAGAAAACGTGCTATATATCCTGCTGGAAGCGAAATTGCACGCAGCACTGAGTTGGTCTTGGCGTCATGAGTATATATGGTACTCATCACCTAACAGCCAATTGAAGGTGCACGTCTAGATTACCAAATGGAGTATACATGCTATATTGTGGGTGGGCTATGATTGGTCTACGGATATATTAAGGCAAGCTCATAGATACTAGTTCTAACTATTTGTTGTTTTGCAAGCCCCTGTCTCTAAAATAAAACTTCAACCATTATTTTAAAAAATATACTCCCTCAAGTATAAGTATTTCTTGCCTATTTCATTTTTAAGAGTATCATTTAATGCCTTCTTTAAAGTGCTGCAATATTAATCTGAGTACAATGCATCCATCTAATAGATGGTCTGATGCAAGCTAAGTAATTATAAGGAGACTTATTGCACAACTCGTCTCGTACAATGGATTGTAGGATTCTTGTCACATAGACATTTTTGTAGGATTTATATTGAAGAGTAATTAATGTTATTAATTTGTATGCCAATATTTAGAGTTGCATGGCAACAACAACGACAACCCATAAGATGCTAGTGAGGTTGACTCAATAGTCCTAAATTTTAGCTTGTGAGATGGTTGTCTCTAAAAACAACAGCTTTTCTCTCTCTCTCCATTCTCTTGCTTCCATATCAGCAAATATAATACGTATATTTGCAGGAGATGGCTCTCGGATCAGCTGAGGTGGAGCACGCATTATAGCTACCCTTGTACTCCCATAGCTCAACTCACACAACAACATAAAGTCACTACAACGGCGGATGAAAATGCACTATAGCGGCGGTTTCCCTCGTCCGCCGCTATGCAAGTGCCGCTACAAATGATGTTTGTAGCGGCGGCTGCCAACAAACCGCCTCTGAAAATGATGTTTGTAACGGCGGGCACTGCAACCACCCGCCTCTAAAAATGATGTTTCTGGCGGCGGACACTGCAACTGCCCGCCTGTAGAAATTGTATTTTTGTAGCTGCGGACAACCATCCGTCCGCCGCTACTATCGATTTTCAAAAATAATAAAAAAAAAGAACCGGAGCAGCTCTCCAGCTCTGAACGCAATAAATCCAGCAAACAAATTGAGAAATACACTCAATTATTCAACTCTTCGAATCCATGTACAGAGTTTCAAGCAAGAAAAAAAATGGACTAGTTACAACGAATCTATTAGTTACTCGATCTTGCCGTGAAGGACCTAGATCCACTGCAAGACGCCATGGAGGAGGTGCCCGAGCTTGAAGCCGCCCGCGCTGTCGTCGATCCACAGCCGGACGCCGTGGAGGCCCGAGCTTGAATCCACCCGCGTCGACCTCGATCTGCAGCCTGACGACGTGGAGGGGCTCTAGCGCGAAGCTGTTGACGCCGACGTCGATGGGGTCGAGGCCCAACGCCGGGTCGAGGCCGCACGCTGCCGAGGAGCCGTGGAGTCGAGGTCGCGATGCCATGGAGTCGAGGCCACGCCATGGAGTCGAGGTCGCGACGCCATGGACGACGCCGACTTGTAGTCGAGGGCGCGGACGCCAGGCTAGCTCGGCGCGGACGCCAGGACGCAGGGCTCGGCGTGGACGACGACGGCGACACCCAGACACGCGCCGGGGGACGCCGCGCCACTCGATGTGGGGGCCGTCGGAGCCTCGCAGTGTCTTGGCTGCGCCGGCGTGGAATGGGAGTAGCCGCCGCCCTACTTCAACTCGAGGAGGCCGCCAGTTTGGTGGAGAGAGAGAGAGAGAGGGAGAGAGGGAGAAGTTAGGGTTAGGTTAGGGTTTGGGGGACTTGTTATAGTTGGCGCAAGAGAGGAGAGCCGTCGGATTCGTTCATCCGACGGTCACGAGGAGAAGCAGAGTGGGCTAAATGGGCACTATTAATCTATATTGTAAATATAGTAATTAGGCACTATTAATCACGGTTATTCGCGATAAGTACTTTTATATGTATTTAAGTATCTTTAATTATCGTTTAGCGTTTTTAAATTATCGTAGACTTAAAAACGAAGAGGGTCAAGGGAAGAAAAGCGGCGGCAAGAAAGTCACACCGCCGCTAAAAACTTTATTTGTAGGGGCGGCTTCTAATAAAGACCGCCGCTACAATACTGAAATTTTGTAGCGGCGGTTTCCACATTTCAGGCCGCTGCTATTAACTGTTTATAGCGGCGGTCGTTGTGAACAGTGCCGCCAGCTCCACTATAGCGGCGGACCTCATGCCAAACCGCCGCTACGTGTTTTTCGGGTCCGCGGCTATAGTGCCTCTGTGTTGTTGTGTCATGCAACCTCATCCTAATTAGACGCTGGTTTCTAATTAGTGACACATTAGATAATGACACTTTCGGTTTCCTAACTTATTTTGCACTTAACGAAGGGAGAATGAAGTCATTTTTCATCTCATCTAATCTATCACAATATCTCTAAAAATGCTTATAATTTTGAACAGATGGAATATGCACTACTGAAAAAAAAACAACGAGTTTGCCGAGTGCCAAGGACACTCCACAAAGAGGAAAAAACACTCGGCAAACTATTTGCCGAGTGTCACGCTAGGCAAAGAGCCCACTGCTTACCTTTTGACGGCAAAGGGCTCTTTGCCGAGTGCCAGGTGTCGGGCACCCGGCAAGAGGTTTGCTGACTGTCGGAGAGGCACACGACAAAATAAAACACTCGGCAAAGTGTAAAAAGAAAAAAAGCCTCAAAAAATAGCAATTTTTTTAATGAGGGGAGGGCCCTACTCAGCAAGTAGCATCATTGTGCGCGCTACGCAGCCGGTGGGAATCAAACCCGTGACCTTCCTTTCACGCGTAACCTCCTCTAGCACCGGACCACACTATCACATGCGTCTATACTTCGTTTTGATTCCTCACGTATTATACTTAACCGATTGTAAATTGCTTGTACGAGGCCCTAAATGAATTCAAATGAAAAAGTTGTTAACTACAAAGTTTCATAACATTTCGAGGTCTACAACTTTTGTTTTGGTATATTCTCCATCTGAGGTCGTTGAATTTCAAATTTGAGAAATTTAAACTTAGTTTTTGTCGGCACCCGATTGAACGGGGTGTTCGGCAGATATTTGGATCGTGGAAGAAACGTGGTTAGCGAGATCGATCTAAGAACACGCAGAGGGTTTTATACTGGTTCAGGTCTCCCGAAGGATAAAAACCCTACGCCCAGTGCGGATCTTGTATAATGTGACAGCCTTTGCGCTAGGGTTTTGCAAGGTGTCAGATAGATTTCCCCAGAGGGGTTACATGAATATTTATAGGCCGTTTACCGCCTATCAGAGTCCTTTCTAATTACAATACTCCTTCTTCGTATCCAACAAGGAGATCGTATCCTTTCCTTAAACTATACCGTGCAAGGTAAGTCTTCGGAAAAAGTCTTAAAATAGGATTCAGAATATCCGGGACCTAAGGCTACGACAGTTTTCATTGACAAGATGATTTAAAATAAAAAAATGTCAACTACAAAGTTCCATAATTTATTATGATCTACAACTCTCCTTTTGACTGTTTCTCCATCCGTTGTCTTCTGAAAAATTTGAATTTCAAATTTGATAAATTCAAACTTACTTTTCATTGGGAAAATAATTCAAATTAAAAAATGTTCAAGAGAAAAATTGTGTAACTTATCATTATTTTAGTCTTTTTTTATCCGACACAATGGTCGTAACATTGTTTGCAAATTCGAAATATCTCTCTCTGTGTTTCTGGAAACTATAGGAGACATAAAGATTTTATGAACAATTTTACTTGCTCTTTGTTAAATGAAAAATTACTAAAATAAAAAGTTTAGATCTTGAGAAGTTATACAACTTTGTAGTTGAACACTTTTTTATTTGAATTACTCAAGAGCTTAAAACAATTCATTGAAATATCCTTTGCCAAATGCATTTCATGAAACACTCGGCAAAGGCACCCCTTTGCCGAGTGTGCAGCATGACACTCGGCAAAGGGGCCTCTCGCCTCTGAGGCGGGTTCTCGCCTCTGAGGTCCTGTCCCCAGCCTTGGAGCACCGGCTACAAGGCCGGCGGACCAAGGAGGCCGACCACATTGTCAGGTTCGTCTATAACCAGTGCAGCACAACGACTGTCGATGTCCGTCATGTGGCCCAGCATTTCGTTGGCAATTTGATCCGGAGCCTTATGTTCAGCAAGAGAAATTTCTTTGAGCTGTCACCGGGGTCGGCAGCCGCTGGCCCTGGGCCGGACGAGGTGGAGCACGTTAGTGCCCTCTTCACGTTGGTCAACTACGTCTTCAGCTTCAGAATGTCGGATTATTTCCCTAGGTTGATAGGCCTCGACCTTGACGGCCATGAGAAGGTTGTCAGGGACGTCCTGTCGACCCTAAACAGGTTGCATGATCCCATCATAGAGGAGAGGATCCATGAGTGGTCTGCCCTTCGTCGACATGGCAAGAAGAGAGAGGTCAGGGACTTTCTTGATGTGCTAGTGTCTATCGAGGATTCAGAAGGGCGACCACTTCTATCCCTTGAAGAGATCAAGGCACAGACAGCGGTAAGCATGCATATATAACTTTGATTCGTATATTCCACATTGATTTAATTTTCGAGTTCTGCTCCAGCGCACAAAGCAGTGTTCAAATGGTGCAGTCGTCGGCAATCCTTGCCGGCGCGCGCTGCCATTGAAGATTGATTTCGGTTTCGGTTAATTAAAAGTATCAATTAGATTGATTTCGGTTGGGTTCAAATGATTATTAACTTAACATGTTTTAGGATTTGTACAAATTATTTGGAAGGGAGTACCGTAACAGTTCTCTTAGTTTTCATATTACTAGAGCAGCTTTGATTGTTTTTTTTTACAGAGCATTCTCTCAAATTTTGGGCCTTTAACTAAATTGATTTATATCGACTTTCAGGAGATAATGTTCGCAATAGTTGATAACCCATCAAACGCGGATGAGTGGGCACTCGCGGAGATGATGACCAAGCCAGAGGTAATGAAGAAGGCAATCAATGAATTGGACACAATCGTTGGAAAAGAGAGACTGGTCCAAGAATCTGACATTCCTCATCTCAACTATCTCAAAGCGTGCATACGGGAGTCATTTCGGATGCACCCTTTGTTGGGATTCTTCGTAAAGAAAACCCAACACCGGGTGAAGCACGGAGAGAAAGCGTGAGAGAGAGAGAGAAATGGCTTCACGTGCTTCGAAGGGACTCTGCGCAACACGAAGCCTAATCCATTGCTTTCATAGTCATGTTACATTACAAAGAGTCGACCCCCTCTCCATTGCACGGGAGGGGGTATTTATACCGTTATCAGGAATTACAAATCGATGCCTAAACTACCCCTGATCATGGAGAATAAAGTACAGGATATTCGGTACAAAAATGTCCGGAGGGCACAATAGACTTTTGCCACCTTCCCGTCGAGGACACACCAGAAACCCTAGCTGCTGACGCACTTGTCCTCCGGGCCCACCCGTAAGTCTTCGGGTATACACGAGGCACCCAACCGAGCCTCGTCCGAAGTCCATAGCCTTAGCGCGGCAGCGACCCTTCGGACGACGGATCCACCCTTCGTGCCCTGCAGCAGGTCCCGCGGATCTTCGGGCATGCGCGAGGCGTCCCTCCGAGCCTCGTCCGAAGTCTTGAGCCTTCGGACGCCGGAGACCCTTCGGGCGCTCGGTACGCCGTTCGCGCCCAACATCAATCCCTGCGGAAGGAAATACAAACGACGCACGGAGGGTAACTTGGTTAGCCAGGTTAAACCCTTCGGGCACAAAGAGGGCCATCCGGGATCGAGTTCTGCTCCGCGGATCCCCAACAGTAGCCCCTCGTGGGCGAGGTTCAACGCCGATGAGCCGAACCCTCGAAGAACAATCGGATGTGGCCGGAGCCGATCCCGGAAAAACTTCCCTCGCTCATTGGGGTTGATGCTGGCTGTATAGTCCGAAGATGATTTCGTGTTGTCCGGAGGTCGAGAGCGCGGTAAAAACGTTGATCTTATCTGCACTCGCGGTTTTCGAGGGCGCATTAACTGCTCGGTTTTTACCCCCCCATATAAGGAGGGGAGGGGGCCGGTCATTTTCCGCGCTCACCTCATTTCCTTCGTGATCTTCGGGTTTTCGCTGTTGTTTTGTCGGCTTCGATTTTCGACGCTACTTCCTTCCAGTCTTCGCGATCTTCTTAAGGTTTGTGGTTGGTCGCTCTTTGGGTTTTCGGATGGGTGCACGATGGTTCTCATTGTAAGATTTGTCTTCGTGCAGCTTTAGGCTCTCTTGATGGCTGCGAGGAAGCAGACTGTTGACCTCGTTGACGAGGAGCCGGCGATGTCAGGCGAAGAGGCAGCTTTTAGCCAGGAGGGGGTGATGTCCATTGATGGTGACGGTTCGGAGGAGTTGCTGGACTCGTTGTCCCAGGGCGAAACTGGTGCTCGTGATCCGGAGGATGTCTCCTGCAGGCGCGAGCCCGAGGTCCCGGAAGCTGTCGCTGGTGGCGGGTCCGGAGGCCGTAAAGCTCCGGAAGGTGTTCCGGTTGAAAAGCCCTCGGCAGACGACGTGGAGGCTTCGGTTCCGGTTAAAGGTAAGGATTTTGAGGCTAATAGGGATTATGAGTTTTATATCGAGAGTGCTTATGCTGGGGATTTCGGGAGAAAATGCTTTAAGGCCGGCGTTGATGCTGGATCTTCGGCTGCAGAGGGGGAGGGTACTTCCGGTTATGGTCATTCTTCGAAGGTTTCTGACGCCCGGATTCGGAAACCTGCAGTTATTGACAAGACCTATCGCTTGAACCGCTCCCGGGTTGGCGAAGCCGAGCTGGCTATGTATGTTGAGAGGGGATACTTCGAGGCTGGAAGGGCGCGCTGTCCAGGCGACGAGGAAATTCCGCAGCCCAAGGCTAATGAGGCGGTTGTTTTTCGGGACTATTTCGAGGCCGGGCTTCGGCTTCCTGCTCTCTTCATCCTCCAGCGAGTGCTTACGGCGTACGGCATTCAGATACATCACTTGACGCCCAACGCCTTCGTGCAACTATCGAAGTTCATCTGGGCTGTGAGAACATTCAATGCGAAAGTGAACTACGAAGCCTTTTTGCGCTTCTTCAGTTGTCACTTGCAGAACAAGAAGGTGTACTATGACAACGATGTCCTGCTTCTTCAGTATGGGGTCTGCACTTTCCAACCGCGTAGCTTCAGTAAAAAGTCGAAGCTCGAGAAGGTTGCTTTGGTTACCGCTTCGAGGAATCGCTGGGACAACGACTGGGTTGACTACTGGTTCTACGCTGAGGTACCCGAAGGGGAGAATTATGATGGGTCTTCGTGCTACCCCCTAGCCAGTTCGCTGGTTCCTGCGGAGCCCATTTTCTCTCCTGCTTTCACCGGCCGCGGCAAGACCTTCCAGCCTTGTTGTGATGCTTTCAAGAAAGCCTGCAAAGTCATCAGCGGCCGTACTGTTGTAGAGGAGTTTATTGCTGCTGGTGTTTGGCCTGTGGAGGGTGGCTGGAAACCGGATGGCACCGAGAAAGTGAAGCTCGAGGAGCGCAAGTTCACTTACCGCCGCCCGAAGTTTAATGGGCTGAAAAGGCCTGAAGGTCTTCGGCCACTACAGTTTGTTGAACTGGTCGAGGAGTGCGCTAATCTGCTCTGCGATCTGTTCAGTGCTGCCGAAGCGTATGACGTGGAGAACGGTCTTATCCCGAAGCGCCGTATCAATCGGATCTTCGATTCGCTGAAGATCAGCTATGGTAATCACGCCGTGCCCTTAGGCAGAAAACGGCTCAAGAAAGGGGAGACGCCCGAGATTACGACGACATCTTATATCAAGATGAGGGGCTAGGAAAAGAAAGCCGAAGCTCCCGCCGGCGGCGCTGGGTCTTCGGGTTCAGGTGCTGGACGAGGTCGGACTCGAGCGGCTTCTCGTCCGCAGAAGACAAGTGCTGTTGCTACGACGAGCACTGTGCTGGCCGAGCGCCGGAAGCGCAAGAGTGTCGTGTCTCGAGGTTCGAAAAGCTCCGGAATCTCGGGTGAAGTTCGAGGCGGGTCGAGTTCCCGCTTGGCTTCGGGGCAGACGGAATTTGCTTCGGGCTCCCGAGGTGAAGATGAGTCTGTGGCTGGTGGTGCCAGGTTAATTGGTTCAGGGAATGCGCCTGCTTCTCCTGGCTTGGAGGCGCTTTCCGAAGGCCGGGACGGGGTTCCCGTGATTGAGTTGTCTGATACCGAAGAATTGTTGGATGGCGCCAGCAGTCTTCGTGTAGATGTTGAGGAGATGCAATGCACGGAGCCGGGTCGGAGCGCCGTGGACATGATTGGGGACGATGTATTGGGCTCGACCGGCGTAGAACGGTCTGGAGATACTGGGAGCTCCAGTGCTTCGGAGAGTTCTGATGGTTCGTCGTCTTCGGGCGACGATTCTGACTCAAGCTCCGACGCGGGGAGCTCGTACGGGATCACGAAGGATGCTAGCTCTCTCGGTGTTTCGCTGGCGGTGATGAGTGGCTTGAGGGAATACAATCCCGAAGGTCCTTAGACTTGTGGCCTTAGTTTTCTTCGCTTTACTCTTTTATATATATTTTTTGTTCTCATGCTTTAATTGTGTTGCGTAGAGCTTCGGGCCACGCTGGAGGCGAATTCCGCTCCTAACCTCGCCAACTTACTGCTCCGGCAAGGCCAAATGGTAATTGGATTGGAGGGTTTCTCTTCGTTTGTGTTGTTGACCTTTTGGTCTTTGTTAACACTTCGCTTCTTTGTCAGATTACGCAGGCGTCCCAGGTACTTCGGAAGAAGTTGGAGACTGAAGTGGGCTTCGGAGGCGTCCCCCCAGAGCTCGTCGCGCTTCGCGAGGAGAAAAGTTGCTGGGAGGCGAAGGAAGCTAGCTTCGAAGAGGAGATCGCTCGCCTGAAGAAGGATCTCCAAGAGAAAACTGACTCCTTCGCCGCCTATAAGAAGGATTCCGAAAGGAAACATGCGGCGGCGCTGGAGAAAGTGGAGGACCGAAAGGCCGCTCTGGAGGAGACAATGAGAGCGGAGACCGAACGGCTAAGGTCGAAAGCTTCGGCTTTGTTTCGGTCTTATTCGGAGCTTCTTGCTCGCTTCGGCCGCCAGCCTCGCCCTCTTCCCGCCGGAGACGATCTGACCCTCGATTCCTTTTTGACTTGGGTCGAGAGAGAGAGCTGCAGTCTGTGCCCAGCTTGGTGACGAACATGTGTGATCACGGGGCGACGACCTGTCTCTATGCGCTTCTGGACATTCTGGCGAAGAGGAAGGTTGGCGATTTCCATGAACTTGGCTTCTCCACCTTCCCTTGCGAAGCTATAGAGGGTGCTGATCCTAATACCTCGGACAAGGGCGTTAGCGTTGTTGCGAAGCGCTTTTGGAGGTTTTATTGGAACAAGCACGGCTCTGCGGCCGCCAGTGCTAGCGCTGTTTCTCGCGCGCAGGAGGTAAGGGCTTCGAACGTTTTTGATTTTTTCTTCCGGAGTTTTTATTGAGTTTAGTAACCATCGATCCTTCGCAGGCCAAGGAGAAGAAAAGGAAAGAGGTTGGAGGTCCCGCTTCGTCTTCAAATCCATCTTCGGCTGACGAGCAGGGGAAGGCGAAGAAGGCGAAGAGTGCTGCCGTTGCTGAAGCTTCTTCTGCTGCTCCTCGATCTGCTACCCCGTCGGAGCCTGTCGCGAAGGTTGCTGCAAGCGAAGATGCTTAGATCCTCGGGGCTACTGGGTTTTGTTTTTGTTTTGTAACTTGGTCTGTAATTTAAAGACGTAATACTGTGTGCAGGTCTCCGCAGAGAAGGCTGTCGTTGAACCTTTATGCTATCAAAACGGTAGGATTTGTGCTACGCGCGCTGCCCATCGTTTGGTTACGAAGATAGTTGGCAATGACGATCTTGGTCGCTTCTGGGGTTACGTTTTCAATGAGTATTTTGCCGCTCGGGCCAAGGTGACTCAGTTGTTTCAGAGAGGTAGACGCCGGATGCTTCGGGGGCCCCCACTGATCGTCCCGAAGGTCGAGACTTCGGAGTCTGAAGAGATTTATGACGTTCCGTGGGTGTATGACGATAGCCGTGGTGATGGGTTAGCTGGGATGTTTCTTGAACTCTGAATTTCTGTTTTCGCTTTCGAGCTTTAGGTTTGTTTGTTGTTAGCGAAGATATAATTTCTGTGTTTGTTGTGAACCTTCGGAAAAACTTCCCTCCCCCCTAGCAATCGAGGGCGAGGTTGATAACGCGAAGCCTTTAGCTTCGGAAAAACTTCCCTCCCCCGTAGCAATCGAGGGCGAGGTTGCTAACGCGAAGACTTTCGCTTCGGAAAAACTTCCCTCCCCCCTAGCAATTGAGGGCGAGGTTGCTAACGCGAAGACTTTCGCTTCGGAAAAACTTCCCTCCCCCCTAGCAATCGAGGGCGAGGTTGCTAACTCGAAGCCTTTAGCTTCGGAAAAACTTCCCTCCCCCCTAGCAATCGAGGGCGAGGTTGATAACGCGAAGCCTTTAACTTCGGAAAAACTTCCCTCCCCCCCTAGCAATCGAGGGCGAGGTTGCTAACGCGAAGACTTTCGCTTCGGAAAAACTTCCCTCCCCCCTAGCAATCGAGGGCGAGGTTGATAACGCGAAGCCTTTAGCTTCGGAAAAACTTCCCTCCCCCCTAGCAATCGAGGGCGAGGTTGCTAACGCGAAGACTTTCGCTTCGGAAAAACTTCCCTCCCCCCTAGCAATCGAGGGTGAGGTTGCTAACACGAAGACTTTCGCTTCGGAAAAACTTCCCTCCCCCCTAGCAATCGAGGGTGAGGTTGCTAACGCGAAGACTTTCGCTTCGGAAAAACTTCCCTCCCCCCTAGCAATCGAGGGCGAGGTTGCTAACTCGAAGCCTTTCGCTTCTGAAAAACTTCCCTCCCCCCTAGCAATCGAGGGCGAGGTTGCTAATGCGAAGACTTTCGCTTCGGAAAAACGTCCCTCCCCCCTAGCAATTGAGGGCGAGGTTGCTGACGCGAAACCTTTCGCTTCGGAAAAACTTCTCTCTTATTAATCTGGGGCGTTGATTGTTACAACCGTGGTTCGGTGTTGGTATTTCTTAACGTCACAGATAAATCCGCAAGCGTACGGAGAATACCGTTGTAGCACTTCACCCGTGAGTATTCAAGGGTATCGTTATTTATATTATCCCAAGGGAACGGAGTGGAATTATCTACTAGTCTAGCTGGTCCAAGGACACGAGGAAGGATGGTAGGTATGGGTAGAGAGGATTCCTATGGATGAAGTTCTATCTGGAACAAGGAAGAGTAGACACCGCAGGGCTGTCACCACCTACCGGCAAACTCCCCTACTAGGACACGTGACACTAGGGCTATTAAGTCCCTAGGCCAGTCCTAGGGTCACGTGACAACAAGGCAATTAAGTCCTCGCTGCCAGACCGATTCCAAGAAGTCAATTCCCTAGAACAGAAAGGACTAAACACAGCAGGGCTGTCACCACCTACTGGCGACCCTCTCCTAGGACATGTGACACCAGGGCTATTAAGTCCCTATGCCAGTCCCAAGGTCACGTGACAGCAAGGCAATCAAGTCCTCCCTGCCAGACCTATTCTAGTTCACAAGACTAAAGATAAATTCTGCCTCTAAATGCTTACTTGAATAGAACGATGATCATGCAAGCAAGTAAAGGAAGAACTTATACTAGAATAGAAACATACAATCCAAATGGAGATCGAGAGTACTTACTTGTAATGAAGATAAACAACGAACGAACGATGAACGAACGACGAACGAACGATGAACGAACGACGAACGAACGACGAACGAACGATGAACGAACGAAGAACACTTCACTATAAATAAGTATCCTCCAAGATACAAGATTTGGGCCAAGTCCTCACAAAGGGAGAACTACCCTTCTCTCCTACCCTACTCTCTCCCTACTCTACTAGTGTACAAATGGCTCTAGGCCCTTGGGAGTGGAATGAGGCTCTCCTTCTTCTGTTGTTGTGTGTGTGTGTGTGTGTGTTGAAAGGAGGGGGGGTACCCCTCCTTATATAGTCCTTGAAGGTCGGCAACTTTGAGGCGGTTCCCGAGGTCGGTGGCATTTAATGCAGGGGGAACCGACCTCCAGAGGTCGGTTGCAAACCGCCACAGAAAGATGGGCCCAGGGGGCCACCCTGCCAGGTCGGCCGACCTGGCCAAGGGGGGTCGGCCGACCTGTCACTACAAGAAAAATATACTAGCGCCACGGCTGAAAAGTGTTGCAATATGGGTATTTTGGTTGCAATATTGTGCAATTGCAACTAAATCAGGGCGTTGGGAGGTGTTGCAAGAGTGATTGTTGCAATAGGGTATTGCATCACCTTTTTGAGTCATTGGCATTACTTTGGCGTGTTGCAACGACGTGTGGTGTGGCAATGGGTTGCACCCGCAACAAGCACTAGTGTTGCAAAAATGGTATTTGCAACAACAGACGTCGTTGCTATAGTGGTTATTGCAACAACGTATGGTAGTTGCAATACCCATATATTGCCATGATATATGATGGTGGCAATAACGACTATGGTGTTGCAATATGCTTAAAGGGTATCGCCACGAACAACGACTATGGTGTTGCAATATGCTTAAAGGGTATCGCCACGAACAACGACTATGGTGTTGCAATATGCTTAAAGGGTATCGCCATGAACAATGACTATGGTGTTGCAATATGCTTAAAGGATGTCGCCACGAAGTAGTAGTTGTCGCTATATCCTTCATAAGTATCGCAACAACATATGTCGTTGCTATATCCTTAAATGATATCACAATGAAATATAAGTCATTGTGATAGACGCAAAAGATATAGCAACAAGTATGTATGGTTGTAACAACCGCATGTTCTCGCACCGAATTAGAAATGCTATTATTTTTTTTCTGTTATTGCAACGATATTAAATCAGCAATGCAGCAGAATTGTTCCACAACAGAAATTGATGCAACACACATATATATTATTAATGAAATCAATCCATCATTCACTCTTGCAACCCATTAAAATAGTGATCACATCAACAACCAAACATTTTCCATTAACAAAGGAAAAAGAAAAGAAACAAGCATGATACTTCATCTCCTAAAAAGCTTGCAGTTGCTGCTTTTCTTCCTCTAGAGCACCTCCCATCTTCCCCACCATAGAACCTACAAAAAAAAATTGAGCAAATAGTGTAACAAAGTTGTGATGACCCTAGTTTTAATGCATAGTAACTGGTAACATTAGAAAGATGAATATTAAAGCGATAACGCCTTGAGGTAGTATATGGTACTAACACATAAATCTGCACTTGGATGAAGCTAAAAAAAATAGAATTAAAATTGCACAAGAAAAAAAATATGTAGTTTGATTGTCAAATCATGATATCAGATAAGTATTAACATTCAAGTACTAGATAGGAGTAGGCAGCACCATTCCTTCAGTCTTATCCTTCATACACAACTTCTGATAACGGAGCTGCACACTTCTTTTGCGAAATGCAGCAAAGCTTTCCCTCTCTTTCCAAGCACAAGCATCATCAACTGGACAAGGTAGGAACCATCGCATGTCTCAGTTTTTCAGAATTCCTGTCTTACAGTTAGAAACCAAAAATACTATCAGTCCATCTGAACAACTGATGATATAGGATGCTGTAAGCTTCTGCCGCAGCCTGAAGCTAGAAGCAGCCAACATTTATCATGCCAAAAACTTAGCTGCATGCCCAAGATCATATTCTCTTAGCTAATTTACCTCTAAAATAATTTAACACAGTATTTTTATTACAGAGGCACTATAAAGCAAAACGAAACATTTAGTGGCATGCAAAATAATTGGTATACCTCTGAAGGTATAAAATTACATCAAATGCTGTTAAATATCAATTAAAAGTAGAAATCAAACGGACACATAACAAAAATAAGTTGGTGAGAGAGAATACAACATTTAAGTTTATGAAAGAGAACAATGAGCTCAGTTCTTGATTTACTGAGACAAAAGATAAATTCTCAAAAGGCATCAAATAAGCTGCTAGACTATAAAGGAAGGAACCCAACCTGCCACAATGTTTTCATGTGCTAACACATACTGACAATTGCTTTAGTGTCTACAAGATTGATATGACAATGAGAAAAAAAATGCAAATTGAGAATGGAGTTGTTTCAGTAGTATGTGGCCAGTTTACTATAGAACAATGATACACAGCTATTCTAGGGAAGAAATTACTGCACATTCAAGTTCAGCCCTTGGTGAAATCATGATCAAACATATTTCCTGAAGTAAAAAAACTTTCAAAGTGGAGTCATCACAACTTATAGGCCAACTTGTGATCTTGGTAGCACGGACCAGTAGAAATGTATAGGTTATTCAACATATAGTGATAGGGCTTAGTGTCTACAGGATTGATATGACAATGAGAAAAAAAAAATGCAAATTGAGAATGGAGTTGTTTCAGTAGTATGCGGCCAGTTTACTATAGAACAATGATATACAGCTATTCTAGGGAAGAAATTATTGCACATTCAAGTTCAGCCCTTGGTGAAATCATGATCAAACATATTTCCTGAAGTAAAAAAACTTTCAAAGTGGAGTCATCACAACTTATAGGCCAACTTGTGATCTTGGTAGCACGGACCAGTAGAAATGTATAGGTTATTCAACATACAGTGATAGGTTGACAAATACGGAACATCCGTGCTAGATTTCAATATCAAGTAATTCTTAAATTCAGTAAATCACTGTTGTTACATAGGAGCAGAACAGTTGTCTTCATTTCAGTATAAGTAAACATTTAAGTGCAGACCAGGAGTCCTCAAGCATCTAGTGGAAGAACTTAGTTGATTGTTCAGTGTACACAACTATCTGATAAGATCACACTAGCAGAATACCATGTTGCTGCTTCACTGCTTGTACTTGCATGGCAAATCTCCTGGAACTTTCATTTTCCTTAATTTGCATTTAAACCATTACATTAATATGTTCATTAACCAGCAGCTCAATGAAATCAAAACATCAAGATTAGCATTCACATCTATGAGACAACATAGATAACAACATGAGCAGAAGTTTATACCACTCGTCCCCTGAAAAAATATTGAGCAGAAGTTAAGAGTGCAGACTATTTTCAGTTGCAGATACAATAGAAGGAGCATTAGTTCAGCTGTAGTTAACAAAAGAACTTCCTACTCGTGTACAACTCCAGGCATTGTGGGAATTAGATATAAGCATAAATTAGAACATTAAGCATCCAGCAGCAGCATATTCATTAGGGTCGGTATAAAGTCGGGCAACAGGGTTGGACGTACATCAATTCGAGAAAAGGCACAAAAAGTATGGATCGAACTGGTTGGCAGATAAAAACAGTAGCAATTATCAGCAAACAGTTCTTACCAAAAGGCTCTTAAACCAATCCCCGTGCAAAGATTAGTGAGGCGCAAGGCAAGCATATGCGCCAATTGTTCTTAGCACTTCCAATTTCCAAAAGCAGTCTGAATTATAGCTGCTCCTGCCGTCCTGCGCCTACTAAATAAAAATCCAAAATTAGACTTCTGCAGATGGATTCCCCAAATTAAACTATATGCAGAAGCACGCACAACTTGATGAAGAAATATCATCAGCAATTAACAGTAGAAAAAGGGAGAAAAGAACTAACAATCGCAACGTCCTCCACATACATATTCACCAACCTGATCTGACACCAGATCAAAGGGGAAGATGAATCGAGGAGCAGATGCGTTGGAAGCTCACCATCGTGGACGCCTTGGGTCTGGTCCCCATGGAGCGTGGAGATGACGCTGGCCCGTCACGTGGGTGAGCTCGTGGAGGATCCCGTCGAGGGCCTGAGGCGGCGGCGGTTGAGCCAGAGGGCGGGGCACTCCGCCCCTGCAGGTCCCACGGCCATGAATCCAGCCGCCGTGGATCCAGCCACCGAGGAACATGCAGGAGAGCCACGGGAGGCTGCGGGCAGAAGGGGCGGGGCTGTGCGGAGGAGCGAGGTGGCGGCAGAGATTGGTTCCAGAGTTGGAAATCGATGGGGGCGGCGGCGATGGTTGTGTGGGAGAGGGGAACGGGGCCGTGGAGTGCGGGAATTTCGTGGGTTGGAATGGGAAAGACAGAGAGCGGGCCCCACATGTCGGGTGAAATGTGGCTACTGCCATGCCAGCCCCAGTTGTGGACGTGAGAACAATTAATTGATGTTGTGTTCTTGCGCCAGGAGGCTTTTTGTTTATTTTGATTCATATTTTCAAATTTGAACTTGTAAAGATTTCGTGTATGTAGTCCAAATTCATTGATACTTTTTTCTATGATCTCAAAAAAATGTTCTCTATCACGTGGATGCATGTGAATTATAATGGTGTAGTTCAAAAAAATGTTCTCTATACTTGTGAAAGTTCAAATTAGTTCACATTTGACTCAATAGCTCATAACTCATAATGTAGTTTAGTAAAATTGGAACACACTTTGATGAAAAGAATTTAAAAAAAAAATCAGCAAAATTTGAGAAGATTGGTGTTGCCTTGGAACAGCACCGCACCAAAATTCACATCAAAAGTCAATGTATTTTTGGAGATAAAAAGAAGCCAAAAAATCACTTCTAGTTTGTTTTTTTGTTGCACTCAAAGTATGATGATTTTGAAACTCAAACTTAGTGTACAAACGTAATACAACCTTCATAAACTTGTGTAATTTTTGTTGAATTTTTAAATATTTTTATCCAGGCGACATTACAAAAGAATCGATCTAAATAACGAAAAGACGTTTTCCATTTAAGGAAACGTATTCTTAGAGATGTTCATTAGCGTTTTTAGTGCAGTGAACACGTAGAATTGAAATGCGACCTCGCCGTCGTCGTCCACCCACTGCCCCTCTCTGACCTCGCCTCGATCGTCCAAGCGCCACTGCCGTCACCCATCTGTGTTCTTGGCGCCATCCTCCAGTGACAATCAGGTGAGCCAGATGCATTTTGTTTAATTCCGCTTTCATACAAAATTAGCAGAACTAGCAATCCCGGCTGCAAATTCATTGAGAATGCCTTTGAAGGCACATATAAAGGCACATATACCGGAAAGATGGCACCCTGTCCATCTCTGAAAATCAGGGAGGGAAAACATTCAGACTCTGTTTATGCCTATATCTGAAAACTCGAGTAGGTTGACAAATTGTGCCTTGAGTAGGTTGTTTCATTGTGCCTATATCTGAAAACAATCAGTTCTTAAGTAGGTAGTATCTTTGCATCAACAAATTCTATAACAAATCTCTGAATGAATTTCGTAGTAGTTTCTTTGCATCAATTTCTTTTTCAGTTTCGTCAGTTTGGTGCCCTCTGCATGTGGCAGTAGATAATCTCTGAATGAACTTCGTAGTAGTATCGCACTCAGATCAAGTTCTTTTCAGTTTCGTCAGTTTGATGCACACCTAGACTGCATAACGATATTGACATTCTCATGCTTTTAGCCATGGTTCAGTTCAGATTGTGCCGTCAGATATATTATGCCAAGTACTCTGATGAAATGCTTAGAGAATAAGAATTGTGCGTCTGCCTTATTTTCTCTGGAATAGTTAACTATCCTTCGGCTTGCTTCACTTGGGAGCTTTATTTTACAGAGCTACATAACCATTTTGAATCACAGGTCGAGTTTTTCATTCCTTGCCATGCATAAACAGTCTGAATGTTTTCCCTCCTGACTTTCAGAAATGGACAGAGTGCCATCGGTCCGGTATATATGCCTTCAAAGGCATTCTCAATGAATTTGTCAAATCCGACTTGCCCATCATCTGACCGAGCTAATAGCATCCAACCATAATTATCATCTGCCATTGAAAAAATCCCAGCAAAAGCAGGCTTCTAACACCAAAATTGCAATTCCTGAACCATGGGAAAACCTCGGAATTAAAATAAACCAATATTAATTGACATGAACATATAAACTGAGGATCTCATTACTTTCATGCAGATTGATGATATGCCTTGAAGATTCTTCCTGCGGGACGGCATCTCAACGAATTCGTGCTTGAGTTGCTAGCAGGATGAGGACAGGCGGCGGAGCGTCGCGTCGGGTCGTCGCCAGCAAGCGTTTGTGAGTCGAGGGGAAAGCGTCGCTGTGTATTACTACAATCTACAAAATTTTGATGGGGATTAATTAGCACTTCGCAAGAGCAGGAGAATGAGCAAGCGATCGAGATACGTACCTGACTCCTAATTGTCGTCTTTTCCTGATCCTAGATAGGCTTGACTGCATGTGTTATTAGCGAGCACCGGGGCTAAAGGAACAAGTACAATTATTAAAGATAAATTTAAAAAAATTCGGAAGTGACATGTAAGATAAGAGCATGGAATTAGGAATAAATAAACAATTGGTTCTGGTACTAGTATTATGGTCATGGCGTCAAGTGGCCGGGATACGACGACTCCAATTTGTAATAAAAAAATTAAAAATACAGTAACACGATTAGACGGATAGGAAAATTAAAATGATTTACATAATTAGAGACTTACCAGCAGGGATCCTGCAATCTGGAGCCGCCTGTCGTGGCCAGCGGTAGAGAGTACGTACGGTTCCCCATCCTCGCCCTCCTGAGATGATGCACGTGTGCGCGCCCCAGGACGATCCTTTTCAAGCAATTGGACTTTGCAAATGAATTCGAGTTGGTGAAGGGTTCAATCGCGACATCGCGTCCCCTTCTCCCACAATCGCAAGCAAGTCTGCTTACGGCTGGCCGGGCTGGGCCTTTGTGAGCCTCCAAGTAAGGCTGGGCATTTGAGTACGTAATTAGCAAACCAATAAAAAAGTTAGGTCATCGTGTCACTGCTTGGCCCAAAACTTGTGAGCCTCCACGTGTATTATTTTCTGAAGAGGGCCCCATCAACCAGGAGACGAAGGTCGGGCTACACCGGGTCGGATCAACTTTGGAATTTTGGGCCACGTTTCTGGGGATTTTGGGCCACCGCTAGAGCCGTAGTCCACAAAGTGATCTATTACAACTATTAAACAACAACTGCTTAATATTGTTGCAATAGTACCTGGGTAGTAGCAACGATCTCGGTTTTCATTGCTATATCTAAGAATTGTTGCAACGATAAGGTTTGCGTTGCAATATCTCAGTGTTTTTTTGCAACAATTTACTTTTGTGTTGCCATAACATAGACTCTTTTGCAACACACGCTAAAACTAATGACAACATTTAATCTTTGTTGCAATATTCCTTATTATTGCAACCATTAGAAAAAAAGTTGCAATTACCATGCCCTAAATACAACACATATTTTTGTGTTGCAATATATCCTACTTATTGCAACCACCAAAATTAAAATTGCAACACTACACAATTCGTGGCAACATGTCTTCCTATTGCAACCAAAATCGACCATTGTCGCAATAACCTCTATGTATTGCAACCAAAATCATGGTGTGGCCAAAAATTTGGTGGTATTAGACCCAAAACCTTGTAGTGTGTGCCTGGCCCCTCCTGGGCTGGGCTTTGGCAGGTGGCTCCCCCTCTGGGTCTTCTTCTCTGGTCCAGGTGCATTAGGCCTTGGTTGTGTTGGACTTTGACGATATTTGGCCTTTTGTCTTGGAGTTGTATTCCCGCGGCGAACGTCGAGTTTGTAAAAGTGTTGTTTCGTCGCCTTGGGGCATGATTTCACCTGGATTTCTCCCTTATTCCACCTGCACACTAAAATCTAGAGGTACATGTGGAAATAGGTTATTCTTAAATAAAATGCGTGTAAGAAATGCTCAGTCCTTCTTATTTATTGAGCTAATTGACGGTCGAAATTGATCCGTAACGACCGTCAACAATTGGCCCAAGTTGGTTGAGTTTTGTACGACTTTTGATCCATATCTTGTTGGGCTGCCTGTGCTGATTTTCTCGGAGTGATGTGTTGTGGCCTTCTTGATGTGAATTCCCTCCTTTTGATATGAAATGTACCTGCACTCACAAATTCACCAACACTCGTGGAAATCGTTAGTAATAAACTCCTACCACTATGTTTGGTGTTCATTTTATTTCTTTTATGCAGGTAATTGACGGTCAAAAGTGGTACTTAAGGGCCGTCAACATTCGGCTTTGTTACACTTCGTCTCTGCGGATGCGGCTCCTGGTCCTGCTTGCGACTCCGGCGTTTACTGGTTTCCAAGGTTGCCTATTGTTTGGTAGGTACCTCTTTCTTGGGCGGCCTTGTTCTTCTTCGCCGGAAGAGATGCTGATGAACTCTGGTAACGCCTCTTCGTTTGGCGGCACGACCTCCAGCGGCTCCGGGTCTTGTTGGTATTGTTGAACTTCTAACCTTTGCTCTAAGTTTTGGTTTTGCGGGTGCTGGTTTTGGCTTTGGTTTTGCTGCGAAGAGCTCTCAGATACCCTCAGGTTCTTCATTGCTTGTAGGTATTTTTCTATGTTCTTTCTGGTTGTACCTTCGTCGCTCATTTTGTGATGTTGCTGGTGTGCTTTGTTGATTTTCTCAAGGTGTGGTTTATATAGGAGTTGCCGTTGCTCTTCGCGGTGCCGAAGAGTCAGGTGGCTCTTACTGTGGGTACAGTCAGTAATGGTGGAACTGTGTGGCTTTAGTTGTAGGTAGCTGTTTCTGATGAGCTAGATTCTTCGCACATGGTGGGTCACGGAGTCATGAGGCGCACTGCTGTGTGTCGATGATTTATTTGCTGATTGGGCATTTCATTCTTCTCGAAGAATGTTCTCGCTTTACTGAGCGATTGCGAGCTTTCCTGCTTGAGGAATGACTCAGGATTTCTTTACCCTGATAAGCCGGAGAGATACGCGTTTCTGCGTAATAGCGTAGGTTTACGCTTCGGGCGTTTTTGCCCTTGAGATATGGCGAACTCTCGATGGAGTTTGCATCGAAGTTGTGATGCTTGAGAGACAAATAGGGGAAAAGAGCTGCGTTAATTTGCAGAGGTTACATTGGGTCTCACCTCGTTAAAAACCTCACCCCCTGGACGGGGTTCCCCTGTGAGGAAAAGAGTATGAGCCCTTAGTTGCAGAATTTAAATATAGGCTACAGCGAAAAGCAGAAGGACTTCGCTTATATTTCCGCGAAGCCCTGATACATTTGTTATGCGAAATATCTCTTGAGGTTGTCCGCATTCCATGGGTGCGGGAGTTCGTTTCCATCCTTATCACAGAGATGGTAGGCTCCGGGCCTGTTGCTCTTGATGATGATGTAAGGTCCTTGCCATTTTGGCTCTAGTTTTCCCTTGCCCTCCGTTCTTGGGCTCCGGAGGAGTACTAGATCTCCTGGTGAGAAGGATTTGTTAACCACCTTGCGGTCTCTCCATTTTTTTGTTTCGGCTTGATAGCTTTCTAAATTTTGGACAGCACTGACTCTGTCCATTTCCATCATGTCTTTCGATATTGCTATGTCTTCGGGGTTTATCTCATGAGCTTCGGCTCTTGGGCCTTTATACTTGATTTCTTCAGGTGTCATAGCTTCGTCTCCGAAGAGTAGCTTGAAAGGGGAGAATTTTGTTGCCCTTGATTCTGAAGTGTTGTGGGACCAGATTATCTTCGGCAGCTCATCTGCCCATTTTCCTTTCTTCTGATTGAGAAGGCATTTTTTGACTCCTGTGAAGATTTGCTTGTTCGCATTTTCGACAGCTCCATTTGACTCCGGGTGATACACAGAGGCGAAATGTGCGGTTGTTCCGATACTTTGGCAGTATTCTTTGAACTCGTAGTTGTCGAACTGCTTGCCGTTGTCCACTGTTATCTCTTGAGGTACCCCAAAGCGGCACACTATGTTTTGCCAAAAGAATTTGCGTATGGTTGGCGCTGTGATGTTGACAATTGGTTTTGCTTCGATCCATTTTGTGAAATATTCCAGGGCAACTACCGCAAAGGTGTAGTTCCCTTGTGCAGTGGGTAGTGGCCCGACGATGTCGATACCCCATCTCTGGAGGGGCCATGTTGGTTGGATTACTTGTGTTGGCTGGGAAATACCGGAGAGTTTGCTTGCAAACTTTTGACAGGCTTCGCATTTTCTGACTAGGTCCTGGGCATCTGTGAAGGCGGTGGGCCAAAAGAATCCTTGGCGAAGGGCCTTGGCGCAGATGGATTTTGTTCCGGCGTGGGCTCCGCAAATTCCTTCATGAATATCATGGAGCACTTGGATCCCTTCTTCGCGGCTGATGCACTTTAACAGGGGTTTGCTGATGCTGGATCTGTATAGCTGATCATTGAGTATAACATAGTTTCTTGCTCTTGCTTTCATTCTTTTTTCTTCGGTTTCATCTAGAGCTTCGTAGTAATTCCGAAGGTAAGCCATTATAGGTGACCTCCAGTCTTCGCTTTGTATGATGTTTACGAGTTTGATTTCTTTCTCAGGCGTTTTTATCGAAGGTGATGTCAATGTTTCGAAGAAAACGTCTGGCGGCAGGGGTTCTTTTCTTGAAGCTGCTCTTGCTAAGGCATCTGCTTCATGATTATCGCTTCGTTCAAGGTGGACACAAGAGAAACCTCTGAAATGCTTCTCGGTGCTTCGAATTAAGTCCAGGTACTTGATCAGCTCTGGGTCTCGGGCCGTGAAGGTTTTGTCAATGTGGCTCTGAATGACTTTGGAGTCGGTGTAAATTACGAAGTTGAGGACGCCCAAAGCTCTTAGCTTTCTGAGTGCTAGCAATACTGCTTCGTATTCTGCGATGTTGTTTGTGCACTTGTCAGTTTCTTTGCTGAATTCAAGTCTGACTGCGTATCTCAATTTGATGCCCGAAGGAGAGGTAAGGACAGCCGAAGCCCCAGCCCCTAAGTGACCCCATGCACCGTCACATCTGATTTGCCATGGTTGCTCGAAGACTGGGCCCTCGGTGTAGGAGCTAGGCTCAGTCCAATCTGCTATGAAATCGGCAAGCACTTGTCCGTTGATGGCGCTTCTGCTTTCGAAGTCTACAACATGTTCAGATAGTTCCGCTGCCCATTTGGATATTCTTCCCGAAGCCTCTCTGTTGCCAAACATTTCTGACAGAGGTTGATTTGTATGCACTTTTATTGTATGAGCTTCGAAATAGTGCCTCAGCTTTCTTGAAGCCATTACTACTGCATAGGCGATCTTTTCGAGCTCTGAATAGAACAATTTTGAGCCGGAGAGGGCTTCGGAGACATAATAAACTGGGACTTGAATTTTTACTTCGATTCCTTTGTTGTTTGTCTTTGCTTGTGATTGGACCAGGGCCGCGCTAACTGCTCTGTGGGATGCGGCGACATACAAGTACAGTGTTTCTTTTGCCTTCGGGCTGGCGAAGCTGTCATCTCTTTGAGATACTTCTTCAGGTCAGCGAAGGCTTTTCTTTGAGTTTCTCCCCATTCGAATCTTCCGGAGCCTTTTAACACTTGAAAGAAAGGGAGGCTCCTTTCGGCTGATCTTGAAATGAACCTGTTGAGCGCTGCAATTCTTCCGGTCAGCTTTTGTACGTCCTTGATGGAAGCTGGCTCTTCCATGTTGAGGATGGCTTCTATCTTGTCGGGGTTGGCCTCTATACCCTTGATGGATACCAGGCAGCCGAGAACTTTGCCCTTGGAAACTCCGAAGACACATTTTTCTGGGTTAAGCTTGAGATTTGCTTGTCTGAACTTGGCGAAGGTCTGAGCTAGGTGAGATATATGATCACTTCGCTTGTCGCTTTTTACGACGATGTCGTCGACATATACAAGTACTATTGTTCCTTCCATCTCTTGCAATACTTCGGTAGTCATTCTGCAGAATGTTGGCCCTGCATTCTTCAACCCTTCGGGCATTCTCACAAAACAAAAGGTTCCGAAGGGGGTGATGAAACTTGTTTTCTCTTCGTCTTCTTTTCTCATGAAGATTTGATGATAGCCGGAGAAACAGTCCAGAAGGGAAAGTAATTCGGCTTCCGCTGCGGCATCTACTATCTTGTCGATGCGAGGCAGAGGGAAGTCATCTTTTGGGCATGCCTTGTTTAAGTCGGTGAAATCTACGCACATTCTCCATTTTCCGTTCTTCTTCTTCACTGGGACTGTATTTGCTAGCCAGGTGGGGTACTTGACTTCTCTGATGACCCCAGCATCGAGGAGCCTTTGGACTTCGGCCTTTACGGCTGCGACTCTGTCGTCTGACATTTTTCTTAACTTTTGCTTCTTCGGTTTGATCTTTGGATCAATGTCCAGTTTATGCTCAATTGTTTGCCTGCTTACGCCTTGGAGGTCCTTTGATGACCATGCGAAGACGTCTTTGTTTTTGCGGAGCAGCTCAACGAGTTCTTCTTCTTCGTTCTTCGGGAGTTGATCGCTTATTATCACTGCTTGATCTAGGATGAGGTCATCGAGCAGTACTCTTCTTGTTCCGTCCTTGTGGGTGATGCGAGGTTCTTCTTTGTCCAGCAACTTTTCTGGCACTAAGTGCTTGTGCCTTTCTTTTCTGTCTGGGTCTTCGCTTACGATATACACATTATTTTGGCCGGGGGTTATTCCCTTCTCGATATTCCTGGCTTCTTGCTGGTCCCCGAAGACTGTAATGACTCCCTTTGGCGAGGGCATTTTCATGACCAAGAATGAATTCCTGATGATAATATCGAAGGTGTTGATGACACCTCTGCCGAAGATGGCGTTGTATGGGTAGTTCATTTCCACCACGTCGAAGGTTATGTGTTCGGTTCTAGGGTTTGACGTATCCCCGAAGGACACGGGCAGAGAGATTTTTCCCAGAGGGTTGATTCTTTTTCCTCCGAAGCCGTACAAAGGTGTGTCCATTGGTTCAAGGAGTTTCCTGTCCAGTTTTAGCCGGTCGAAGGTACTGGCGAAAAGGATGTCCGAAGAAGCCCCGTTGTCAACCAATATCTTGGTGACATCCCATCCGTAGATGTTTGTTTTGATGACCATGGCATCATTGTGCGGGTGCTTCTTGAGTTCGCAACGTGATAGATCTTCTTCGGTAAAGGTGATTGGCACATGAGACCATTTTGTCTTTCTGATTGGAGCTGCGTTGAAAATTGTGTTTACTGCTCTGAAATAATCTCTTCGTTGTCTCTTTGACTCGAAGTCCGTCGAAGACCCTCCGGTGATTGGTAATATGGTGCCGAAGGATGGCAGTGGATCTGCAGGAGTCTGATGGATTGACTCAGTCTTCGGTGGATTTCTGGTGATGGGTGGTGGTGGTGGTAGCTCTTCTCGTGTTGTATAATTGTGCGAAGGTGATGGTAGCATCTTCGGGATGTGGTTTACTTGAGGTGCTGGCGAGAAGTTGTTTGGGTGGAAACTCGAGGGGTGAGGCATTGTGCCTTGATAGTGCTGATGGTAGACTGGAGTGATTTGCGGGTATGCAGGATTATATTGTGGTGATGGTTGCCAACTGTGATTTCCGGAGGTATTGTTGACAACTCGGGGTGGAGTGGGTTGTTCCTTTGTTTTCATTCTTTCCAGGACTGTTTTGGTTTCGGGTCACTCTTTTGAGGTGTGTCCTTGGTCGGGTCCATAGAAAATGCAGTATGGTTTGCGAGGTTCCTGGTTTCTTCCTTTGCCTCGTCCCCTTCCTCTTCCGTTTCTTCCTCCTCTGTAACTGTTAGACTCCGGAGGTGTTTCCGTCTTTGTGCTGTCGATCTGGTTGATGTATTGGGCTTGCTGTTCGTCTTTGTTTCGCCTTCTCGAGGTGTTCCAGTCTGATTGGCTTCGTTGGTTGTTTGACTTCGCCGCTTGCTTTTGACTGTTTTCAGTTGCTTTTCGTCTTCGATAGTCGGAATCAGCTTTGCTGTACCTTGCTAGCTCTGTGTATAGGTCTTCGATAGTTGCCGGAGTGTTCATTGTCAAATGTGTCGAACAAGGTCCGGCCCGAAGCCCCGCGATTGCTGCATCAATTGCTGAGCTATCTTCCACTTCTGGGGCCTGAGATCTTAGTTCTACAAATCTTCGGAAATAGTCTTGAAGGGGTTCCCGCTCTCCTTGTACGCAAGCCCGCAGCTCTTGAGCTGAGACGGTTTTGCGTAGAAAACCTTGAAAGTTTTGGGTCAACTTGTCCCTTAGATTTTCCCACGAGTATATTGTGCCCGGGCGAAGGGTTGAGTACCAGTCCAACGCCGGACCCTCGAGTGCAGTGATAAGCTTTTTGGCTAAAACGATGTCGTTTCCGCCTGCGGAGGAGATTGCAGCTTCGTAACTCATGAGAAATTGTCTTGGGTCGAAACGGCCATTGTATCTCGGGAGAGGTATTGGCTTGTACGACGTGGGCCATCTCGTGAGTTGAATGCCTTCGGACAGTGGTGAGCTTTTGTCAAATTTGCTGATTATCCCTTCGGTCTTGTGATGTTATGGCTTGGTCTTGATGTTCTTCTAAACATTTGGTCTTGCTGTTCATTGTTTTGCTCTTGCATTTCCCGCAATTCTTCTTCCAGCTGGACGATTGAGGCCTTCGCTTCTTCGATTCTGCTTTGGAGTCTTGTTTTCGAATGTTGGCTGGCCTGTTCGAGGCGAGCGCTTCGTATTTCTCGGAGTCTCTTCAGATGTTTCTGCAACTTGAGGAGGGCTCTGTACTCTTGCTCTTGGTCTTCGCTTCTTGCTCGCTCTTGTTGGGCATTGCTAGTCTCCGGGTTGTCGAAGTTGACTCTTGTGTTGTCGAACTGTTCCCAGTCTTCGTCCGTATCAGTGTCAGTGTCCTGCGCGAAGGGGGGTTCTTCCGCAGGGATGATTTGCTTGTTAGCTGCCTCTCTTATGCGGTTGTCTTCGCCGCAAGGGGCGTTGGTGTTGGTGTTGGCTTGGGCTTCCCCGGTGCAGAGCGGTGTTTCTCCTTGGGGTGTCCTTGCCGCGTTTGATCTTGTTGTTGGCCCGGCGGGTAGCTGTGGCTGCGGGGGTGGCACTGGGTCTTCTTCCGAAGCCCCTTGTGCAACCCTCGCCTTTTTAGGTGGCATTAGGGCTTGTTCTTCGTGCTAGAACCACGGTGGGCGCCAAATGTTGGGATTCTTCGTAAAGAAAACCCAGCACCGGGTGAAGCACGGAGAGAAAGCGTGAGAGAGAGAGAGAAATGGCTTCGCGTGCTTCGAAGGGACTCTGCGCAACACGAAGCCTAATCCATTGCTTTCATAGTCATGTTACATTACAAAGAGTCGACCCCCTCTCCATTGCATGGGAGGGGGTATTTATACCGTGATCAGGAATTACAAATCGATGCCTAAACTACCCCTGATCACGGAGAATAAAGTACAGGATATTCGGTACAAAAATGTCCGGAGGGCACAATAGACTTTTGCCACCTTCCCGTCGAGGACACACCAGAAACCCTAGCTGCTGACGCACTTGTCCTCTGGGCCCACCCGTAAGTCTTCGGGTATACACGAGGCACCCAACCGAGCCTCGTCCGAAGTCCATAGCCTTGGCGCGGCAGCGACCCTTCGGACGACGGATCCGCCCTTCGTGCCCTGCAGCAGGTCCCGCAGATCTTCGGGCATGCGCGAGGCGTCCCTCCGAGCCTCGTCCGAAGTCTTGAGCCTTCGGACGCCGGAGACCCTTCGGGCGCTCGGTACGCCGTTCGTGCCCAGCATCAATCCCTGCGGAAGGAAATACAAACGACGCACGGAGAGTAACTTGGTTAGCCAGGCTAAACCCTTCGGGCACAAAGAGGGCCATCCGGGATCGAGTTCTGCTCCGCGGATCCCCAACACCCTTACCACACTTTCAACCCTCCCCATGTTGCCATGGAAGATACCACTATTGGCGGCTACTTCGTTCCAAAGGGTAGTTCGGTATTGTTAAGCCGCGTCGGGCTTGGTCGAAACCCAGATATCTGGGAGGATCCTCTTGAATTCCGACCAGAGCGACATCTGAACACTTCCTGTGTAAGGCTCACTGAGCCGGACCTTACATTTATCTCGTTTAGCACTGGCAGGAGGGGCTGCCCAGGGGTGTCACTTGGCACTTCCACTACAATGATGCTGTTTGCAAGACTTGTGCAAGGTTTCACTTGGACCAAGCCACCTACCGTTCACAAGATGAAGCTCAAGGAGTCAGCAACAAACCTCGCACTAGCTGAACCACTGGTCTTGCAGGCTGAACCTCGTTTGCCTGCCCATCTCTATGAGTCTACTTAATTTGTGTGTGTTTGCAGTACAAGAGGAACACCCTAGCAACATATAAATACGCTGCCAAAAGTCTGAATAAGCATTGGCAAGGTCTATAGTATACTAATACTTTAACTAGAGGATCTATTACAAGGCTGCGGCTTCCCTGTCTCCACTTCCTGTCGCCTTCGGTGTCTCCATTGCGTGGATGCCGTCCATTTCCTGTCGGTTTCCCCGCACAGAAAAGAGGCCCACTTATTTAATCTTTTCCTTCCGCCATCTAACGACCAATCAAAATGTTGTCGTCATCCCTAATCTTTTCGTAAATCCGCTTCGTTCTCCTGGATCTTGATTTTTTTTTTTTTTAATTTGACTCGTTCTGCTCCTGTCTGCTACGGCGGCAGTTGGGTCATGCACGGCTCCAAATCAGGCGTTCTGTTTGTGACCTGTTCGTGGCCAAATCCATTATTGATTCCTTCGTCTCTCTATCTTACCGCTTGAAATCCTGTGTTCTCTTGCAGCTACTTTCTCGTTCTCCTGCAGCTGTAGCATCTCGCACCGTGCCGGAAAGAGGTCTGCCACGAAGAAACTCAAGTGCCGTCTGTTCGTGCAGGCTGATTCGTAATTCGCAATTGGTATTCGTAATTCCTATGTAGTTCACCCATAAACTACAAAAATTGACACAAATGGGTGTATAAATATGCGCAAAAATGTCAATATTTTAGTGGTGAAAACCGCTTATCAATCCGAGCTCGAAGCAAGAAATTATCATGAAGGGAAATCCCTCATTTGCTGGCGGCGTAATGTTGATCGGCAAAGGGCTCTCTGCCGAGAGCTTTTTGTCGGGCACTCGGCAAATACTTTACCGAGTGCCCTGATGGCTCTCGGCAAAAAAAAGTGACCTGACGCCCGTCACCACGGAACTTGGCAAGCAAGCCTTCTTTGCCGAGTGCATAGTGCAAAGCACTCGGGTCACCTCTGCCGAGTGCCTCCACGTGGCACTCGGCAAAAGTGGTCACCTTTGCCGAGTGCCTTGAACTATGCACTCGGCAAAGGTTACCTTTGCCGAGTGCTTACATTTGACGCTCATTGTGCGTGTCGCGGCCAAGGTTGTCGGCTGTCACGCTATGCGTGATGGTTTAAAAGGATGTGTTTTTATCTTGAGTAAAATACACCCCAGGTCCTTAAACTATTGGTCGATGGTCATCTATGTCCATGAACTCTTTAAGTGTCCACATAGGTTCTTAAACTATTTTCATATGGTCATTTAGGTCCACAAACTTTTGACCATATGGGTCTGTAAACTATTTGTGTTGTGTCAACCGGGACCGTTCCCCTTCGGGAGAGAGAAACATCTGACATTGACGTGCTATTGTGGAGACATATTAGCATACATGATCTTCACTTATTTTTCTTTACCAACATCTCACCCTCACTTGAAGCAGCTATATATTATCGCCACACATCGTCGAAGCATCCATCACAATTGAGGAAGCAAGGAACCATCGCTCTCATAGTGCTAGCGATGGATATCTCAACGGCGTGTGATGGTGACAAAGAAAAAGAATATTTTATGGACCCACATGCTATGTCTCAATGCCGTGATGCTGACAAAGAAAAAAAATAGTTTGTGCACCTAAATGACTATCCGGAAATAGTTGAAGGACACAGGTGGACACTTTAAGAGTTCATGAACCTAGATGAACATCGGGCAATAATTTTGGGACTCAAGGTGCATTTTACGCTTTTATCTTCTTTCTGCTTTTTTCATGGTTGTATTCGTTTCTTCGGTCGTCGCTGTGGTGGAATGATATGCGTTGCTTATGTTGTGCATTTATCTTGTTGGCAGCTTCATTGGTTCGTTTGCGCTGACTTCGGTCACGAATAGGGGGTTTCGTGTCTTTGTAAGAAAGCGGGATGATGATCTCCGATTTCTCAGGTGAGCATTGTTGTTCGTGTTATTTTTTATGTTCTGGTTTCATATGTGCTATGTTTGCATATCGTGCGTGGTGTTGTGCCGCCTTGTTCGAAACCTTTACGGATCGGGGTAGTGGCTGTTTTCCTTCTTCTGTGTTTTCGGTTTTATTTTTTGTTTCATGTATCTCGCCATTGCCTGTTCGGTACGCTTGTGTTTTTTTTCTCCTCTCGAGGTGGTTTTTTGTGTGCTGATGTGTTTATTCGATGATGTCTGTTGCTGTTTTATGGTTTTAGATGGTTATTTGTTTTTTATTTTGGATCACGATCTACTATCAAAATCATTGTTGCTGTTTTCAAATATGCTGTCTTTTTGTATTTTGTTCTTCTTCGAGGGGGTTTTGGGTGATTACATGTTTTATTCCACGGTGTCTACGTCTTTTTGTATTTTGTTCTTATTGTATTTAAATCTTATCAAATAGTTCCAAATAAAATATGTAGGTACAATAGTTTTCACTATATTGAATAGATTGAAATCAATTCATAAATAATTCTATAAAACCTTTTTGAATTTACGTATTTGTGCATGAAATTTTATTACGCGAAAACTCGGAATGTTACTCGTTGTATGAGGGAGACTGTGAAAACGCGATGACCAATAAGCTAAGGAACCACTAATGCATGTGTGTAATAACAAACAGGATAGGCTATGATGTCTAGAGCATTAGGCGAGTACGAGGAGCTCAGAAGCATATTAGCCATGATATAGACAATAGAGATAATGACTCACACACAAAAACCATAATAATTATATTGTGACAAAAGAGTACATAAAAAGATATGTTAACAAGATTAACCACACAAAGAGGACAAGTCACCCACTAGTTTACTTTATAGTGACATAAACACCACTCGAAAAGAAAAATATAGATATAGAAACACGTGATGCAAGTGGAAGGACACGACATCGGTAATACCCTTATTTTTAAGAGGCGACACACCTATTTGGGATTCCAAACCCACAGCATGTACTATGACATTTTAACCACTTGTTGACAGCAACGTTTATGGGTAGACCTCGATGATCGATCGGATACCCAGAACTGGTGTTATTTTATAGTTGCTAAATCCAGCTTCGAGAAAAATCTTCTTCCACTCCTGTTCATCTCGTTCAATGCCATTAACAAGCATGACATACAAATCAAACAAGACCTGCATCTCTCTGCGCTTTGAGTCCAACGGATCGGCTCCAAGGACGATATCCATGATTATCACCTTTCCTCCTGCTTCTTTCGGAGGAAGAACTTTCCTGCAGTTCTTTAGTATCTTGACGCAATCCTCGTGGCCCCAGTCATGAAAAACCCACTGGAACATATATATAGAAAACATTTAGATGAGATAAGGAAAAAAAAAAACATACCCAGTGTATAAATACCTGACAACTGTTTATGATATATTTAGTAAGTCAGGGCTAGTTCTATTTTTGCTACAGTTATGTAGTAAAGTCGATCTCATCCATAAATGTTAACCATTCCTTAAAAATAAAAGATACTGCAGCATGCATGCAGACACTATATATCACTGGATCACAGGACGTTGGGCATACCTTGAAGAACATGACATTTGCTGGTGGTATGCTCTCAAACATGTCACCGGCGATGTAATGCACGTCGGTGTCGCTGGGAGCATTGGCAATGACGTGCGCAAGATCGAGCACGCTGCATTTCACTCCTGGGAACGCCTTTGAGATCCCCTGCGCTGCCGCACCGAGGCCCCCGCCAACATCAAGCAGGGAGCTTATCCCCCGGAAGACCTCGCCACACTCCTTCACGACGATGTCCATCATGAAGCGGCTGTCCGAGACCATCCCGTCGTTGACGAGTGCGTTGAAGGCTGCGTCACGCCCAGCCATCTCCCACAGGGCCTCACCATGTGTGTGCTTGAAGATGCAGGGGTCCGGCAGCTCGCGCTGGAACCATGTGCCAAGCTGGAAGTAGGAGAAGGCGAGCATCGGGTGGATTATCATGGCGTTGATGGGACATATGTTCTGCGGGCCGACGAGGAGACGGGACACCGGGGTGAGCACATAGATGGGCTCTTCGTCGTTGCCATCATTTGTGGACAGATGGTGCTGCGGAACGGTGCTGAAGATGCCAGTGGTGGTGAGCACGCGCATCAGACGACGCAGGCAGGGTATCTTGGATGGGTGGAGCGTGATGTTGTCGACTATCTGGGTGAGGGTGGCGCCGCCGTCGCCATGGTGGTGGATGGCGTCGGCGATGTGGAGGTCCAGGGCGCACTTGAGAGCCACGGACTTGAAGTAGCCGAACGTGCTCTGCCAGAGCTCGAGCTGAGCGTCGAGCAAGGGCTGACTAGTGTTAACAGGGATGAGCGCCATGATGCAATGTTCCAAGGTTGTTTGGAGTTACTGCAGTGGTTGAGATGGAGAGCACGGTCATGTGTTTCTTTATATAGGGGATCATGTCGTGGTATCTATTATTAAAACATACTGATTTTTTAGGTGGATAGGCTCGCCTAATTTAGATTTATCACATACTGATAAAAAAATCAAATGGCATAGGCTGTTGAACATCCACATAAACACGTGCCAAATTATGTATCATTTCTGTCAATTTCAGGCTTGTCGTTTGTCGTCAGCCTTTTATATCATTTTGTGCCATCAAACGGCCAATCGAATTTATGCTACAAGCCACCAGCTTATCACAGGTCAGGGTACCTATCACAGGTCAGTTTTCTGAGTCTACAACCCTACCTACCATATATATGGCGTAGAGAGGCTTCAGGTTGGAAGTGGCATTCCAATCTACCACCTCCCATAATTGGTCTAGAAGGAAGGCATTAATTAGTTGTTAGATGATGGTGTGTCGAATACATTACATATAGTTAAAAGGGTGTGGAACTCTCAGCCCAATGATATTCATTGGAAATCATACATAAAGACACTTGGCTCCTAATTAACAATAACATATGTCTTAGTGTCTTTTTAATTTATTGTCATATGTAGCAAAGGTACAAACATGCTATGATAGTAATGGAAGGATATGCCAAGACTGGAAATACAGCAAAATTCACCCATGACATTTTGCGTAATACGATATTTTCAATGTTTGGAGTACTAGAAGTTATCATAAGCGATGGAAGATCTTATTTTATTGCAAGACACCTACGTGAATATCTTACAAAAATGGGGATTCAACATCGTGTAGCCACGACATATCATCCTCAAATAATGGCCAATCGGAGAACTCAAACAAACAATTAAAGGCCATTTTGAAGAAGATGGTGGATACGAATAGAAAAGATTTTTCTGCAAAGCTTTCCAATGCTCTATGGAAATGATGTGACACTATCAACTAGTTAATGGAAAAACATGTCTTTTGAGCAGCAACTAAGCTCAATGTCCCCGGCCCATCTAAATGGTCCACATGTGGCCCATAGACACTGCTGCTAATCTTAGTACGTTTAGCACTTTTCTTAGGTCTTAATCAGCACTGAGATAAGCCATGGCATCCAAGAATATTGAACCCTGAGTTGCATCGAAAGAGAATGCATGTGTACGCCATCACGCAGCGCAGGCGACACAATTGGGGCATCTGCAAGATAAACAACGAAAATAAAAGTAGGTGGCCTGCACAAAATCGTAATATTTCCTGATAAAAGTTGGAACTGAGAAGATGGTTGGAAAAGAGCTGAATTGAATTCGACTTAAATTCAATGCTTCTCAATGGAAGATCAGGTCTTTTTCTCCCCATGTTACCTCGCCCAATCCTATTGCTCATGTCCCAACAATCATAGCATTGGCTACAGGTGTGACACTAGGCCGGTAGATCTGATGATGATTTGGCGTGAGGACAGCTAGGTTTGGCAGATCTACCATACGATTCTGATTGTGATAAATGATTGCGAAACTGGAGACAACGATGCAGGCAAAGTCACAAAGGGGAGGACAATGAGTGGAGGCTGGTGGTTGTGATAAATGATTATATTTTCAACGGACATGTGGCCTTAGCTCAATTCTTTTTCAGCAGCATGAGCCTAGCTTAACGTCCACTTCTATTGTTTACAACGTGAAAAATGAAACAAGTAGCTATATGGACCACTTGGTCCATATCCATTGCTCCTAATCCTAGCACGTTTAGCGCACGTTGATCAAGACAACCGTCCTAGGTCCTAATCTGAAGCACCCCTGTTATTACAGGAGCTTAAACACTTTATTATACCAGTCCCTGGATCAGTCGCTGGTACAATCAAGTCTTACAACAGGTGATATTACAAGTCGCGACCTGATAGGGGTCGAGATAGATAACAACATAACATAAGGAAATAAACTAAAAACACACAGAACCAGGCCCAGAAGATATATTCCAGGTCCTCCATAGCGGAAGCAACTAAGCGGTAGACTAAACCACAGGCAGCCCGGGTGCGGACGAGACCAAGCTTATTCGTCTTCCTCACCGTCAGCGTCGACGAAGTCTGGATCTTCCTCTGTAACAGCAAGCAAGAATGACTACAAGAGTACTCAGCAAGTCGCAACCCTTGCCCTACCAACAATGGACATATGTATGCATTTGGCAGTAGCAAGGTAAAGGCCATCAGGTTTAACATTGCAGTAAAGCAAGTTTTACACATGCAAGGGTTCAGTTTGTAAAACAGTTTTAGCAAAAGCATCACATTAAGTATTATGAGGTTGGTCAAGTTTTACGTTGCCGGACACCCCGTCCACGACAACCTTCGGCGGAAGGCCAGACCTATTCTCAAAACAACTCACACAACAAGGAGATAAGTTCCCATCCCATGCTAGTTCTTGGACCGAACCAAAGCCATGTCCGTGACCGTGGACTCGGCTATTCGAATAGATTTTAACACTCTGCAGAGGTTGTACGCTGTACCCACAAGCTGAGTGCATCACAAGCCACCCGCGACGTGGGTGTGAAGACTCACAAAGCCATTACCCATCACAGCATCGTCCCGACTAATCGCCATGGGAGTTATCCAGGGGTCTTGTCCTCTTCTAGGCCTTCAACCGGGTCGCACACGTCTGCATCACGTTCACCTTCTCCTGGGCTCCCATTGCATCTCTGGCCTCCAGGCGATTAACAGACTAGCTGGCGGGGTTTAGACTAAGCCGTGCCGCATACACGGAAATGTGGTCGCACTAGATAAACGGCTAGGTAGGATGTTACAAGCAACTCGGTCCTTATACGAGCCAAGGCAATCATCTCCACAAACATGAACCCACCACAGAGGCAGCGCTCATCTCCCATAAAACTTGTCATAAGCACACCACAGAGGCGACCCTTAATCTTCCATAATCATCATCATCATCATCACCTCAGCTCTAACCCAAGTTCATTCATTCATCTTATCTTTAGTTATCACCCAACCTTACTACTACCACACAACACCAATCACGGTTTCACATTTTGCAAAAGCTAAGTATAAGTAGAGCATTTAGTGATACAGAGTCCTAAGCATTCTATAACAAGGCAATCATCCATGCGTAAGTAATATACAAACATGGATATCCTAGGTTTCACAGGGAATAGATTAGGACAGGTAATATAAGGCTCAGTGGTCTTGGTCATACTACTCAAAGGTTTTGCAAACATCAGGTCAAGCATTTCATGCAATAAAATAGCTGCTATGGGTTGTGTTTATAAAACATAGGAGCAATATGATCAAAAGGGAAACGGATTGTGACTTGCCTTCGTTGACGTCCTCGGGGATCTCCTGCTCGAAGTCTCCGGCTCCTGGTTCCTGCTCCTCCTCTTCCTCGTACTCTCCGTTAGCTACGGTACGCGAAACCGGCACACAAACAAACAAGCAACAAACACAAATAAATACAAAAGAAATAAAAGATGAGCTCTGCAAAATATGAAACTGACAGGGAAGAATAAAGCTCGATTTTAGATGAATTTAGGAGGAAGAATGAGGTTAATCGGAGCTCGGACAAGGGAGATATTGATTTATCAGTGAAGGGTGCTGGTTTATTCTGGAAATAAATTAGGACAGGAATGATGGGCTGGGCTGCTGGCGTTACTCGGATGTACAAGGGCCTAATCAGATTGGGTGGGCTGCTGCTGGTTGTTTACAAAGGAAATGGGCTGTTAAAAGCAGGTGGCCCATAGTGGGTTAGCCCACCACGTGAGTTTCTTCTTCACTATGAAAACGACATGGGGATCGAGTAGTTCGTCCTCTGCTCTGTTCCCGTTCGCCATGGGCGAGCTCGGGGAGCTCGAATCCGCATGGGGAAAGGGGAAGAGAGCGACTAGGAGTTGGGGAGACCGAATCCTAGGCTAATGGCTCATCAGTTTGTGGCATAAATTTGAGGAGGGGCTTAGGGGAGCGGCTGATGCGACGGGGAGTCATGGTGGCGGCCATGGCTCCTCCAGGAGAGCTCGATTGAGCGGGGGAGACGGCGATTGAGCGGGCTAGGGAGGGGGAGTGGAGCACGGGGTTGCTCGAAGGCAGCTCGGCCGGGGCTAGGTGGCGCCGGGGAGGGGGAATCGACGGGCGGCGCTCGGCTGGAGATGAAGCAGAGGAGGAAGAAGGGGAGGAGCTCACCAGCGACAGGGCTGGGTAGCGCTGTGGCGCAACGGCTCGAGGGGAAGGCTATTTATAGCCGGAGGAGGGAGAGGCGAGGCTTTCCATGGACGGCGCGGCGGTGGCGCTGAGGCGACGGCGTTGCTGTGTGGTGCTGTGCTCGGGTCTCCGCTTCTGTGCGCGAGCAGTGCGGGGCGTGGCCGTGGCAGAGCTGGGCGGTGCGTCGCGATGCGGCGTGGCCGGCGCAGAGCGACGGGACGGGAGCGGCAGCTGCGCAGCGTGCGACACGGGCAAGTGGGCACGGACAGGCGATGGCGTGCGGCTTTGGAGCGACGGGACGCGAGCGTGCAGCGTCCACTAGCTACTGGACGGTGCAAAGAGATGGGATTGCTCGGGCAGAGGAGTGAAGGCGGTAGCTGGGCAGCTGGGGAGTGAAAGCTTGTCCATGGGTTGGTGAAGCTCTGCACGGGTGCGTGCTGCTCCAATGCTGGAAGAGGAAGAAAGGGTTACGGGAGTCGATGCTGGGCTGGACTGAAAGAGAGGGAAAAAGGGAAGATGGACCAGGCCGAAAAGGAAAAAGGGATGACAGATTGGGCTGAAAACGGCCCGGGTGCAGAGAGGGAGAGAATGGTTTTTAAAAGATTTTGAAAACTTCCAATTTTAGTTTCGATTTGATTTCTGAATTTTAAGGGTGGATTTTCAGGGCGTTACAAACCTACCCCCCTTAAAAGAATCTCGTCCTTGAGATTCAAGCTGATCCTCAAAGAGATAGGGGTACTCCTTCCTCAAAGCATCTTCTCGTTCCCAAGTAGCTTCTGCCTCTGTGTGCCGACTCCACTGAACACGACACAAGCGAACTATTGATCCTCTGGTCTGACGGGTTGTTACATCCAAGATTTTAATCGGCACTTCCCGATATCGGAGGTCATCTTGTAAGTCCAAGGTCTCCACAGAGACATGCTCTTCAGGGATCCTCAAGCACTTCTTGAGCTGGGACACACGAAAGACATTGTGCACATTTGCCAACTCGGTAGGGTCCGATGTAGCGTGGTGCTAACTTGCCACGGACTTGGAAACGACATGTACCTCTAATTGGGGAAACTTTAAGGTACACATAGTCTCCAACTTGAAAGCTTAAATCCCTTCGTCTCTTGTCTGAATAACTCTTCTGACGAGACTGTGCTTCTCTCAGCTTTTCTCTGATTTCTGCAACCTTTTCTTCTGCCTCTTTAATGATGGACGGTCCTGTGAGGGAACGCTCTCCAACTTCAGACCACATGAGAGGTGTTCTGCATTTTCTGCCATACAACACTTCAAAAGGTGACATCTTGAGGCTTGCTTGATAACTGTTGTTGTATGAGAACTCTGCATAAGCTAGACTCTTCTCCCAGTCTTTGCCATAGGTTAGGGCACAAGCTCTCAACATATCTTCTAGGATTTGGTTGATCCTCTCTGTCTGACCATCAGTCTGAGGGTGATAAGCAGTGCTGAAATCCAGCTTTGTTCCCAGAGCATAGTGCAAACTTTTCCAAAACCTGGAGGTGAATTGGGTACCTCTATCAGAGACAATCCTGCTTGGTACTCCATGTAGCTTCACTATGTTCTCATTGTACAACTGTGCTAGCTTGTCTCCTCCATAGTTGGTTCGTACAGCAATAAAGTGAGCGACCTTGGTGAGTCGGTCCACTATTACCCACACAGAGTTATATCCCTTCTTTGTCTTAGGAAAACCAACTATAAAATCCATGCCTACTTCATCCCATTTCCAAACTGGAATTGGTAGCGGCTGGAGCAGTCCTGCAGGCTTCTGGTGTTCTGCCTTGACTCTTTGACAGACATCACATTCTGCAACAAACTTGGCTATATCTGCCTTCATTCCATTCCACCAATACTTTTCCTTTAAATCCAGGTACATCTTGGTAGACCCTGGGTGGATGGAATAAGCTGAGTTGTGGGCTTCATCCATGATCCACTCTCGAAACTGTCCGTTCTGAGGTACACAGATCCTGTCTTTATACCAAAGGGTTCTTTTATCATCCACTCTGAAGTTTGGGGCTTTATCCTCTCCGGTGTGTTTACGGATCTTCATTAACTCCTGATCCTTGAGCTGGGCTTGTCTAATCTGGTCATCTAGTGTTGGTTGCACACTCAAATTATTAGCACAAGCTTGAGGTACTATCTGTAGGTTCAGCTTCTTCATCTCAGCTAGCAGTTGATCGTTGTGGGTCATGAGGTGGTTGCAGTAGGCTTTTCTGCTTAAGGCATCTGCCACAACATTTGCTTTTCCAGGATGATAGTGGATCTCCAAATCATAATCCTTGATTAACTCTAACCATCTTCTTTGCCTGAGGTTCAGGTCTGGCTGAGTAAAGATGTACTTCAGGCTCTTAAGATCTGTGTAGATCTCACACTTGTTTCCAATCAAGTAGTGCCTCCAAATCTTGAGGGCATGCACTACTGCTGCTAACTCCAGATCATGAGTTGGATAATTCTGCTCATGAGACTTCAACTGCCTTGATGCATATGCAACAACTTTACCATCTTGCATTAGAACACATCCCAGGCCTTGTCTTGATGCATCACAGTAGACGACAAAATCTCTGTGAATGTCCGGTAAGACTAACACTGGTGCAGTTGTCAGTCTCCTCTTCAACTCTTGAAAGCTTCTTTCACAACGCTATGTCCATTCAAATCTCTTATCTTTCCTGAGAAGTTCTGTCATGGGTCTTGCTATCTTGGAAAATCCTTCAATGAATCGGCGGTAATAACCCGCCAATCCAAGAAAGCTTCTGATTTCTGACACATTTGTCGGTTGCGGCCAATGTGTGACTGCTTCAACTTTCTCTGGATCTACGGCAACTCCTTCGGCTGTCAGAATGTGGCCAAGGAAGGCAACTTTCTCAAGCCAAAATTCACATTTACTGAACTTAGCATACAACTTGTGAGCTCTGAGCTTTTCCAAAATTACTCTCAGATGTTGCTCGTGCTCTTCGGCACTCTTAGAATAGATTAGTATGTCGTCTATGAAGACAACAACAAACTTATCTAATTCCTCCATAAAGACCTTGTTCATGAGATTCATGAAGTATGCAGGTGCATTGGTTAATCCAAAGGACATAACTGTCAACTCATACTGGCCATATCTGGATACAAAAGTTGTCTTTGGTATATCTGCTTCTCTAATCTTTAGTTGATAATACCCAGACCTTAAGTCAATCTTGGAGAAGTACTTAGCTCCTTTTAACTGGTCAAACAGATCATCAATCCTGGGCAGAGGATACTTGTTCTTGATGGTCACTTCATTCAAGGATCTGTAATCTACACACATCCTCATACTTCCATCCTTCTTCTTGACAAACAGAACTGGCGCTCCCCAAGGTGAAGAGCTGGGTCTGATGTATCCTTTCTCTTGGAGTTCTCTCAACTGCTCCTTGAGCTCTGCTAATTCTGCAGCAGCCATGCGATAGGGTCGCTTGGCTATTGGGGCAGTTCCGGGGATAAGGTCAATGATGAACTCAATATCCCTATCTGGTGGCATTCCAGGCAATTCTTCAGGGAACACATCTGGATACTCATTTACCACTGGCACTTCTTCTACAGTCTTAGTTCCCATGGCAAACACCATCGGGTCAGGCTTACTTCCAACGGCTTGACAGACTACTCTGCTTCCTTCATGGTTGGTCACTTTAACTGTTCTGTCTGAACTTGCTATTACACCATCATGCTTTGTTAACCAATCCATTCCAAGGATTAGATCTATTCCCTTGGATTTTAGTACCACTGGACTAGCTAGGAAGGCTACCCCACTTAGGGTGATTCTTATCCGAGAACAACCCAAGTGACACTTGATGTCAGCTCCAGGTGATCGGGTTATTAACGGGGTTTTAAGCAACACTGTAGGTATTTTATGTTTTTCCACAAAACTTGATGATATGAAAGAGTGCGATGCTCCAGAATCAAACAAAACTGTTGCAAGAATTGATTCAACAAGGAACTCACCAAGCACAACTCCGGGTGCGTCCTGAGCTTCCTGAGCATTGATGTGGTTGACGCGGGCACGTCCGAAGGACTGCTGGGTCCTTGCTGGCTGGTTGTTGGAGATGTGGGTAGTTCCACGGGTAGCTCCAGACATCCTTGGTCCATTCACAGTGTTGGACTGAATGGAAGCAGCTGGCTTGTTCCTGTGGGGACAGTTGGCAATGAAGTGGCTAAGATCACCACAGTTGAAGCAAGCTTTGGGTTGGTTAGTCACTTGACCACTGCTGTACTGCTGGGTCTTGGTGTTGTTCTGACTCTTCTGAGGGAAGTTGGGCTGACGAGAGACAGTAGCTGGGGTCCTGAACTGCATTGGGGCTTGACCCTTCTAGCCTTGATAGTTGGAGTTTCTAGGCCTCTGTAATCTTTCCTGCTGACGGACTTCATGAGCTGCAGACTTGCGCTTCTTTTCTTTGGACATCTTTGTCATTCTTTCTTCAGTCAGGATGGTCTGGTTCATCAGGGTGTTGAAGTCAGGATAGATGTGAGGAGTCATCTGGGTTCCTAACTCTCCTGATAAACCTTTCTTGAACTTGTTCTGCTTCTTCTGGTCAGTGGAAACTTCCTCGGGAGCATAGCGAGAAAGTTCAATGAACTTGCGGATGTACTGATTAACAGACATGCTTCCTTGCTTCAGCCTACGAAACTCATCTGCCTTCAGTTGCATGGTACCTTCTGGAACATGGTAGCGGCGGAATTCTTCCACAAATTCATCCCAAGTGATGGTTGCAGCATCATCAGCGGCTTCACAGTAGTTCTCCCACCAAGCTAAGGCTGTCCCAGTGAGTTGATGGGATGCCAAGAGAACTCTGTCTCTTCCCTCACAGTTGATAGCATCAAGCTTCCTCTGAATGTTCCTTAACCAGTCATCGGCTTCAAGTGGGTCTTCAGATCCTGCAAAGGTTGGTGGCTTGATTCTGACAAACTCGACCATCTTACTCTGAAAACCAGGTGCTTGCTGCTAACGGCGTGGATTGTTGTTGTTGTTGTTCTGCACAAGTGCCTCCAACAGACGTGTCTGCTGTGCCATAACTTCCACTAGGGTGGTGAGTGGAGGGTTAGGCGGCTGTCCATGGTTGGAGTTCTCAGCTTGAACTTCTCCATCTTGGTTCACTTCTTCTTCCTGCCTACGGTTGTTGTTTGGCTGGCGCCGGTTGCGCTGCTGGATCCTGGCAGAGTGCTTTGGCGGCATCTGTTTCAGGATAAGGGGGAAGAGCATAAGACGAGAGCGGGTTTTAAGGTCTTCTTTATGTTGTTATTTACTTCTCTTTGTTATTATTTTTAAAAAAGGGGCGCAGGGCACAAGGGCCTTGCTGGCACACACAAGCAATTCACACAAACAAGCAGCACTCAGATCTATTAAAACAACAGAGGTACAACACAAGCGAAGGGCTACTAGCGATTACACTGGGGATACAAGGGGTAAACTAACGACTTCGGGGTACATTCTACTACGGCTGCTTTCTTGAACTCGGACCGGTAGCTTCATCCCACGATGATCGGACCTTCAACTTCTTGGACATTCACGGGTCTTGGGCATCCATGAGGTTTGCAGGGTCTTCCAGATCTCTGGCTGGGGAACCTTCATCCGAAGCAATGGAGATGTGATCTTCATTCTCTTTTGGAAAGGGCTGGGTTAAAGAATGGTGATGTGATCTTCATTCTTCTTCTTCTTCTTCTTCTTCTTCTTCTTCTTCTTCTTCTTCTTCTTCTTCTTCTTCTTCTTCTTCTTCTGCATACTTCCTCTTGATTTTGCTTCCCGCAGAGCAGACAGGAATTCCATCCAGAACAGGATGTTCTTCTACTCCAGGGATATGCAGGGTCCTGTAGTGGGCACGCCCAGTGAGATAGGCAGTGCCGACAAGCTTGTTGTAGCGGTCTTCTGCAGCCTTCAAGGCTTCTGTGGCAGCAGCAACGCGGCTTTCTGCTTCTGCTTCACGAGCTTTGGCTTCAGCTAGCTGGACACGGAGGGTCCTAACTCGTGTCTCAGCTTCTTCAGCTCGAATGGTGCACCTTCACAGTCTGGCTGCTGTCCCGTCATACAGCTCATCTAAGGCGAGTAGATAACGAGTCATGGCAACCACTGTAGGGTCTCTTTCATTCATTCCCAGGCCTTCTATTGTTCTCATCCTTGCAAGCCAAGTGGGGCGGTTTCTCTCCATGGGAGGTAAAAACCTCATTGGCGAGCGACCGACGGGCCTTTCATACATCTGGCACAAGTACCGAAGGGCCTTGCGTGCCACTGCTTGATAGGTGTCGGGGAATCGTGACCCAACTGTAGTCACGTTCCATGGCTTCATCTCTGGGTGGTCAACACTTGCTCCAATGTGAATTGTGACTTCACCGCGCTCAGTGCCAAACTCTTCATACTCTCTTCCGACATACTCAGCAGGTTCCATAATGCCAAGTCTGACCATGGCATCACGTAGCACCTTTGGAAAGCCAGGGGTCTCCAAGCAGTAGTCAGTCACCCATCCATCTTCTTCCATCTGTAGAGGAGGGATTAAATAAGATCTTTGCAATAGAGGGGGAAAGAGCTTAAGAAGTTTTGTAAAATAGTTTTGCAAAATAATTTTCACGTCCAAGCCTATGGTCACGTCCTACAGCCAAGTACGGCTCTGATACCACCTGAAGCACCCCTGTTATTACAGGAGCTTAAACACTTTATTATACCAGTCCCTGGATCAGTCGCTGGTACAATCAAGTCTTACAACAGGTGATATTACAAGTCGCGACCTGGTAGGGGTCGAGATAGATAACAACATAACATAAGGAAATAAACTAAAAACACACAGAACCAGGCCCAGAAGATATATTCCAAGTCCTCCATAGCGGAAGCAACTAAGCGGTAGACTAAACCACAGGCAGCCCGGGTGCGGACGAGACCAAGCTTATTCGTCTTCCTCACCGTCAGCGTCGACGAAGTCTGGATCTTCCTCTATAACAGCAAGCAAGAATGACTACAAGAGTACTCAGCAAGTCGCAACCCTTACCCTACCAACAATGGACATATGTATGCATTTGGCAGTAGCAAGGTAAAGGCCATCAGGTTTAACATTGCAGTAAAGCAAGTTTTACACATGCAAGGGTTCAGTTTGTAAAACAGTTTTGGCAAAAGCATCACATTAAGTATTATGAGGTTGGTCAAGTTTTACGTTGCCGGACACCCCGTCCACGACAACCTTCGGCGGAAGGCCAGACCTATTCTCAAAACAACTCACACAACAAGGAGATAAGTTCCCATCCCATGCTAGTTCTTGGACCGAACCAAAGCCATGTCCGTGACCGTGGACTCGGCTATTCGAATAGATTTTAACACTCTGCAGAGGTTGTACGCTGTACCCACAAGCTGAGTGCATCACAAGCCACCCGCGACGTGGGTGTGAAAACTCACAAAGCCATTACCCATCACAGCATCGTCCCGACTAATCGCCACGGGAGTTATCCAAGGGTCTTGTCCTCTTCTAGGCCTTCAACCGGGTCGCACACGTCTGCATCACGTCCACCTTCTCCTGGGCTCCCATTGCATCTCCGGCCTCCAGGCGATTAACAGACTAGCTGGCGGGGTTTAGACTAAGCCGTGCCGCATACACGGAAATGTGGTTGCACTGGATAAACGGCTAGGTAGGATGTCACAAGCAACTCGGTCCTTATACGAGCCAAGGCAATCATCTCCACAAACATGAACCCACCACAGAGGCAGCGCTCATCTCCCATAAAACTTGTCATAAGCACACCACAGAGGCGACCCTTAATCTTCCATAATCATCATCATCATCACCTCAGCTCTAACCCAAGTTCATTCATTCATCTTATCTTTAGTTATCACCCAACCTTACTACTACCACACAACACCAATCACGGTTTCACATTTTGCAAAAGCTAAGTATAAGTAGAGCATTTAGTGATACACAGTCCTAAGCATTCTATAACAAGGCAATCATCCATGCGTAAGTAATATACAAACATGGATATCCTAGGTTTCACAGGGAATAGATTAGGACAGGTAATATAAGGCTCAGTGGTCTTGGTCATACTACTCAAAGGTTTTGCAAACATCAGGTCAAGCATTTCATGCAATAAAATAGCTGCTACGGGTTGTGTTTATAAAACATAGGAGCAATATGATCAAAAGGGAAACGGATTGTGACTTGCCTTCGTTGACGTCCTCGGGGATCTCCTGCTCGAAGTCTCCGGCTCCTGGTTCCTGCTCCTCCTCTTCCTCGTACTCTCCGTTAGCTACGGTACGCGAAACCGGCACACAAACAAACAAGCAACAAACACAAATAAATACAAAAGAAATAAAAGATGAGCTCTGCAAAATATGAAACTGACAGGGAAGAATAAAGCTCGATTTTAGATGAATTTAGGAGGAAGAATGAGGTTAATCGGAGCTCGGACAAGGGAGATATTGATTTATCAGTGAAGGGTGCTGGTTTATTCTGGAAATAAATTAGGACAGGAATGATGGGCTGGGCTGCTGGCGTTACTCGGATGTACAAGGGCCTAATCAGATTGGGTGGGCTGCTGCTGGTTGTTTACAAAGGAAATGGGCTGGTAAAAGCAGGTGGCCCATAGTGGGTTAGCCCACCACGTGAGTTTCTTCTTCACTATGAGAACGACATGGGGATCGAGTAGTTCGTCCTCTGCTCTGTTCCCGTTCGCCATGGGCGAGCTCGGGGAGCTCGAATCCGCATGGGGAAAGGGGAAGAGAGCGACTAGGAGTTGGGGAGACCGAATCCTAGGCTAATGGCTCATCAGTTTGTGGCATAAATTTGAGGAGGGCTTAGGGGAGCGGCTGATGCGACGGGGAGTCATGGTGGCGGCCATGGCTCCTCCAGGAGAGCTCGATTGAGCGGGGGAGACGGCGATTGAGCGGGCTGGGGAGGGGGAGTGGAGCACGGGGGTGCTCGAAGGCAGCTCGGCCGGGGCTAGGTGGCGCCGGGGAGGGGGAATCGACGGGCGGCGCTCGGCTGGAGATGAAGCAGAGGAGGAAGAAGGGGAGGAGCTCACCAGCGACAGGGCTGGGCAGCGCTGTGGCGCAACGGCTCGAGGGGAAGGCTATTTATAGCCGGAGGAGGGAGAGGCGAGGCTTTCCATGGACGGCGCGGCGGTGGCGCTGAGGCGACGGCGTTGCTGTGTGGTGCTGTGCTCGGGTCTCCGCTTCTGTGCGCGAGCAGTGCGGGGCGTGGCCGTGGCAGAGCTGGGCGGTGCGTCGCGATGCGGCGTGGCCGGCGCAGAGCGACGGGACGGGAGCGGCAGCTGCGCAGCGTGCGACACGGGCAAGTGGGCACGGACAACAGATGCAAATTCCTTCCTTGGTCTTGGAGATTGTAGAGTGTAAAAAGCAAAGCATCGGGCTGCTAATCTTCTCTCCCGTAATCTCCGGCAAACATCCAACCCTTGACAACCTCACATTGCTCCCTTCACTTGGATCTTTGGATACCCAGTCCCTCCCCCTCGAAATCAGTCTCTCCTAAAGGAGGGTGCAGATCCACGCTAATCTACCAACCAAAACTTGAGAGACGCCATAATTGTTGTTGCGTCCAAATCAATCAGTACTCGCTGCCGAAGCGTGTCTGCACGAGGTGATCAAATGGTCGTTCAAGGACATTGCGGACAGGAAGGTCAAGGCGGCGCTCACACGTGTCGTGGTGATGTCAAGCTCCCCAACGCCGTACTCGCAAAAAAATAAAAAAGCTCCCCAACACCGTGGCCACGAACATTCTGATTGGCAAGTGAAGGGATCCAGAACGCTATCATTGGTTTAAGTCATCTACCTACTTTTTATTTGCTGCAGCTGTATCATCTTACACTACTTACAAAAGTGTTCATTCCCGACACTTCGATTTTATTCATCATCGGCGGTTTCGTCTAGGCTGAGGAATTAGCATCCGGGATGACGAGAACCGCCGAGGTTGGGGAGTCATCCCAGGCAGTTAATAACAAGAGCCGCCAGGGATGAGAGAACGGCCGGGACTATGAGACCCCCTAATTCGGCCCATTCGGCCCCACTCCCAACCGGCCCACTTGTGTAAGGCCATGTCTGCATTGACACCAAAAAGATCCTCCGATCCATTGAGATAGGTGATGAACACATCCTTCACTGACAAACTGTTCCGGTGGATAGACACTAACGACACACTGACCTTCGAATCATCTGAAACTGGATATTTAGGATAGCCACGAGATGGTCTCACATCGACAAACTTCATCTTGGATCTGCCCTCGTCGTATCATTCACAATGCTAGCACTTCGGTGCAAATCCAAGCAGACCTTATGAAAGCGACGTACCTCCACAGGCAACCTAAGGTACTGCACTTGAAGGTTTTTTCCAAACACCTCACAGAACAAGATGCACGGTGGTGGTCAATCCAGCACAGGTAAAAGCCAAAGGCAAGTACCTTCTAAGCTGACCAGCTGAACAACACATCGACGTCCTTGCTATCTGCACAGCAGATTGGTAGTCCATGCAACTCCCAGTGAGAATCGAAAGAGAAGTAGAGGCAGAGCTGTGCGATTATTTCTGCCCCTGGAACAGCAGGGATCCCTGGACCAACACAGAGATAAGCCACGATGTAGTCCCCGTCGTCGTTGCACAGGACACCAAGCCCTTCACAAGAATTCTGAATGATCCCGGCCAGTGGATTGTACACTCTTTCGCCTGGGGGTAAAGCCTCTTCCTCGTCTCCATTGTCCACCTCGAGGCAGGATGGGAGCAGCTTGAGTGAGGCCCTGTCGTCGCTGGCGGTGTAAACGAACAGATCTTGCTTGTAGAAAATGGGAAACGGCTCGGTCTCCGGGTTGGAGAGGTACTCCACGGGCACTGGTAGAGACACGAGCAGGAGACTCGGAAGGGATCGCCCTGGCTGGTGCGGCACAGCGGTGAGGCGGCTTCGTCCTCCTTTGAGAAGGAGAGGTCATGTTTGAAGAAGGGCACTACGGGAAACCCGACATTTGCCGAGTGTCGAGGTCTTTGCCGAGTGTATTTTTTCAGGAACTTGGCAAACAAGATCTTTGCCGAGTGCCTAAAAAAACACTCGGCAAAGATGGGTTTGCCGAGTGTTTTTTTGGCACTCGACAAAGATTAAAAACTTTGCCGAGTGTCCCACCTTGACACTCGGCAAAGATGGCTTTTTGCCGAGTGTTTTCCCTACTACACTCGCCAAATAAAATTTTAATTGATTTTTTGATTTATTAAATTAATTCAAATCAAAATATTTTAAACTACAAAGTTGTATAACTTCTTAAGATCTACACTTTTTATTTTGGTCATTTCTTCGTTCGACAAAAAGCTATAAAATTTATTCACAAAATCTATATCTCCTATATAGTTTCATGAAACTATAAGAGGGATATATAACATTTGTGAACAATATTACTATCACTATGTCGGATGAATAAATAACCAAAATAAAAGTTGTAGATCCTCAGAAGTTATGAAACTTTGTAGTTCAACACTTTTTAATTTGAATTAATTTTGCTAACGAAATAGAGGTTTGAATTTTCTTAAATTTGAATTTTGAATTTTTCAAACGACCATAGATAGAGAAATGACCAAAATGAAAGTTGTAGACCTCGAAAAGTTATGAAACTTCATAGTTGACAACTTCTTTATTTGAAATCATCTTGTCAACGGAAACTTAGTTTGAAAGAGTTAAAATTTGAAATTCAAAATTTTCAAATGACCTCAAATGGTAAAACGACCAAAATAAAAGTTGTAGACCTCGAAAATTTATAAAACTTCGTAGTTGACAACTTTTTGATTTGAATTCGTTTAGGTCTTCAAATAATTAATTGACACTCAGTTTAGTATAATATGTTTAGAATCAAAAGGGAGTATGAACACATGTGATGCTGTGGTGTAGTGGTAGGGAGAGTTTCACGCGAAGGAGAGGTCATGGGTTCGAATCTCACCAGACACGAAGTGTGGAAAAAATACTTGCTAGCCGATGGGGGGGGGCCTTCCCTTATTAAAAAAAATATTTTTTGGATATTTTTTTAATTCAAATTTTGCCGAGTGTATGTCTTTGCCGAGTGTATTATAGCACTCGGCAAAGCCTTTGCCGAGTGCCCGACAGAAAGCACTCGGCAAACCCTTTGCCGAGTGTTATAGTGGCTTTGCCGAATGCATCTAACACTCGGCAAACTACAGATTTCCCGTAGTGGGGGTAGCGATCCAGCATCGCCCAGTTGGACGAGAAATCCGGGGCACCGGGTGCGGTGCCGATAGCTACGCCCATAAGTTAGGGGCACTATGGGGAAAGGGATTCACGTTAAGCTGACTTCCCGCAAACTTTCAGAAATTTTGGAATAGAGATGTGCCTATACCTCTCTGAATTCGGCACCGAATTCGCGTGCCTGTAATACCCTCACTTTTGGAGCCAAAAAGAAAAAGAAAAGAAAAATCAAAAAAGGAATAAAAATCACTCCAAATTTAAAATTTTGTCCAACCTCTTTCCTTGCCATGATTTTTTTAAAATAAAATTCACCAAATAAATCAAACCTAGTTTTGAATTTGAAAATTTTGAAATATTAAAACAAGTGCTCAAGTGTTTGCCCTCATTTAAAAGCATACTAAAAATTTGAAGCTTTTGAATTTACAAGAAATAAAATCAAAGTAGAATTAAATTCCAAGTTGATTTTCAAAAATTTTGAATTTAAATCCGCATCAAAATCTCATCATGTGCATTTTTGGATTTTATTGGCTTTATTTTGAGTGTTTGATCAATCTTTGTTTTTGTTTGAATTTGAAATCTCTTCAAATTCAAATTCCAGAAAAAAAAAACCTATTTCTTTTTCTCCGAAACCTTTTGGGCCGAAACCTCCTTTCTCCTTCATCCGGCCCAGCCCGCTCTTGTTTTTCTTTTCCTTTTTCCTTCTTCCTTTCCTGGGCCACTCCCCTTCCTTCCGGCCCAGCCAGCCCAGCCCATCTCCTCCACTCGCTGACACGCGGGGCCCGCGTGTCATCCTCAACCTCCGACCCGTCCCATCGCCGCGCGCCGCCCATCCCTCCCTGCCGGTGAACGCCGTGGCGGCCACGCCACCGCCTCCTTGGCCGCCACGGCACCGTCGTCAATAAAAGGCGCCACTCTCTCCTTCTTCTCTTCCGCGCGCCTCTCTCTCTCCCTCTCTTTCTCTCTCTCTCCGGCGATAGCTAGGGTTCCGGCGCCGCTTCGCGACGAGCTCCCGGCCACCTCCGCCTAGCTCGAGGCCACGGTGAGCAGCACCCCTTCCTCCTCTCTCTTCTCCACCCCTCTTCTCTCTCTCCTAGCTCGCGCGAGCTCGTCACCGAGCCGCCACCACCGCGCACCCTTCCCCGTCGGCTCCGGCCACCGTGCAACCTCCCCCGGCCCGGCCGTGCCCACCAATCGACTCCACGCGCACCCGCGCAGCTCCGAGAACGCACACACTCACCTGCAACCCCCTCCCGTGTCACCCCCATCGCGCACCGCTGCAGCCCACAACTCCAGCGAGCCATTACGACCCCACCACAGCTTCTCGTCGACGACACGTACGCCTCACGGTCCCACCTTCGTGTCCTCTTTCCCCGCGACGAGGTTCCACGGCTCCTCGTCCACCCTACGCGCCGGCGGCGAGCAATCCAGCCACCCGCCGTCGCGCGACTTGCCTGCGGTCCACCATGGACCGGTGGACCGCCACCCGTCCCCGGTTCACGACTCCTGTGGACTTGGTCCACGGGCTTTCCAATTGAAAAATAAATCAAAAATCCAGATAAACTCCCGGGCCCTGTACATTTTACAGATAAGCCCTTAATCTTTTCTGTAATTATGTTTAAGCCCTAACTTTTTACAGAAAAGTCCCTAAACTTTTCTGTAATTATGTTTTGGCCCTCATCTTTTTACACCTAAGCCCCCAAACTTTTCCATAATTACAAATAGGTCCCTATAACTTTCTGACCTTACAAATAAGTCCTTAAAACCTTTCTGTAATTACAATTAAATCCTTTGTAATTACAAATAATTCCCCAGATCTTTAAATGTCCATATCTTTTCAACCATAACTCCGTTTTGAGCGATTCTCGCGCTCACGGATTCGTAGAAACGCGTAGTACATCATGGTACTACTATTGGAACCCCATATCATACCTAGACACCATCAATGACCTAAAACCCCTCTAATCTATTATATCCCTTTTATCGACAATCGTACGATGTCAAACTCGCATGTCACGATTGTTGTTCACCTTAGACCTAATCAATTCTGTGGTGCTAGTTGTCTAGTACCTCCCACATGACAACATGCACCCCGCTCCATTCCTATACCGCACGTTCATTTATTTACCTGCTAACGATAAATCTTTCAGGCGGTGCCGCTTCTAAACGACGTAACCTTCTATATTCTGAGTTCGACTCCGAACCTAGCCTTGATCAATCCTCGCTCAATCAAGCTTAAACTTAACCCTACCCCCAACACCTGTTCCGATGCTATCACCAATTCCTTATCAAGCCTTATCGTTTTATCACCTTCTTTTATAAGCGATCTTTTTAATTGATTTATTTGGAGTTATTGTTCGTTGTTATCTTAATTGTCGGTTGTTCGATCCCCGTGTTTTATCTGCAGCCATGCATTCATGTCATGCATGATCACGAGCACGTACCACCGTCATGTGCTTAGCTCATGACGAATAACTAGTAGATTAGTCTTAGTAATTAATCAATCCAATAAGTAATCAATAGTCAATCACCATTAGGTAATCCCTTAATCTCCAGGTAAGTAATTAAAGTGACACACCTTGCACTTGTACCCTTGTTGCACTAACCTTTGTATAGGTTACAACCTACACAAAGCCTTACTGTCGTGTCGTACCCCATTTTCAGAGGTACTTGAATCCACCGTATCAGTCCCTGGATCAGACGCTGATACGGACATTCTCACAGAATGGCATTTCAGAGTCACAACATTTATTTATTACCAAAGCTCATTACAAGCCTTTTAATTTACATAAAAGGTCTTTGAGGTGGCCAGAGGCCTTACAACACTACACATCACACCACAGTGGCCATTGCTGGGAAGCAGCAATGCCACACTTTATTCTACGCAACGGACGGCGGAAGCAGATCCACTCCACTGGCAAACTTGCGCGTGACGACCCTAGTCTTCTTCGCCATCGGCTTGAAAATCGTACTCCGCTTCTTCTTCTGAATGATTGATTGAGATGGGGAGTGAGTACATAAGGTACTCAGCAAGTCCTATCACAAGGGTGACTCGTATGCAAGGATATTGTCAAGGAATAGGCTGGAGTTCTTCACCGATCGGCCGAAAAGCCAATTTTCAATGCAGGGGTTGTTTTGCAAACCAAAACATATTGTAAAAAAAAACTCTAAGTCATCATTGATAAGGTCTTAGTGGGGTTGAGTGGCCCTGGGGAAGAATAAATCCTTCCCGCCAGTTCCCAAATTTTAACGCTGGCAGGAAACCAGCACACGGCTCCAAACCGGTGTTATTCCGAAAACACACACGCCAAGGATAACTCACACGGAGAAACTAATCATTGTGTGGCCATGGCTTTCGCGTTGTCCAATACCGTGGAACACGGCTATCTGGATAGATTCTTATCCTCTGCAGAGGTTGTACACTTTCCCCACGAGGGGTGCCAGACCTTCCCACCGTCGTGGGTCGGAAAGACACACAAATGGTCCCGTACCTGCCTAGTGTCACCACGGTACCACCTCGGAAAATCCGCGACCAGGGGCCTCATATAAACATAGCATGGCCAAAGCCAATCACCTCCACCTGCCGGATCCGACGCCAACATCGTCAAGATCTTCTCCTGGCTTCCGATTGCAACTCCCTGCCTCCTGGTGGTACCGGGCGATCACTAGTAGGGTGTGGTTCCAAACCCTACCCATAATAGGGCCTCGTGGTTGCACTGTGTGCTAGGCCAGACGGCACATGAACCGGTCCTTATACGACCGAAGCAAGCATCTTCAATAGCTACTCTCCAACGAGAAGTAGCGTCCCAGAGATAGCCTCCCCACTGAGGACTACCTCGCTTGCTCCCGTCTAAAACATAACTCCCACTATGGGTTTCACTTACTAAGCCCATCCCTTTTATTTCACACACACATCACCAAGTCACACTCACATATTTTCACACAAAAACATGTGATGCAATATTATTAATTAACACAGTGTGAAAGAACCTAAGCGGCAATATTTTCCATCAAATCATTAAAGATTAATGATTGTGGAACCTAGGGTTAACAATGGATTAAGGATAGCAATAAGCAAGGCATGGCTTTCCTCAAGATAGGTTACTCTAATATTTAAATCATTTTAAAAGACTATGCATATTTAATTTGCACACAGGCTCTATATAGGGTATTTTGTAAGAATTAATTGGGTGAAATATGATCAAGGTGGTTAGGACTTGCCTTCACCAAAATCTTCCTCCTCTAAGTCTTCCTCGTAGTCGGGGTCCTCGTGTTCCTCCTCGAAGACTTGATCACCTAGCGATTAAATAAAAGAAAGGCTAAGTCTACCGCTTAACACCCAATTAAACAATCATTAAAATAAAATAAATAAAATAAAATACACCACTAAAGATGGTTTTGATGGAATATGGTAGGAGGTGATTTTAGATGAATAATGGTGCAAGAATCGTCGAATTTGGAGTTAAAACGACAAAGATATGAATATTTGAAATTAGGGGAAAGGATTAAATTAGGGGTAGATTAACTTTAATTAAGTATAATCTCCACCCTAATTTTCCAGAGGTGTACAAGGGTTGGAAAAAGGTTAAAAATGATTTTGGGAATTTTTGGATATTTTTGGGAATTTTTCTGATATTGGAAATATGCCCGAAATGCATTTCTGTGTACACTCTCGGGTGTACTCAGCATTTTCGTGCGCGAAACAGAGGCTGACATGTGGGCCTGTGGGGCCGAGGGCCCCGGGGCTACTGTTTGGTGGACTCGGTCCACAGAAGCGTGGACCGAGCCGCGTGTGCGTGTGGTGCACGTGGGCCGCGTGCACCACGCGTGCGCGCCACGCGGTGAGGCGTGCCGACGCGGCGCCGACGTGGCTGCCACGCGGACGCCACGCGGGCTCGACGCGGTGCAGTGGCTCCGGCGCGGCGGAGGCGGGGGAAAAGCGGCGGTCCTCGCCGGGGAGCTCGCCGGCGCGCTCGGGAGATGGCGGAGGAGGAGTCTGAGCGGGTGCCGGTGACCTACACGCTATGGCGGAGCTGGCGGAGGGACGTGTGCACGTGCGGGAGTCGCGAGGCGGCGGCGCAAGCTCACCGGAGCTTGGCCGGGGTTGAGCATGCGCGCGCAAAGGCGCGTGCGCTTGCGCGCAAGCGGATTGGAGTGCTCGCACTCGTGCATGCGCGCAAGGGGAAGGTGTGGCCGCGCTTGGCTGGGCCGGGGATGCTCCCGCGGCAGCCGGCGGCGAGGAAGAAGGGTGGCGGGCGGCGGTGCTCGGTGGGGGCTATGCTCGGATGTGAGGAGAGGGAAGAAGAGACGCAGGCGGGAGAGAGAAATAGTCGGGGAAGCTCACCTCGAGCTTAGGCGCGGCGGGGTGCAACGGAGAAGTGAGGTGAAGCTCACCGGAGTTGGGGGAGAGAAGAGGAATTGGGTTCGCGCGAGGGAGGGAGAAGATGGGTGTGAGAGCGAAAGAGAAAGAGGAAGGCCGTGGCATCCTTTTAAGGCTGCGCGAAGGCGGTGGCTGGCCGGAAAATATCCCGAGCTCGTCGGGATATTTTCGCCGGCGCTCGAGATGCGCGCGGCGCGGGAGTGGGGGACGGGGATGAGACGTAGCCACGCGGCGCGAAGAAGAGGAGGGGCCCCGGGCGCGACGTGAAGAGCAGCGCGTCGTCTTGACGCTACCGCGGCGGGGAGCTCAAGCTCGCCGCGTTTAATGGCGGGGGCGGCTAGGGTTTGATGTTGCCGGCGGTTTTGGGGGAGCGGGGCCCAGACGAGAGGAGGAGGAAAAGCGCGGGAGAGCGACGCGTGGGGGAGCAGAGGAGGAAATGCGGCGGCGGGGAGTAAATCCCCGGCCGGCACGTCGGCCAGTCGGGCGGCGCGCGCAGGAGGTTGACGAAGGGGCCGGGCCCGCTCGTCAGCGACTCGCGGCGGCGGACGGGCTTGACTGGGCCGAAACGATGTTGGGCTGGCGCGCGCGCGAACGGCCCAATGGCCTGGTGCGGAGGGAAGGAGGAGAGGAGAAGATGGGCCGCGCGCGGGGAAAAGGTGGAAGGCGGCCCAGTAGAAGGAAAAAGGTTTTATCTTTTCTGGATTTGGATTTTTGGAGGGATTTCAAGGGAATTTGAATTCAAATTTGAAATGGGTTTTCAACACACACTCAAACAATTAAAATAAAGGCAAGAGAGAGGCAAACATGCACATGAGTGTTTTCATGCATGGTTTTATTTCGAGAAAATTTTTAACTGAGCCCTAATTGAGTCTAGTTAATTATTTTAAGTTTGAAAATTTTTGAAAATCCATATTTTAGGGTTTATCGTCATGGGCCAAAATTACGGGTACTACATGTCGCAAGTGTACCAGTTGCGCGTACACACGTTGTACTCACCTTCACTTACACTCATGCTCTTCTCTCGCGTTTAGCATCTCTCATTTACACCAAAAGCCCTAGTGTTCGATGCATTGTCCTAACAAGCCTTTCTAAGATAATAAAATCTTGATAAAGTAAAATTGGATGCATCATACATGCTTTGTGTCTTTCATCCTTTAATTGTGTTCTATTGGTATTTCTTGGAGTTTCATCGGATCTTATTGGTTCTTTTGATCTTTAGTTTCTTTCGCGGTAGTTTATTTATACGTAGTGTTTTTATGCGCTAGCTTACGCAAGATTCGAGGAAGAGTCAAAGCATTTCAAGCTTCAAGAAAGATCCAGAAGAGTCCAAGTCGGAAGACACAAGCTTCGAGGAAGAATTTGAAGACATCGACCTCGACAGAAGAATCTAAAGACTAGGAACTCGAAGATTAGGAAATCGTTCATCAGGCAAGCTCTACTTCTCCTTGATCATGATTGAACCTACTGTTTCCGCATTGCACCTATAGAGCCTGCTCTCGTAATATGCATTGCTTGTTATTTTACTACTTGTGTAGTTAATGTCCTACTTGCTTACTGGTATTGATGCCACTTATATAGGCATTAAAACCAGAATCCTTGATTACCCTTGTTTACCCATCACCTTGATAACCCTAGGACAGTACCATCATTTCTATGATGGCACGACTACCTTGCTACTAGAATGCTTAGGACCCCTCGCAATGTTTTTACATTGCCACACCTCTCACATACTTGTTTTTACAAAATGTGTTAAATGAGTTTGATGGTGTGAGTAATACTTGGGGTTGGGAGTAGCACAACTGTGTTAGGTGATGATGATGGAGATGATGATGGGATGGGTTGGACTGCGGGCAAGGCCACTAGTGAATGGTGGTTTGTGAGATAGCCCACCAGTGTGGGATATGGTGCTTGCCCGGCCACATAAGGACCGGTTCTCTCGACCGTAACCTAACGATTATCCCGTACAACCACGGAACCTGAATGGGAATGACTTATTCTACCTTCTTGGGTACACTTGCAACACCATCGGAGGCTGTGGTAGCAACGGAAGCTCAGGAAAAGACCCGGGAAACGTACCCGTGGTCCGGTCGCGGAACCCAGTATCGGTGCATGGGAAAGCCGCCTGTCCTTGTTTGTACTCGGATCCTGCAACTCGTTGCGGGAGCACGAATGCACCTGTTAAAGGTGTGTTGTGCCGTAGCGTGACAATTTATTGTCACAGGCCCCTGAGTGTGATTCCGTGGTGGTTTTGCGAAGTGCTCAGTGAAGATGGACTAAGCGTTATGTCACTCTCCGTACAAGAGTGCATAGCCCGTGGGGAAAGCTGTACACCCTCTGCAGAGGATAAGAATTCATCCGGATGGACGTTGTGACGGCATATGACACGTTATGGTTCTATGCTCCTTGATATTAGCCACATCTCTTATTCCTTGGCGTGTGAGTGAGTTGTAGTCAACTCGTGTTTTGGAAGTGTTGGCATGGATGCCGGGTCGGTATGGCCGCTGAGGTCAGAAGGCCCAACTAAAACTTGGGAACTGGCGGGAATGTTTCATACTTCCCCAGGGCCAACCAACTAAAATACTGACAAATATCTCTCTATTTTATCTCTAAATCCTTGACTTGCTTTAGAGAACCCCGCATAAAAATTGCTTTCTGCAAATGAAACCCTACAGCCTTCTCCTTGCTAAGACCAAATATGCATATCCATATACCCTTGAGTAGTGTAGGGCTTGCGGAGTACCTTATGTACTCACGCTCTTGCATTTGTTGTTTTTAGTCAGAGAAGACTTCGTAAGACGACGACGACGAATAGGTTTTCGGTTCTGCTTCTCAAGTCTGCCTGTGGTGTTGAGCCTTGGCTTTCCGCTGTCTGCTTCACCGTTAGTTGGTCGGAGGGACTTGGATAGTTTTTAATCCTTGTCATACCGCCACTAAGGGTGATAAATCAGGTATTATACTTATGTACCTATTCGAAGTATGCTTTTGGTTACTATATCTGTGTTTTTGTGCGTATCAGCTACTGATCCAGGGACTGATACATGATGCACAACATACCCTAGTGATGGGGTATGACAGTGCCTTTCCAAACTTGCTAAAGGTGTCGATAGCAGTCACTGGGCACTTAATCAACTAGGTTGCTTTGACCTTTGTGCGCATTTCTTGAGAAAAAAACTCTGCCGAAGCACTTGATCGATGTAAACTTTGTTAGCAAGTTCTTGTCAGCTCAGAAATTAATGTCTCCCATGCTGTATGAACAGATTGGTTCACCTCTTTCAAATTTAAACATAATCAACTTTTCTCCAGCTAGCTGTTATACATTGAGCAAGATTGAAGCACATGAACGCCACGATCAGTCATAACAAAAAACAATGATACTTTGGTCATTAATAGGACCATTCAAAGTCAATGCATAAGAGCTACGCCCCCACCAACCTCTCCCATCGTTGAAAAGGAGAACTATTATGGTCGTTCATAAAAACGGCATACCCCAGCCAATCAATGGAGGAGCTACAGTGAGGCCCCAATATAATGGCTGCTTACTCCTTTGCACAACCTCAAATCTCAACAGGAGAAAGAGACTAAAAACAAGCGAGAGCAAACCGCCACCAGAGCGAGTTAGACGTGTGTGACGCAAGTACATGCTATTGCTAGCTAGGCATAGGAGGCATCAAGAGCAACATGGCTTTACTGTTGACCGGTGCAGCTGACAAGCTCTCTGTTGCTCTTGCTGCAGCTTGGTATCTTTCCAACGACTACAATTCTCCACTACAAGCAAGCCAATTATGGGACATGTACATCTTGACAATCTCTATCTTATTATGGCTCCGTGCTGCACTGGCTTGTATAATCCAGAGACTCAACGCTCCAATCTCGAAATGACACCTATGGGAAATGAAGACAGTTAGAAGGAAAATGAGCTTGGTTGTGATTTGCAGGATAACCATCAACAAAAAATGCAGACATGAGACTGGATGACGTTTGCTCGTTCGATCATCGTCACAACGTAACCATTCATACCCAAGTATCTCAGCCTTGACAGTGGCTTGTAATTTCAAAATATACTGTGATGTCTAATAAATAAAATGGGTTCCAGCTTACAAGGTATATATATACAAGTACCCATGTTGGATGAAGCTAAAAGTAAGGAACACTTTTGCCGCACATCAATGTTGTACCAATGAGAAAAAAGTATTATGGATGAAATATGACCGTCTATTTAAATAGGCAACACTTATTTTGCTCTGATTTAAGTAACTTTTAATAATATATATGATACCTTACATACCTTGATATCTTTGATACAATACGATGTATGTTGACTTCATCTTTCAGACTGTAACCATCCAGAATAATTGCACAAGTGCCAGGACCTAAAGTTGACTTGCCTAAAAACCATTTCTTGAAATTCGAAGGATCTACATTGATCGTCGTGAACCTTCAGAAATTTTTCAAAACAATCCATGCTAAAAGCAAATTAAAAACTTACTTAACCCACCTACCGTGAATTGCTCACATTTTCCCATCAGTTTAAGCTCTTACGCGCGATTGATCAGTATATAGTAACTTACTAGAAAAGTAAGACACGCTCCGCCGCGCCAGTTTTTAGTAAACCTTTCGGCTTTTTTTAGATGGACCTTCGTGTGGAGTGGGTGGGGACTATTTGAGATGGACCTTCGAGTGCATGCGATGGTGTTCACCTTCGTGTGGAGTCGCTTTTGTTTTCGTTCTCCTGCCGGCACGCATGCATGAGCCAGCAGCCACGCGTTTCTTTTTCTCTGCCACACCGCTCCAGCAAACCAGGTCTTCTATCTGCTACTTCTCCCAAGCTCCTCTCTCGCATGCCAAACCGCAGCAGCAGCTGCGGCACCCTCGCACCATCCTCACCTACTCCCCATCGCCAAACCGCACCAGCAGCTGCACCTCCGCCTACTCTCCATCGCCGGCCATCAATTTGTGGCCTCCCTCTCTCTCTCTCTCTCTCTCTCTCTCTCTCTCTCTCTCTCTCTCTCTCTCTCTCTGACCTCCAGCTCCAATTCATATCAAGAGGCTAGCTCGGTGGTCCAAAGCCGGCGGCACCTTTAGTCGTCGGTCCAGCATCGGCAGGGAGTCTAGGCTTCGGGTCAAGGAGGGGAAGACGCGACAGGGTGAAGCGAGGACATCGCCCCGTTCTGCGCTCCGGCAAGCAAGGGGAGCAGTCAACTTCCTCACTCGATCTCCCGAGCTCTCGTCTGCTGAAGGGTGTGGGCTGACGGGCAATCTCTCGATCTGCTGAAGGGCATGGAGTACTTGCGGGTTGTCGATGTCTCGTTGACGCCGGTCAAGGGCCTGGCAAGGAAACCAGGCCATGTCCAGTCAACCTCGGCGTGAGCTTCTCCAGCGATGATGGTCAACATGTTGGGCCATCTGTGGACACCGACGAAGGGCAGGCCCAGACACTAGTTATCCATGGCCTGGCAGTAAGCTTTCTTGTCATGGTTGGAAGCTGCCTGGAGGCTCGGGGGCCCAAGGAGCAACTTCGACAACCGACTTAGCAAGAAGGAAGGAAAGACGTGTTCGCTTCAGAGGCGGCCAAGATGTACGGAGATAACGCGTCAGCTCCCGACGTGGTCCACGTCCCTCAAAAAGCTGCGGAGAGGCGGAAGTTAGCCGCATCTGCTTTAGACTATAATATCAGAACTAGCAATCTTAGGCATGCTTTATTAAATCAAAGTGCAACCGACACCTGTTCTACATTTCAACCCTGAGGAAGCCTGCAATTGAGCCTACATAGTTGTAGCTTAATATTCAAAACAAACGCGCATTCAACAGTAAGGAATACTTACTCACCATCGTTTTTTTATTTTCAGAAAATTTACAAAATGAATTGTTGCACTAACCACAAATGTTTAATTGGCTCTTTCGAATTATTGAAATTGATTTTCCAGAATGGCCATTCAATTTTTCCAAACGTTGAATGCATTTATAGAACGAGTTCACCAATTTTTTATTAGAAATCCGGGAATATTCTAGCTAGTAGCGTGGCCCAGTCAGCAAACGTAAGCCTTACGTTATTGGGCAGTCGACGCGCCGAACAAGTTATGGGCATCTTCATACATTGTCCGGCCGTCTCCGATTTATTTCAGCGTGCCGCACCGCACCAAGCCTTCGCCCGGCCGCCGTCGGCCAGATGTCTTCCTGCCGGAAGTGCCGCAACAACCAAAAGGGTTGCTGCTCCGATGAGCTTTGTGTCCGTCGAGAGAGATCCCAGCTCCGGCGTGACTCCGTCCCCGATGGCGTGGATCGCATCGGCGCCTTACCCGACGACCTGATCCTCTACATCCTCGCCCGCATCGGCTGCGCCCGCGCCGCCGCCCACGCCAGCCTCCTCGCCCGGCGGTGGCGCGGCCTCTGGGCCCTCCTCCCCGAGCTCGCCTTCCACCACGTCACCGCCGACGAGATCGACGCCGCCTTCGCCACGTTCGCGCGCCGCTCGCTGTCCCTCCTCCAGATCCGCGTCCCCTGCCGCTGCCATGATGTCACCATCGACTCCCCGCGCGTCTCCGCGTGGATGCGCGCCGCCGCGCGGGTGGCTCCGGCCAAGTTTATCATCAGTGATGATGTCGTGGTACGCAAGGACGGGTCAGCCGTCGAGCTGCCGTGCTTCGACCGGACCACCGCGATCACCCTGGAGGTGCTCGGCGCCCGTTTCGTGCTGGCGCCGGCGGCAGCTGGAGACCTCCGGCTGCTCGAGAGCCTCTCCCTCCTGAACTGCCACGTGGAAGGCCTCGGCGACCTGCTCCGGCGCTGTCCCCGCCTGCGCAAGCTTCGGATTACTAGATGGAAGCACGAATTGAAGGTTCATTCTCCATCACTAGAGGAGCTCGACGTTGAGGTCTATTTGCACGATGTGAAGACTCGACTTGTGGACATTGAGGCGCCTGTGCTTAAGAAGTTGAGGTTTGCTTCCGGCCCACGCCCATGCAAGTGGTCGGGAGCCAACGAATTCACTTTGTCCTACTCGGCCCCCATGATGGAGAACCTCCATTGGCGTTGCTTTTGTAGTTCGAAAACGGATAGATTCGGCGTGCGATGGAGACTGTTTCACCTGACCTTAAAGACAGCGAATCCCCTTGGGCAGATGCATTTGCACCATCGTCACGTTGCCCACACTTTGTCACTATCCATAGGCCAGCCCTTATATGTCAGTCTCCTTAATTTCCCACTCAATCTTCCTTCAATATCCTTGTTGCTAAAAATGGATTTTATTTATTATATTGTGTCTCACCAAATTATTTTACAGGAAGATGGAAATGAAGACCAAGACTTTGGTCAATTCAAAATAATTCCAGTTACCAACTTTCAAGTTTTGGAGCTGCGGATCAAGACAGAAGGGCATGTTTATGGAGCGATGGTATTGCATCTGCTTGGGTTGGGCAAATTCATCCGAAGGCTTAGGTTGGAGCTACATCAGGTACTCATCCCATCTGTTCGCCTGATACAAATGTTGTCAAGCTAACTTTTATTTCTTTGCTCATGCTACTGAGATCAGACCTCAACTATGAACCAAATATATTTTACTTTAACGTTTGTTTATTTCTAATAGGAGAGATACGAATGCTCAGTGTCCTGCCCGTGTGATCATCCAAGTGACTGGAGAAGTCAAACAATCTCCTTGACCGGTCTTAAAGAAGTAGAAATCCATGGCTTCAACGCAAAAGGTCACGAAATTACTTTGTTGAAAGTGATATTCAGAAGTGCAACAATGCTGGTAAGAACAGATGTGTACTTCTCAAACATGGTCCCATCAAGTAACAACAGATGCAAGGAAATCTATGACATTGCAGAGGCGTATCCGTCCATGGAGTGCAATGTTTATCATGACTCAGCTGAGTAGTTCTTTTTCCGGACGTAAGAACATGATCTAAATGTGATAGGAAATGGTGTCGTCAACCTAATATTGTGGAAGCCGAAAACTCATGCCGCCTTTCATTTGGATTTTGCTGTATATAAGTTTAGTTCTTAGTGCTATATAGAAGTTGTTACTGCTCGATCAATGGGCGTCTTTCTTATTTTTTTTTTCTTTACTAGGAAATTGCCCGTGCGTTGCAATGGGAAGAGATTTAAGAATTTTACTCTCAGTACGCGGGACTGATCATAGATTTCATACCTAATTCGCATGACTTTTCAAATTTCTTCCCTTATGTGTGAATTGATTCGAAACATGCCAATGTCTCTTTTTTTCTTCTATTAATTAATTTTAATTTTTGTTTTTTTTCATCATGTGATCTTACTAAATTATACCTATCTAAATTGGGGTCAAATCCATATATAGATGACTCATCTATGATTCCTTCAGTGCTCCTCTCTTCCACGTGCCGACCTTCTTGTTCATATATCTAAGGAGACTGGCACATCCTTCTTCCATCAAATTTCTATTGCATGAATGAAACTATCAAAACACATCAAAGCAACGCAATGAAATAACGTAACAAACAAAACAACACAAATGGGTCTTTCAAAAAAGAAAAGTTCGGTATGAAATAAATTACTCGATGCAACCGTGTGCATGAATGGATTCCATCATGTTCATAACTACTACTATGAAGTACCATTAACGTACAAAACTATCAATGCAAGCAACACATGCAAGAAAGGCGGCAAGGAACGAACCGCGCGTGCATGGAACAAGCAGATCGCATTTTGAGAGTAGGTACCACAGAACGCAGGCAAGGGAAGAATCAAGAGTACCTTGTAGTCAGATAGCCGGCGGTGGAGAGTACCTTTCTTCTCCCTGACGACGACGGACCGCGAGTGGCGGGATCGGCACGTACGGCCGGCACGAGATGAGCACCGTTGCTATTTCAGTTGCGATCTTCTCGGCACGGCCTGCCGCGATACAAAGGTTAACGGGGACCATGCCTAGGAGAGAATGAGGCCACGGACTTGCACGTCCGCGCAGGTTGCCGGCGTAGGCGAGCAGGGGCTAGGGCTTCCTTGGTGGCTTGGCCAAAAGATCTCTCGAGGTCGATGCGGCGCGGGGACGGAGCAAGCGGTGTTGCGACGGATTCCTGAGATAATACAAGATGCGTTGCGATGCCTCATGCATGTTTTTCCGGGCTTCACGTACGTGTACCACGTAAGAATCGTTTACGGAACGGAATGCAATTGGATATTGCGGACGCTCACGTACGTACGGGTTGCATGAGCCTGTACGAAACAAGCGCAAAACGGACGTGAGCCCGGGCGGACTCGCGGACGCGGCTGACAAAAGACTATCTTTAGCCTTTTTAGGAGTAGAGATTTCACATTATGGTGAGGTTTGTCATGCACCATTGCTCATTGTATATATTACCAGGTCCTTTACTGTTAGTCGAGTCCAATAGACCATATGATTAGGTCCCAATGCCTCCGTGCTGCAGAAAAACAGAATAGGACTGTTGTGGTTACAAATGATGAACAACCCGTCTTGCTTAGAAAAGGTTGAGCAATAATGAGCAGCCTCCGTACTGCAATCAGTTTGGCACATCCGCTCCTGTACTGATAATAATTCTCCTATTTGCTGAGATGTGGTAGATGCATGTATAAGTATATTGCTACCGCAAGCATAGATCATAAAAACATTCACGAAACAAAAAGATGAAATTATAACCAGTCAATGCAATTTAAGTTGAAGTAGCATTTTTCTACACTGCCAGTTTACAAAGAGCATATGGCATGTGTAAGCCAGCAAGGGACCGCCATTTGGTTCATTAGTGCACAACCCCCAAGCCTATTTTCAACACCTCTATATAAATAGCGCTAGGGTTCCCCACACGCGCCGCCCCTCTCCTCTTTCTTCTCTACACACACTCGTCGTCCCTCTCTCCCCGGGCACCCCCTCTCTCTTTCTCTCTTGACACCAGCCACAACCTCACCAACCCCACCCTAGACGGAGCTCGTCGTGCCGCGACCCTTTGTCTCTCTTCCCAGTGAAGATGCTAGTTCCAGGCATTGGAGGTTGGGAATGCCTCTTCTTTCCTAGTGATTTGAATTGTGACACTAAGCTGTGGTGATTTGCCAATGATCTTGTTCACCATGGCAGTTCACCACATCAACTCCGCCTCCGCCAACCTCTCCTGCTCCCTCCGTCTCCTCACCCTCTCCTCGTGTGTGGATCTAGTTGTGTGGGGCGTGGCACAACGTCCTTAGCAACTAGATCCGACTAGCATCCACCCACCACAAAAATAGCTCCATTTCCAATGGCAAAGGCATAGCGGTGGACGGTTATGCTCCCCACACTACGCCAGGTCAGGTCCTTTAGTAACACATACAGTTAGAAAAAAGTGTTACAGAGACCTATATAGTAACACAAAAAATAAGTGATCCATATGATGGTGTTACTAGAACAAATAGTGTAACACAAATTAAAAATTTAAAAATTAGTGGCTCCTAGGATTTGAACTCAAGACCTCACATTCTTTCTATTGTTGAGTTTCCACTACACTACACATGCATATATGATGTGAAGTTATCCTTAATTGATTTTAACTTATAAAGTATTTGAATATATGTTGCAAGAAAAGTATTACTACGGCTTGTAGTAACGCATAACAATAACATTTATTTATGTTACTATGAGTTTTAGGCTTGTTATGTTTAGACACATTAATTTCTTTGTAACACTATACTTGAAACACAATTTTTGTGTTACTAGAATAATTATCTGTAACACATTTTTACAAATCTAACATTTGTGTTACAAACACACTCAGTAACACAAATGCTTGTGTTACTATAAAATATTTTTGTAACATATTCTTACTTATGTTACAGATAAGTGTTATTAAATACATGTTTTGTAGTAGTGCCAGTCTAGTCTAATTTTTTAAGGTGTGTCCATTGCTAGGAAACAGTTTTTTGGGAAAAAAATTCGAAGGTCACCTATAAAAATGAAATTTCTAGAAATTTAGAAATTAAGATGTAAAGTTTTTGAATTCTATTAAAATTTTTGACATGATTTCAAAGAAAAATGTCTACAATCTATAAAATAACACAATCCTATATATAAAACAATGAGGACGTGCAATGGATATTTTTTGTACCAACAAAAACAGTTATAGTGAAACGAAAAGGACCAATATAGCAGAAAGGCACCATAAAAAAGAAACAAATCCGAGGTGGAAAATGACAGAGCAATCTGGAGCCGGATCCCCTCGCCGCCTCTCCAAACCTACTGATCTCCTCAAGATGCCTGATATGGCTCCTCCGTCTGGATGCCTCAAGTGCCGCTGAGACCAGAGAGGCTACTGCTTTAAACGGACTCGCCCGCCGCACGTCAACCCGCCCCCGCGCGTACGTGCACCGCATCAGCGCCCTTCCCGACGACCTCCTCCTTGACATCCTCAGGCGCCTCCGCTGCGCACGCGCCGCCGCCCACGCCGGCCTCCTCACCTGGCGGTGGCGCGGCCTCTGGGCCCGCCTCCCCGCGCACGCCTTGCTGGTGCTGTTGCCGGTGACGGCGCTGTGCACGCGCGGGGCCTCGCTCTGCGAGCTTTGGCATGGCCTCGGGACAGCTACACCATGTGAGGCAGGAGAAAGGGATGATAAGGATGGGGAGAAAGAGTGGCTCTTGTGCATCAATGCGGTGAAAGAGTGTAGGTGAATATGAGAAGACAGAGAGGGGTCCACCGGGGGCTGTTGATTTCCCTACGAAAATAGGAAGAAACGTAGGGAGTGACCCTCTTTCCCTACAGTTTCACTCTTTTTCCCTAGGATTTCTAAACGCACTCTAGGGAAATTATCTTTCCCTACGATTCTGAAAAAAAACTCTAGGGAAACAATGAAAGTCCTTAGGGAAACAGGGAATTCCAGTACTCTCTGCGTGGATGCGCGCCGCCACCAGGCTGGCGCCGGCCGAGCTTCTAATCAAGAACGTCAAGCTTCCACCGGACCACTACGATCGCCCTGGATGTGTCTGGCACCCGCTTCGTGCTGCCGCCGGCAGGAGACCTCCCCGCGCTCGAGAGCCTTTTCCTCAACAACTGCCATGTCGACCAAGGCGAGCTGCTCGCGCCGCTGTCCCCGCCTGCGCAAGCATCGGATTACTGGATGGCCACACAAATTCCTAAAGGTTCACGCGCCATTGCTCAAGGAGCTCGACGTTGAGGTCGATTTGATCAATAGGATGATTCCGTCTGTAGACATCGCGGCACCTATGCTTAAGAAGTTGAGGTTTGCTTCCGGTCCTGGTCCGCGGAAGTGCCCGGGAGCCAAAGTGTTGACTTTGTTCTACTCGGTCCCCATGGTGGAGGATCTCCTTTGGCCATGCTCTTGCGGGTCAGCAACCAATAGATTCGGTGTGCCATGGTGCATATTTGACCTGACCTTGAAGACAGTGAATCCCCATGGGCAAATGCATTTAAAATGGCAACAACGTCCGCACGTTGTCCACTCTTTATCCATGTTCATAGGCCTACCCTAGTACCCCTTCTCTGTCAGTCTCCTTTCCTTCTCAGTTTTTACCTTTGAGAGTGTCCTTGTTGCAAGTTGCTACAGTACAAACAGATTTCGTATAATTTATTACGTGCCACCAAATTGTTTCACAGGTGTCCAGAGATGAAGACAAGGATTTTGGTCGGCAGATATTCAAAATAATTCCAGTTACAAACTTTCAAGTTTTGGAGCTGCGGATCGAGACAAAAGGGCATGTTTATAGAGCAATGGAATGCCCTTGTGATCATCCTAGCAACTGGATATGCCTAAATATCTCGTTATCTGATCTTAAAGTAATAGAAATCTATGGCTTCAAGCTAGGGAAAAGGTCACGAAGTTTAATTGTTGAAAGCGATATTCACAAGTGCGACAATGCTGGAAACAACAGATGTGTATTTCTCCAGCATGGTCTCAACAAGTGACAACGGATGCAAGGAAATATATGGTATCTCAAGGACGTATCCTTCCATGAAGTGCAACATTTATCACGAGTCAGCTGGGTAGTATAGCTCTTTTGTACGATGTACGAACAGGTTCTAAAATTATATACTAGTAAATGGTGTTGTGTTTCACCTAGTATTTACAAAGCCGAAACTCATGCCACCTTTCATTTCCTGAAAATAGTTTGTTACTGCTGTAATGCACCAATGCTGATTATATATTCCTGGTAGAGATCATTTCATTTCTGTTGGTCTAGTCCAATAGATCATATACTACCTCTGTCCCAAAATGTAAGCATTTGTTGACTTTTGAAGATCACGTTTGACCATTCGTCTTATTCAAAAAAGTTTTGAAAGCATTATTTATTTTTATACAGTTAATTTTATCACTAGACATATTTTAAGCATGACTTATTTGTTTCATATTTTTATAAATTTTTTGAAAAAGACGAACGGTCAAACGTGATGCTGAAAAGTCAACAAATGCTTATATTTTGGGACGGAAGGAGTATATGATTAGGTCCTAATTCCTTCTTGCCGCAGAAACATAGAATAGCTATTGTGGTTACAGAAGATGAACAATCCTTGTCTTGGTTCAAAAGGTTGAACAATGATGAGCAGCCTCCAAACTGCTGCAATCAGTTTTGGCTCAACCATTGATGTATTGATTTTAGTAATTCTCCTATTCGGTGAGATGTTCTATGAGTATGAATAAATATGTTACAGCCGCAAGCATAGATCTAAAAAACATTAACGGAATTAAAAAAATAATGAAAAAACCTGTCAATTTAAGTTAAAGTTACATTGTTCCGCATGCTGGCAGATTATATGTGTAAGTCATGGCGCTAGAAGAAAAACATTTCGGAGAAATTTCATCAAAATATCTGACATTTCATCTTTTTCGGTGGGGTCAATAAGGTAGAAAAATGAGCACTACCAACCAAATTTCGTCCTTGACCATTTCACGAGTTCAAATTGTCTTGTTTGTATATGCATTCACGATGTTTTATAGATTTTAGGCAATTTCTTGAGAAATCAGGTCAAATTTTGTTTGTCGGATTTTCCGATATTCCCAAAATTTAATGTCTATTAATTGGTGACCTCTGAAATTTTTTGATCCCAAAATATTTTTCCCACGCCGCTGGTTGATATACAAAAGAAAGTTTGATATACTGTATAATATACCAAAAACGAACACAAAGAAAAAAACAGACGAATTAACAGATCCCAGGTGGAAAAAGAAAAAAGTAAATCCGGAGAGTCAAATCCCCTCGTTGCCTGGCCAAAACCTATCGATCTCCTCAGACTCCATGTATCTCCGTGATGCCTGATGGCGCCGCCGGCTGGGTGCCTCAAGTGCCGCCGAGACCAACAAGGTTGCTGCTTCAAGCGGCCTCGCCGTCGCACGTCAACCCGGCCCCGGCGCGCCCCCAAGGGCGTGGACCGCCTCAGCGCCCTGCCCGACGACCTCCTCCTCGAGGTCCTCGCCCGCCTCCGCTGCGCCCGCGCCGCCGCCCACACCAGCCTCCTCGCGCGGCGCTGGCGCGGCCTCTGTGCCAACCTCCCCCAGCTCACCTTCCACGCAGCGTGCCCCGACACGCTCGACGCCGCGCTCGCCATGTCCGCGCACCCGTCGCTGTCTCTCCTCCACATCAGCGTCCCCTTCCACCACGGGCCGTTCCAATCCGCACGCATCTCCTCGTGGATGCGCGCCGCAGCTCGGCTAGCGCCGGCCGAGCTGGTTATCAAGAATGTCATAATACGCAGGGACATTGGATTTGGCTGGGAGGTACAGCTGCCCACCTTCCACCGGGCCACCTCGATCGCCTTGGAGGTCTTTGGCGCCCACTTCGTGCTGCCCCCGGCAGGAGACCTCCCGGCGCTCGAGAGCCTTTTCCTCGAGAGCTGCCATGTCGACCTTGGCGACCTGCTCCCGCGCTGTCCCCACCTGCGCAAGCTTCAGATTACGGGCTGGGATCACGAATTGCTAAAGGTTCATTCGCCATCGCTTGAGGAACTCGACGTTGATGTCCGTTTTCAGGGTTTGATGATTCGGCATGTTGACATCGTGGCGCCCGTGCTTAAAAAGTTGAGATTTGCTTCCGGCTCACGTCCATGGAGGTGGTCGGGAGCCAAAGAGTTCACCTTGTCCTACTCAGCCCCAATGGTAGAGGATCTCAATTGGCGATGTGCTTACGGGTCAGACACCGATAGATTCGGTGTGCGATGGTGCTTATTCAACCTGACCTTAAAGACAGCAAATCCCCTTGCGCAAATGCACTTGCAGCGGCAGCAACGTCCTCACGTTGTCCACTCTTTGTCCATGTCCATAGGCCAGCGCTTCTCTGTCAGTCTCTTTTCCTTCTCAATTTACCTTTAACTGCCCTTGTTGCTACAAATGGATTTTGTATATTGTATTACGTGCCCCTAACTTAGTTTACAGGTATCTGAAGATGAAGACAAATATTTTGGTCAGCAGATATCCAAAATAATTCCAGTGACCAACTTTCAAGTTTTGAAGCTGCGGATCGAGACAAAAGGGCATGTTTATGGAGCAATGATGTTGCATCTGCTTGGGATGTGTAGCTTCATCCGAAGGCTCAGGTTGAAGTTATATCAGGTAATCAACCTGTCTGTTCGTCCAACATAAATGTTATGGAACTTGCTACATGTTAACGTTGAGTGTTCAATAGCATCGTCTTCAGGTTAGCTAGTGTCGGGTTTCATTCAGTGTCGTAGGTGTTTCAGTTTCATCGAGGCCCGTCACTAGTTTTTGTCCTGAGTCTTCAGGGTCTTAGGCAGTTGGTTCGTACACTGTTCATGCACCGTTTTCTAAGTATAACTATGTGAGAGAAAACATAAAATGTGTCACGAAGCAGCACAAACACCCTATGTTATTGCGTTCTTTATTAGTAGAGTTTTGCTGACAGAACTAACTTTTGTTTCTTTAATTTCTCATGCTTAATTTAAGATCAGACCTTAAGTAATTATCTTCCTGATTGAACTTAATTTGTTTTAGGAAGCATGCACATGCAGAGAGAAATGCCCTTGTGATCATCCTAGCAACTGGAGAAATCAAAATGTCTCCTTGACTGATCTTAAAGAAATAGAAATCCATGGCTTCAAAGGAAAACGTCATGAAGTTGATCTGTTGAAAGTGCTATTCAGAAGTGCGACAATGCTCGAAAGAACAGACATCTACTTCGCCAACATGGTCTCACCAAGTAACAACGGGCTCGAGGAAATCTATGCCATTGCAAATGCGTATCCTTCCATCAAGTGCAATATTTATCAGGTCTCTGCTGAGTGTGTATCCTATGCGTGATTGGGATCTAACTGTAATTAAAAAAAAAAATGTGGTTCTACATAATCCCATCGTAGCTGAAACCCATGCCTTTCATTTGTGACATTTACTTCAGATGTTGCTTAATCAGATTTCACAGTATGGTTATGTTTATGATGCACAATTGCTAATTGCCTATACCAGGTGGAGTTCATTTTCGCTACTATGGTTCGAGTCCAGACTAGAATAAGGTCCCAATCCCTCTTTTGTTGCATTTTACCTATATGCAGATCTGCTCCTTCAGTTTTCTGAGGAACTTTTCCTCTCTCTGACAAGTCCTTCCCCGCTCCATGAACCTTTTCTGCGAGTCAATGCAACCCTGCAACGGCATTTCTTCTTTCTCGCTGCATTCTCTTCCTTGCTCAACGTCACCATGGCAACCAGCTCGAATCTTGAATTTGTAAAAATAAAAGAGTAAAGTGCATTCCAGGTCCCTAAACTATTCTAGAGTTCAATTATCTAGATCCATCAACTTTTGAAATGAAGATTTGGATCCTAAACTATTTTATAGTTCTCATCTAGGTCCATAAACTCTCAAAATAAAACTTTAGGTCCCAACTATTTCGGGATTCTCATATAGATCCATAAACTCTCGAGAAAAAAAAAAGATTTTGGACCGGTGCTCCATGTTGTCGCCGCCGGCTCCAGCCACCACTGAGCAACCACCAGACCACAGCCTCCGCCAAAATGCTTCTTCACCTTTCGTTCTTAGACCAAGTTGCCAGCGGCCATTGTCTGCTGTCGTCGTTAGCCATCGCGAGCAGGCCGAAATCTACATCCGATCGCACTACTGAAAGCCTGGAAAAGGAGATTGATGTTGCGCTTGTCGAGGTTTGCGTCTTCAAAAATTCTTGATACCCAAACAGTCGAAGTGGCCAATATTAGCTGGTATTTAGACCGGTACAAGATGTTGCTTCTTTTATATCATTCAAACCACTAGAAAAACATATAACTGCCAATACCAGAACAATTTCAGTCAAAACTACCGCTAAACACACGTAATTAACAAGATGGTGCGTTGTGTCATCATGATTCGGGTGCAACATGCATTTTAAAAAAATGTTTCTTAATGGAAAATTGAATATTCCACCAAGACATATTGTTCCAAGGTTAAACTTTCCACGTAGCCAAAACAATTGTTTCTAAGAAAAATAAACCGGCACCAATGCTAGCGACTGGCAAAGTGATGGCTGGGGCAGCAAAGATGGGCGACGCGTCCCTCCTCGAATTTTTTTTATTATTTAATTTTTTTTAATAATATTTTAAAAATAGACCGTCAGAACTTTTATTTCCAAATTCTAAACCATTTGGTCACGCCAGACCGATTGACGTGACTAAAATTACAATCGTGCCAATTTAAATGGCGTGACCAGTTTCCAAGTCAGCATGTACCGCCATGTCAGATTTTAGTCGTGCCAATCTCCTTGGCATGACTAAAGTTTAAGTCACGGCACATGCTACGGCGCGACTGTAAATTCAACTTCTCTGTCTTCGCACAGCGAGTGGGCAGCTGAGATTTTGACAGGAGGTGGGCCCTCTGTACTAGAGCCAGAAAATGCGTTTTCTATATGGTCCTATGCATGCTGGGTGCAGAGCCATGTTTAGGAAGGCGTTAGACGTGTTTTAGGCGGTAACCCTCCGCCTAGCGCGTAGACGCGTTTAGGCGTTTCAAGGCGCGCCTAATCGTTTTGTACGGATCAGTAATATTATCCAATAATTCATAGCTAAAAATGAAAAAAGGAAAAGGAAAAGACCAAACAATGATATGGGCAGCCATTTAGTGGCCCATTCAGCTCGTCTCCTTAGGTTTGTTGGCCCAATCAATCAACTCTACCACACGTTACCCCTTCCATCCATCCATGATTCCATACGCACGTTCTTTCCGCCGCCATCGTCTCTTTTCCTCCATGGCCGCTGTTCTGCTCCCCTCCCTTGCCGCGCATCTCTCCCCTGCAGTTTGGATCCAGTCGGCCATGGACGGCAGAGCTCGGTCTCAACGGCACGGCGGCAGATCTTGAGGATGAAGGCGACGTTCCGGTGGAGCTCGGCCTCCGGCAGTGCTGAATCGGCGGCGCCTCGCCCGCCTGCGCGCTGGTCAACGCCTAACCACCGCTTACCCCCCTAGGCGGGGCGTTACCGTCGCGCCTAGCGCTTTCACGCGCCTAGGCGGACACGTAATTACGCCTTTCATTTCCAGGGTGCAGAGTACATGACCAGACGTGACAGGAGGCACTGCACTCATTTTCTTTTGAACAAAACACATTAGAGATCAATTTGGCAGGGTTTCTTTTTAAAAAAATGCAGCCGGATTTTCTTGCTAACAATGGCTCAAACAAAACATAAATAGTTGCAACTAAAAAAAATAATGGCAATGGGTATACTTCGTGTGGTAGTAGTGGCCAGTGCATAAAATAAGTGCATCCAATATTTACGCAAAGCCTAAATATTTGCACAAAATAATTTATCATTAACCTTAATTTGTTTGTGCTATTAGTATTTCTATGGTAACCTTAATGCATGCTTAACACTTATAGTATGCACCACGCGGGCATACATGCATTGGCTGCGAGAGCCTGTTGGGACAAGTCATGCAATCAAGCCGTTCCATAAAATAACTTATGAAACAACTTATCAGGATAGTGAGCTACAAAAAGTTACTTTTTAGCTTACGCAAAACGGTTTATCTTAATACAAATTAAAAAACGGTTTATTGTAGCTTGTAGCAATAGGCTGGATAGTTGTTTTGACAGATAATATAGAATAAGCCAGAGAAGCTATTTTACTTTAGAAGCCAGTGCAAAAACTATTTTAATCATAAACTGAAGCCCTGCCAAACAGGCTCTTATAACTAGAAAGATGGCGCGCCATTACTACGCTTGATTGCCGTCTTAGATGTTTATAAAAAATGATACGAATTGCTGGTAAAGGATAGTAAAAACTTTTCTAAGCTTATTGCTAGTAATTTATTTTTTTCCTGAGTTAACTTATCCTAACAATAAAAAAAAAAAATCTTCCTGAGTTAACTTATCCTAACACTCCTACAACATTTCCGCGGTGACATCAAATGCAGAGAGAGGCTCAGTAGCGCCTCGTATGGTGCGTGCTTTAGCCCCTGAGGAGACAAAGTGAGCTACAAGGAAGAAGGGAGAAGAGGATCCAAAGGTCACGACAGGCATCAGAAATGCAGCACAGAAAAGCTTCGGTCACGACGCCAAACACCTCGGCGTGACTCGCTCGTCAACCTGTTTTCCCGCTATCCAACGTGGCAATCCACGCTGATGTGGAAGTTAGTCACGCTAAACGGAGTGACGTGGCTGTAGTGTCGGTCACTCCAATCAGATTGGCGTGACTAAATGGTCTAAATCTTAGAAATAAAAATCTGTGCGGTCTATTTTTAAAATATTAATTAGAAAAGATTTAAATAATAAAAAACTCTCCCTCCTACTTGGCAGTGGGGCAGGTTGACCAAAAAAGGCCGGAACAGAAGGCAATGGCGGAGATGCAAGTGACGCCAGGGGCGGAGTGGCCACTGCTACGCGGGAGTGAGTGCGACGGCAATTGAGACAATATGACCAGTAGAAAAATCGAATGATTCATGTGCACAATACAAATGTCAAAGCAGTCGGTGCCTTGGGTGCTTCCCATCACTCATTTGCCGTAAGGGAAATACTCCCTCGTGTGTCAAAAAATTTGTCTTATACTTTGACTAATACTTTTTGCTGTAAAATATTTATAAAATATAGTAAAAATATACTTTTGTAAAATCATATTACAATATGAATCTACTCATATTATTTTCACATTTTAAAACTTAATGTATAAAAAGATATTTCAAGTCAAAGTTTAAAAAGTTTGACTTAAGACAACCTCAACCCGCCTGCGCAAGCTTCGGATTACTGACTGGACCGAGGAATTGCTAAAGGTTCATTCGCCGTCTCTCGAGGAGCTCGACATTGATCTCCATTTGCCCAGTCGTCTGTGGATTCGGCATGTTGACATCGAGACGCCTGTGCTTAAAAAGCTGGGATTTGCGTCCGGCTCGCGCCCACCGATGTGGTCAGGAGCCAAGGAGTTCACTTTGCTCTGCTTAGCCCCAATGGTAGAGGATCTCCATTGGCGATGCGATTGCGGGTCAGACACCGACAGATTCGGCGTGCGATGGAGGCTGTTTAACCTCACCTTAAGCACGACAAATTTGCATCGCTCTCAAGTCATCCGCACTCTGTCACTGTCCATTGCCGTGCCCTTTTCTGTCAGTTCCCTTTCCTTCTCAATTTCCTTTTGAATGTACTTGTTCATGGACTCATATATATACTCTACTGTTTACCACCAAATTGTTTTAAAGGTATCTGGAGATGAAGACCATGACTTTGGTCAACAGATATCCAAAATGATTCCAGTTACCAATTTCCATGTTTTGGAGCTGCGGATCAAGACAGAAGGGCATGTTTATGGAGCAATGGTGTTGCATCTGCTTGGGATGTGTACCTTCGTCCGAAGCCTTAGGTTGAAGCTACGTGAGGTAATCATCCTATCTAGTATATGTTAGTCTGACACTGATATTGTGGTATTAAATTTTACTTATTTGCTCTTGCTATTAAGATCGAACCTCAGGTATGAACCAAATATAATTTACTTCTCCTTTGTTTTAGGACACAAACCGATGCTCAGTGAAATGTTCTTGTGATCATCCTAGCAACTGGAGAAGTCTGAATATCTCCTTGACTGATCTTAAAGACATAGAAACCCGTGGCTTCAAAGGCGAAGGTCACGGGATTGATTTGTTGAAAGCAGTATTCAGAAGTGCAACGATGCTTGAAAGAACGGATGTGTACTTCTCCAGCTTTGCCTCACCAAGTAACAATGATTGCATTGAAATCTATGGCATTTCAAAGGCATATCCTTCCATGAAATGCAATATTTATCATGAGTCTGATTAGCATGATTTGCTTGGATCTAAATGTAATGACAAAAAGGTGTGTTTTACCTAATATCATCAGAGATGAAACTCATGCCTTTCAGTTGTCATCTTTAATCTTGACTTTGCGGAATATAAGTTGTTATGATTGCTAATTTAGTGGGCGTCTTTATTCCTGATTTCACCTATGGTGTGGTTTGTAGAATTCACCATTGCTGATTATATATACCAGGTGATATTTTCATAATACACCAGGATTGGGTCCGAATTCTTCTTTGCTGCAGAAAACAAACAGGCACTGTTTTTATTTTTTGAGGGCAAATCACGAGAGTTTTATTAACTTACAGGAGGATTACAATCTGTAGTTGCGACCTTCTTAAGCGAGTCAAGAGAATCGCCCCCCACCCAGCCACCCTCATGCGCGCATGATTACTACAAGAACTCATGGAAGCGCAACAATGAGCAACAAAGAGTAAGCTCTCGGATTTCATGCCAAATACCTGCTATCATCGAACGGCCACCTGAGCCAGCTTTCAGATAATTGACCAACGTCAGTTTGTCCATTTTCTGTCCATTTCCAATGACTTTGCTGATGCCTTGTGCCACTGCAATTTGCAAGCCATCACGCTGTGCTCATGCTTCAACCATCAGGGCATCAGGCAACTGGTCATACCATCATGCTTCTGCCGCCAATACAGTTCCCTCATGATTTCTTAACACAGATCCTCCTGTAAGGTAACCACCTGAATCGTAGGAAGCGTTCTCACCTCGTCTCGAGGCCGCGTAGTTGTATTTATAGGTGGCAATTGCCAGGAGATTACATGAGGGTTAGTTACATTTGAATGGAGACTTGAGATCTATCTCTAACTCTATCTCTAGTATACAAGATCGAATACAACAGAACTGACGTGCTATACAAGTCAGAATCTACAAGATACAAGCGTAAACTATCTTTATCTCCAACAGTCCCCCTCAATCATAACTTACCCAAGTTAAGATTGTATCTGAAGTCTTGTAGCTTTTTCACGGTGAGTGCCTTTGTGAATCCGTGAGCTAGCGGATCATGTGTTGACACAAACCGAATGTCCAGCAATCCTCTTGACACACGCTCTCGAACAAAATGATAATCGACCTCAATGTGCTTAGTTCTGGCGTGGAAGACAGGGTTTGCTGACAAGTAGGTGGCACCTAAATTATCACACCACAATATCGCCGCTGCCAGTGCTTTTACCTTGAGTTCTCTCAATAGCGATTGCACCCACATAACCTCGGCTGTAGCATTTGCTAATGCCTTGTACTCGGCTTCCGTAGATGAGCGGGATACAGTGGCTTGCTTCCTTGCACTCCAAGAGACTAAGTTGCAACCATTGAACACAGCAAGTCCACTTGTAGACCTTCGATCATCAACGCAACCTGCCCAATCGGCGTCTGAAAATGCACGGAGGCAGTTGAAATTGTCACTTCGACCGTCAAACTGCCATGCTTCGACCGCGCCGCCTCGATCGAGCTGGAGGCGTTTGGCGCCCGCTTCGTGCTGCAGCCGGCAGGAGACTTCCATGTAGCCAAAAAAATTGTTCCTAAGAAAAATAAACCGGCACCAACGCCAGCAACTGGCAAAGTGATGGCCGTGGTGGCAAAGATGGGTGATGCATCCCTCCTACTTGGCGGTTGGAGCAGGGTGGCGAAAAAAAGGCGGAACAGAGGGCGATGGCGGAGATGCAAATGACGGCAGGGGCAGAGTGGCCACTGCTGCACAGGAGTGTGTGCGAGGGCAATTGAGACAGCATGATCAGTAGAAAAATCAAATGATTCATGTGCACAATAGGAATCTCAAAGCAGTCGGTGCCTTGGGTGCTTCACTACCAGAATCCGTCTCTTTGCCGAGTGCTGAGACACTCGGCAAAGCCCTTAATACACTCGGCTTCCCATCACTCATTTGCCGTAAAGGAACAGGGCTAGACAAAAACGGGATCAGCATAGCCCATTAACCCAATTGAGGGACAACCAGTAGATGCCTAGAGGCTCAATGTCTTTTTGGTTTCAAACTAGCATTCACCCAAAAAAGCAGCAACCAACTAATCTCTTCTCCGAGGTTACCATTTTTGCTGCACCAAACCCTCACCCGGTCTCTGTCGTCACAGCATCGTACATCAACCAGATGCCAACAAGCCCTGCATTTGGGGTTCTTGATGGCGAAAGTGGAACGCAAGATTGTTTATAATTACCGATGAACAAAAATGAAGCCCTTACGTCCCACTAAGCCCACATGTTGGAGCAGAGATCCAGGCCCAAGGGCTTAGAGTCTTTTGGCTTCACCTGGAAAAGAAATTTATGCTATAAAAACATGGAAATTAAAAGAAATTGTTAATTTCTCCTTCCTTCATGGTTGCTGTTTTAGACTACTTCCAGGCCAGCGACTAGAAAAGTGATGGCTGTGGTGGCAAAGATGGGCGATGCGTCCCTCCTACTTGGCGGTTGCATTGGGGCAGGGTGGCGAAAAAAGCGGAACAGAGGGCAATGGCGGAGATGCAAGTGACGTCAGGGGCGGAGTGGCCACTACTGCGCTCTGCGCGGGAGTGTGTGCGAGGGCAATTGAGACAACATAATCAGAAGAAAATGGAAAAATTCATGTGCACAATACGAATCTCAAAGCAGACGGTGCATTGGGTGCTTCCGAGCACTCATTTGCCGTAAGGAACAGGGCAAGACCAAAATGGATCAGCATAGCCCATTAAACCCATATTGGGGGGCAAACCGTTGATGCCTAGAGGCTCAATGTCTTTTGGGTTTCAAACTAGCATTCACCTGAAAAAGCAGCAGCTAACTAATCTCTTCTCCGAGGTTACCATTTTTGCTGCACCAAACCCTCACCCAGCCTCTATCGTCACAACATCGTACGCCAACCAGATGCCAACAAGCCCTGCATTTTTGGTTCTTGATGGCGAAAGTGAAACGCGAGAGTTTTTCTATGGGCCGATGAACAAAAATGAAGCACTTACGTCCCACTAAGCCCACATGTTGGACCAGCAATCCAGGCCCAAGGGCTCAGTCCCTTTGGGGTTACCTGGAAAAGAAATTTATGCTAAAACAATCTGGAAAAGAAATCGTTAATTTCTCCTTCCTTCATGGTTGCCGTTTTAGACTACTCGCAGTGGGAAGTATCATCAGCATTAACTAGGTGACACGTAAAATATTTTATGGACATGCCAAAAAGTTAAGGAGAAAAGAGAAGGAAATAGTAGTATCATCGTGGTGACACCCCTTCTTCACAAAAGCCAAAAAATGGATGGGTTCCCAAGTCCACTGCTATCTCGGCAAAAAAATATCAACTCCAGCAGGGACCTTACTTGAGCCCTCATTTTGCATGCCCCCTTAAACTTCATCTCCAGGCACCCATTCCTAACATCCTCCACAACCCACTCTCATTCGTGGGTCCCACCGTTTTTATTTTTATTTTCCTTTTTTTCTCTTCTTTTTCCTTTTTTTTTTCTCTTCTCCCTCCTCCTCTCGCACGCCATAGCCGCGACCTCGCCGGGCGCCCTCGACGCGCCAGGCCGCCCGTGCCCGGTGGAGGCGGCGGTTGGCGTGCGCGACGGCGGCGGCGGGGACGGCGGCGTCGCCGGCGTCCCCGCGGAGGAGGTGGCCGAGGCGGGCGAGGATTAGCGGCACCCGGTCTTCGCCGTCGGCGCCGTCGTCCTCGCCGTCGCCGCGGAGGAAGGTCGTCGGTGAGCTTGCGGCCGAGTTGGTCGTTGACGTGGAAGACGTCCATGAACCAGCGGCTGTCGGAGGAGGTGTACGCCTTCTTGATTGACAAATCGAGGTCGGCGAGCACCTGCACCGCCTCCAGCAGCACGCCTCTCTTCCTCACACTGTCTACCTGCAACCAACCCTGAGCTCGTCAGCCACCACCGCCCCGGCAGGGAACAAGAAGGCCACGAACGCGGCGGATGAATGGGGAACGGCGCTCGCTCACCTGGACCAGCGTGGGCGTGGGGCCGACCGCATTGTCGAACACCGCCCGCGGGGTGTTCATCCGGATGACCAGCTTCTCGTACTCGTCCAGCCACTCCATCGTCTCAAATCAAATCCACGTGCTTCTTCTTCTTGCAAAAGAAAGACAGCTCTCTTCTCAGCTGCTGCTCTGGTTGTTGCGTGCTCCGCCTGCTCCCGCACGCAGTGTCCTGTTTACAGTGATGAGGAATTCAGTAGTGTCCTGTTCAGAGATCATTTGTTCCTGTTAGTTGCATAATTCAGTAGTGTCCTGTTCAGAGATCAGTTGCTTTGGATATAGTGTTCTCTAAGACTGACAGAGCAGTTGCTTGTTCAGATGTACTCATTCCATTCTAGTTGAGCAATCTAGCTTCAGTTTGCAGAATTGTTTGTATGACTGAATATCTTCTTTTGTTTGAATGACTGAATATATTCTTTCTTCAGTTTGCAATCCAGCTCTATTTGAGTCAAATGTTGGCACTATTGCTTCATGTCCGCACTGGTTAATTGATTTTCATTTGCCCATAGTGGTCAGTCCTGTTTGTATATCTGGTGACTGAAATCTGTGTGCCAACTCTGAATCTATATCACTTGTTCATTTGTGCATTTTTTTTTGTTTGCCTTTTACCAACTGAAATATGTTTGCCCACTTCAATGATTTTTCCAGTTCAAAGCTTTCACTCTCTATCCACTCTCTCAAAACTGTACCATAAAGCTTCCATGTTTCGGTGTACAGAATTCAAAACTCAAATGAATTTTCCATGAAGTGGTCTATCTTTACATGACAACACATGAAAAAAAAATAGCAGTTAAATACAGGTGCTTTTGCACAATATGCTTCAGTGAACTGAACTGAAACAAAATTAGAATTACAGTGAACTTTACATGCTTTTGCACAACATGCTTCAGGCGGCGAGCTACCACGTCGCCAAAAAGCTCCTTCCCAGCTCCTCAACGGTGACCCTGACAATTCCGGCTTCCATTCATCGTGGCTACCAGTCAGTTCCTCCGCTGCCGCCTGGGACGCCCGCTGCACTGCTTTTTTTTTTTTTTTGAAAGAACTGGAGGGGCAAGCCCCTACAGAATAATATATTTAATAATTATGAGTATATGAAGTACAAAGAAAAACGAAAAGTAAAGAAAGACAGGAAAGGGAAGAAAAATTAAGGTGCTACTGAGCTCTGTATCCATTCTTCTAGCTGTTCACAGTGTTTCTTCTTTGCTCGGTGGACAACCATCCGAAGCTCCTTGAAGAACTTGACTCTGCATCCTTGCACAGTTGGATCCACATTATTAAATATCCAATCATTTCTCTCGTAGTCCATATACTCCAGCACATGAGTATGATTATATCCATGTAAAATGGGACATTCAGTCTTCTTTTGATGAATTTGATCAACAGAGGTAGCTCCAGGTGAACTGGGAGGGTAAGTCCTCTAATGTCTGTACCTGAGCATATGCTTGCTCTGATAATGGCAGATGGAAAAGATCTATCAGGCTTGGTGCAGACCAAACTGTCTGTACCTGAGCATATGCTTGCTCTGATAATGGCAGATGGAAAAGATCTATCAGGCTTGGTGCAGACCAAACTGTTCTTAGTGAAAGATTACCCTTTTTGGCAAATGAAAAAAGCTCTGGAAACTGTTGTGCAGGAAGTAAGCTGTTCCAGAGATCTTGCCAAAACCAGATCGTGGTACCATCCCCAGCCTTAACAGTGGCAATTCCTTTGTATTGATCATTGAGCTTCATGACATCCTTCCACCAGAAAGAACCCACCTTTTTGTCACCAGGTAGTTTCCCATTATTATAGTAGTTTTCCCATAGCAATTTAACTCAGGGCAAGTCAGCCTTGTTATAGAATTTATGTAAGAACTTCATTAATAACGCATCATTCTGAACTCCAAGCTTAAGAACTCCTAATCCACCTTCACTTTTGGGTCTGCAAACCATATTCCAGGCTGCAAGAGGTGGTTTTTTGGCATTGATGTCTGATCCTTTCCATAGTAGATGCTTTCTGTAGATATCTAACATCTTGATCACAGTCTTATGTAGCCTGATTGTGCACATGACAAACATCGGTGTAGAAGTCATAACTGTGTTTACCATCTCCAATTTCCCAGCCTGTGTCAAAAATTGTGCACATCCAATTAGCCTTCTCTCAATTCTTTGCACATAGGGCAAGAAATCCTGTACTGATGGCTTTGTAAGTCCTAGAGGCAACCCAAGGTATGTGAACGGCATGGTGCCACTCTGACATCCAAAAGTATTTGTTAGAATCTCCATCTTTTCCTCAGATACATTTATTGGGACCATCATGGATTTATTATAATTCACTCTCAGTCCTGTGGAGTCAGCAAAGGTGTTCAGAAGAGCCTTTAGCACAAATAATTGTCTTGGACATGCCTCCATAATCAGTAGGGTATCATTTGCATATTGTACCACTGGGAAATCTGATCCAGCTCCCATAGGAAGTGCAAGATTCAATAGCCCTTCATTTTTGGCCTTAAGATTGACTGCAATAAATCTGCTGCCAGGACAAAAAGAAGTGGTGAGAGAGGATCACCTTGTCTAACACCCCTTTTGCAGTGAAATACTTTTCCAGGCACTTCATTAAGCAGAATAGAGGAAGTGCCTGACTTCATTATTAGTTCCATCCAATGTATCCATCTGTCACCTAAACCTTTATGTTTCAAAATATCAATTATCACTTTGTGCTCAATCTTATCAAATGCCTTTTCAAAATCCAGCTTTAAGATGATTAGCTCTCTCTTAGATTTATGGCAGAGATGTAGGTATTCAAACGACCAAGCCAAACAATCCTGAATAGTCCTGGTTTGATGAAACCATACTAGTTTGTATGAACCAGCTTCAGTATTACTGCTTGCAATCTATTTGCCAATATTTTCGTGATGAGCTTGATGGAGGAGTTCAAGAGAGATATAGGTCTGAAATCTCCTACTAGGATTGGACCATCTTTCTTTGGCACTAAGGTGACATAGGACCCATAGATACTCTGCATGCACAAATTACCCTCATAAAAGGCAGCACATAGGTCATAGAAGTCATCTGCAATTATTGGCCAACATTTCTTCAAGAAGTCTCCATTGAATCCATCAGGGCCTGGAGATTTATTTGAAGGGAGGTTCTTCACCACATTGTCTATTTCCTCTTTGAGAAAAGGATCCTGCAACCATTCTAGATCTTCTTGTACTGTTAATAAAGAGGACAGATCAAAGTGCATAGTAGTGTGATCAGAGGTGCCCAATCTTTCCTTGTAGGCTTGCCATAATAGAGCAGCCTTCTGTTTATGTCCAAAATGAGTTTGCCCAGAGCTATCTTGAAGACAAGTGACAGCATTTATCCTATGACTTATGGAGGCTTTAGCATGGAAGAACTCAGTAGTAGCATCGTCAAATTTAACCCATTTGATGTTACTTCGCTGCTTCCAGTAGATCTTCTGCTGGTGGAGAAGTTTGGCTAGGTGGACTTGCAAAAGATCTCTGAAATTCCATTCCATTACACTGGGATCCCTGAATTCCTCTGTTATGTCCATCATTGCAATCATCAACTTAGTATTGCTTATTATGGTTGCAAGGTTGGAGATCTGTGCTTGCCATGCTCTGAGCACTTTCCTTAGGTTCTTGAATTTGGCTACTAGCCTTTGAGCCTTATCCTCCTACTGCACTGGTATAGACAAAGCATGCTGCACCACATGTAGGAAATTTTCATGTTCCATCCAGAAATTTTCAAAACGAAATACTTGTGCTCTTGGCATGGTGGTAGTGATTGAGATTACACATGGGACGTGATCTGAGGTGTCCCTTGACAGAGTCTGAGCCATTGTGTTGGGATATGTTGTGGTCCATCAATTAGATGTGAAGAACCAGTCCAGCCTTTCCAAAAGTGGATTTTCTTGTTTGTTAGACCAGGTGAATCTGTTACCTTTGAGAGGTATCTCTACCAGGCCTAGGTTGCTAATTGCTTCATTAAATAGAAGCACCTCATTTACATTGCCTCCTGGTTTGTTTCTGTCTTCTGGATTCCTGATTAAATTGAAATCACCTACTAGCATCCAATCCCAATCATCAGTCATTTCGACATTTTTGAGCCATTCAATAAACTGAGGCTTCCTTTCATGATCAGAGGGGCCATAAATATTCAAGAGTATCCATTTAACACCAGATTGTACTGAAGTGAGCTCCACTGCTATCCCATAATCATTCTGAAAAGATATGACTCCACTGAATTTGCTGCTTTTCCAAATTGTAATGCAACCTCCTGATGCTCCAACAGAAGGTAAATATTCAAATTTATCAAAGCTTACAGGGCAAATATTTTTGATGAAGTTGAGATCAAAAAATTCCTTTTTTGTTTCTTGGAGACAGATTATATCACATTTTGATTCAATCACCTTACTCCTAACAAAATCCCATTTTCTATCAGAATTAAGTCCCCTAATATTCCAGCATAAGACCCTCCAATCTCTGAGTTTCTTTAAGTTTTGTTGATCCATTTAAGACATTGGGGATAGTAAAGCAAACCGCATATGCACAACACATGGGTAGATATCCAACTTGGACCAGTACTAGACTGGAGCACAGACACAATATATGTAATGGGACCAGTATGAGCACTGGAAGCAGCATCAAGACAGCACAAGCAATAAAGCAAGCCATTAAACCCAGTCATTATCTCTGAATACATCAAGTTCAGGTGGTTTATGTAGTTCAGAGAGGCCACAGCAAAATAAACAACAAAATAAAGACCAGGGCACTGAGGCACCCTAGTTTCCTTCCTTCTTGGATGGCTTCTTTCCATCTGCAAACTTCTTGTTCTCCTTGCTGCTTCCTTGCTGATCTTCCTTCTTTTTGATCACCACCTTCTTCACCACAGTTTTCTTGGTCTTCCTTTTCAGCAGTGCAGCATCAGACAAAGCCTCAGGCCCCATCTTGCAAAAACCAGAACCCAGCTCTTTGATCACAGCTGGTGATAGAGTTGGAGGAGCTCCAGCACAAGCAAAACAATCCTTATGCGGACACATGCTTCTTTTGAACCCCTTATTCAAATCCTTGATTCTCTCACTTCGTCGACCGTTAGATGTCACCACAGGAGTTTTCCTCTGTCTCTTCCTCTGTTGGTGTAAGGCAGAAGTTGATTCACTAATACCAGAAAAGGTAATACCTTGCTTCTTTGGTGTAGAGGCTTCAGACAGATCAGTAGCTGACTTTAGCTCATATTCAACTTCTTCCTCCTCCTCCTGTTCTAGCTCATGAATATAGGAGCATGTGGGAGCAGCAGCTGCAGGACACATCTTGGGCAGAGAGAATATCATCCCCTCGTTCATGGGGTGCTTGTGAAAAATTTGCCAGGCCTGCGAAGACAAGAAGGATTTGGCCCACGAGTAATGAGTGAGTGAGAGCAAGATGTTAGTGAAAAAAACCATCCACTCAGCCGGCACATGGGCCACTGGATCCTCAGAACCATTGGGTGAGAAATACTTGGCCCAAAGCCTTACAGAGTCAGCATTGAAGGACTTCTTAGCAACTTGCTCTTGACAGAAATATTGATAACCAGGGTCTGCTTCAAAATGGTCCTCAATGTTCACAAATCCCACCTGTAAGTTCTCATTCACCACCTGATTTATCTGAATGTTGCTAGGTTCATTATCTGCCAGATCACCTTGCTCATTACCCTGATTCACCACCTGTAAGTTATCAGCTGGATCTTCATCTCCTATCATTATTTCCAGGTTAATGTCAGGCATGACAGGCTCTTAATCTTCTATCATATCAGCATCAAGCACAACATTAAGATCTGGTAAAGGCACAGCTGGCTGGATTTGCATCTGTATCTGCATAAGGTCAGCCTGATGGAGTCCCCCATTCATCTCTTCTTCTGGTGCCACTGCTAAGTTGAGATCAGGAACCTGCTGCTGGGCTTGGGCATTCTGCATGGCAGGCAGTCCCAACACAACATCAACTGCATTTACCACATTCTGATTAACAGAGGCCGATTCAGCAGAGGAATCATATGATATTGTGAGGCTCACTTGGTGCTGAGGTTCAGGCTGCTACTCTGGAATTGCAGGCTCAACTACTATCTCTTCGTCAATTTGTTCTTCCTCATCATCATCCATAATTTCTTCATTAACCAGTCCATCAACTGGAGGCACATTAAGGTTTAGGACACCTGGATTAATCTGTGCTGCAGGGGCTGCATCTGGTGGACCATTATCTGGCCACATGGCCCAATTCTCTGCCTCAGGCCCATCAACAAACTCCTCTGGGACTGGCATGCCAAAAACATGACCAGGCTCCATCATCAAGGTTCTGTCCTGGGGCTGGAACAGGGTCCTCATCCTGAGCCTGTCGACCAAGTGGCCTCCTGTGAATGATTTCACATTGTACAGTCTAAGTATCCCCCTCAAAATTGTCTCCCTCAGATATGACAATCCACTTAGGTACTGAGACAAGATCAATGACTTTAGCTTTAATCATAACCCTAGAAAGCTAATCTAGGTCCTGCTCCCAAACCTCTAACTTGCCAAAGGAAGAAATAGCAGATGCAATGTGGTGCCTAGTCCAGTAATCCAGGGGAAATCCTATCAAAAGTAACCAGCACTCATGATTGTACTGAACCCGCCTATGATTAGGTCCTCTATCATGCTTAGTCAAGTACACATAGACATCATCAAAGGGAATCGGACTAGCTCTGACCAGACGATCTCTATCACTGATTCTATCAAAGCGAACATAAGCCTGACCAAACGGGCACGGCTGAATATCTCATGAAAGAACTCACCCAGGACTCCTCGGATGTTGTTGAAGTTGACTTGATGGAGCGGCATCGGGTCGATTGCGACAATCGCCATGTCCTCATTGTTTGGCGGCGGCCGACCACAATTATCAGGCGGCTACGTCGATGGTGACTGCTATATGTGAATGAGAAATTATATTAATTGTCTATATGTGAATGAGAAATTATATCTGATTGCCATGGAATGAGTAGAATTTTGTCAATACCTGATTGTCATCCTTTTTATCATCGACACAGAGTTGATGATCTGTTGTAGTGCTAGATAGCACATAGCTTCTGTTAAGATATTATCATTTTTTGCACATAGCTCATAGCACATAACAGTGGAAGTAGATTGTCACAGAGCAATAGCTGTACTATCATTTTTGCTTACTCATTTATGAGAATGCTGCCTGTGACAGAGCAATAGCTGTCACTAGATGAGTTGATGAGTAGCTGTCACTAGATGAGTTGATTTGTTTGTTCTATCCACATGTAGATGCTTGATGAGGAAGCATTCAGATTCTAGGCTAGAGCCCTGGATGAGTTCACTTGCATATTATTAGTACTGAAATTATATCATCTTGCGCACTGTAAGTCTATAACTTTGATAAAACTGAACAGTGAACTTTACATGCTTTTGCACAACAAAATTAGAAGCACAGGCTTGATGCCAGGAGCAATACTTGTTGCTCTTTGTCACATACGCAAATAATTCAGCACTGCAACAGCAGTAGCAAGTGTTCTTTCTGAATGTTTTCAGTGGATATGTTCAGTTTTCTGAACTATTACCGTCTCAGAACAAATGTTACTATGATATAAGAAAAAGAAAACAGTGAAAGAAAAAGAAAACATAATAATTGTCAATGGGACTACTTCAGATTGACACCAGAATCCCCTACTACGCTAGAGCCACCACCAGTTCCTTTTTTCGGCAAGAAGATTATGTTCAAGTTACATTCTCAATTCATTCTCAAAAGGACTATACTGCAGTGCACAGGCTGCTGGACTATACTCGATGTTTCTCACTTGACAGCTACAAGTTCAGAAGCTACAAGTTCAAGAATTGCAGAAATTGGATGAGGAAAAATTTAAACCTTGGCAGCTATGAGCTTCCTCCACTTCTGCTTGTTCTCGCAGCGCCCCGTGAGGATCACCGGCTTGATGCCCAACGACTGCAGCTTCTTGTACAGCCGCAGCGTCTCCGGCAGAGCCGTCGCGTCGTCTGCTGTTTGCGTCAGCCCAGACCTGAGCGCGGCGCCGGAGCAGATCAGGGAACGGCGGGCACGGCCGCGGCGGGGGAGGCCGGGCGTCGCGGCGAGCGGGCGACGAGCTTGGCGTCCCGGCAAGCGGTGAGCAAGGCGTTCCGGCAAGCGGCGAGCAGGGCGTCGCGGCGGGCGGCGGGGAGGGCGTCCCGGCAGGCGGCGTCGCGGTGGGCGGGTGGCATCGCGGCGGGCGGCGGCGCGGTGCTGGGAAGGAGACGGCTCGATCCGGGTTTTTTTTTTAACTCTGACAAATGGATCCCACCTGAAATAGAGTCTTTGGGCCAGCACTGCTGGAGTTGAAGCAAGTTTTTGAGCCCCTATTTTTGTATGCCGGCCTGGAAAATGGAAGTAAGGGCTTTAATTTGAGGTATATTGCTGGAGATGTTCTTAGCACGCACAGCCAGGACTCCCCGCCTTCCGTCCCTCTCGGTCGTCTAGCCGGTGGCGTCGCCCGGATGGCTCACTGCCGCCTGTGCCGCAGCAAACAGCTAGGTTGCTGTGCCGGGGGCCGTCTCCGGCGCAAGAGATCCCGGATCGACGGAGGCGCCGGCGCGGACCGCCTCAGCGCCCTCCCCGACGACCTCCTCCTCGACATCCTCGCCGCCGCCTACACAACCCTCCTCTCGCGGCGCTGGCGTGGCCTCTGGCCCGCCTCCCCGCGCTCGCCTTCCACGCGGCGTGCCCGGACACGCTCGACGCCGCGCTCGCCGCGGCGGCGGCCTCGCGCCGCCCCTCGCCGCCGTCCCTGCTCAGCATCTGCTGCGACAGTCACACGCAGGTCGACGCCGCGCGGCTGGCGCCGGCGAGGTTTATCATCTCTGATGTCATCATACGCGCGGAGGCACTTGAAATTGCCGCTTGGACCGTCGAGCTGCCGTGCTTCGACCGCACCGCCTCAATATCGCTGGAGGCGTTCGGCGCCCGCTTCGTGCTGACACCGGCAGAAGGAGGCTTCCTGGCGCTCGAGAGCCTCTCGCTCCGTTTCTGCGACATCGACCTTGAAGACCTGCTTCCCTGCTGCTCCCGCCTGCGCAAGCTTCAGATTACTGACTGGACCGAGGAATTGCTCAAGGTTCATTCGCCGTCTCTCGAGGAGCTCGACATTGACGTCCATTTGCCCGGTCGTCTGTGGATTCGGCATGTTGACGTCGTAGCGCCGGTGCTTAAAAGGCTGAGGTTTGCTTCCGGTTCACGTTGGTCCGGGGCCAATGACTTCACCTTGCTCTGCTCAGCACCAATGGTAGAGGATCTCCATTGGCGATGGGATTGCGGGTCAGACACTGATAGATTCGGCGTGCGATGGAGGCTGTTTAACCTCACCTTAAGCACGGCAAATTTTCCCCATGGGCAGCAGCATTGTTTGCATCGTCTACAAGTCATCCACACTCTGTCACTGTCCATTGCGGTGCCCTTTTCTGTTAGTTCCCTTTTCCTTCTGAATTTTCCTTTGAGTGTCCTTGTTCATGGACTCATATATACACTCTACTGTTTACCACCAAATTGTTTTACAGGTATCTGGAGATGAAGACCAGAATTTTGGTCAACAGATAACCAAAATGATTCCGGTTACCAACGTCCATGTTTTGGAGCTGCCGATCAAGACAGAAGGGCATGTTTATGGAGCAATGGTGTTGCATCTGCTTGGGATGTGTACCTTTGTCCGAAGCCTTAGGTTGAAGCTACGTGAGGTAATCATCCTATATGTTATTAATTAGACATTCAGATTGTGGGATTAAATTTTATTTGTTTCCTCTTGCTATTAAGATCGAATCTCAAGTATGAACCAAATATAATTTACTTTTCCATTATCTTAGGACACAAACCGATGCTCAGTGAAATGCCCTTGTGATCATCCTTTCAACTGGAGAAGTCTGAATGTCTCCTTGACTGATCTTAAAGACATAAAGTCCGTGGCTTCAAAGGCGAAGGTCACGCGATTGATTTGTTGAAAGCAGTATTCAGAAGTGCAACGATGCTTGAAAGAACGGACGTGTACTTCTCCAGCTTTGTCGCACCAAGTAACAATGATTGCATTGAAATCTATGGCATTTCAAAGGCATATCCTTCCATGAAGTGCAATATTTATCATGAGTCTGCTTAGTTGGATGTTATCCCGGTGCATGACTTGCTTGGATCCAAATGTAATGACAAATGGTGTGTTTTGCCTAATATCGTTAAAGCTGAAACTCATGCCTTTCATTTGTCATCTTTAATCATGAGTTTGCGGAATATAAGTTGTTATGATTGCTAATTAAGTGGGCGTGTTTTTTTCCTGATTTCACCTATGGTGTGGTTTGTATAATTCACCATTGCTGATTATATATACCAGGTGATCATTTTCATAATAGACCAGAATTGGGTCCGAATTCTTCTTTGCTGCAGAAAACAAACAGACACTGTTTTAATTTTTGAGGGCTAATCACGAGAGTTTTATTAACTTACAGAAGCATTACAATCTGTAGTTGCGACCTTCTTAAGCGAGTCAAGAGAATCGCACCCCACCCATAAGCGCACATGATTACCACAAGAACTCATGGAAGCACAGCAATGAGCAACAGAGTTTGCCTGGTGACTAATAAAAGTAACTTTAAACAAACAAAAGGACCTACCTAGCTATCGGATTCAAGGTTTGAAAAATCGTCGATAACCGGCCAGTTTTCACGAAAACCGGACTTACCGGTCCGGTCCGGTAAGTCCGGTTTACCGATTTTCGAATTTGAAGTTTGAAAATTTTTGAAAATTTGAAACAATTTGAAACAAAAAATATGTAAAAAAACTAGACATCATTTGCAGACCATTTGTGAAAACCATACACGAATTGGAGTTCGTTTGATGGGTCAAATAATTCCCGAAACTTTTCTGGGTGAAAAGAAATAAAAAAAAGAAAACTAACCTTATCCCCTCCCAACGGACGACGCCACCCCTCAATCATTGGTCCCCCTCTACGCCCGACGCCGCTCCTCGGTCCCCCACGCGCTTGCTCGCCAAATCCGGCTGTCGCCGTCGAAAGGCAACTGGCATCCGCCGCCGGTAATCAATACTGAGGTCGCGACGTCGGTAATCGATCGATACGCAGCGGTAATCGGTCGATTTGGTCGATTCGACGTCATATGGTCTTGAGATGTATGTTTGTATCCATTGTTGTATATTGATCTGCACAAAACTACGTGTATTATGTTCAAAACTATGTTGTATGTTAAATTTCGTCAAGAACTATGTAACGGACAATTTATATTGGACTTCGAATGAATTATGTTATGTTGTATGAGGTTGATTGGTGCAATCTTTTTTGAATTTTATGTTGTCAATGTGTGGTTAACCATTCTTAAAATATTTTAGCAAAGGTCATGCCAAAAATTCCAATATTTTAAGCCTCTTTTCGCAATTTTTGGTTCTATGTCGATAACCGATGAAATCGACCGGTTATCGGCCAAAATCGGTCGATAACCGGTCAAAATCAATCGGTTCGACGGTTTTCAAATTCAAAATTTGGTTTTTGAATTTGTAGTCGAAAACCGTTCGGTTATCGCGATAACCGGTGAAATCAGCGGAATCGGTGGCGACCGGTTTTCTCGATCTGAACGATAATGTAAACCTTGATCGGATTTCATACCTAATACCCGCTATCATCGAACGGCCACCTGAGCCAGCTTTCAGATAATTGACCAACGTCAGGTTGTCCATGTCCTGCAAGTTGCAAGCCATCACGCGCTGCTCCTGCTTCAACCATCAGGGCATTAGGCAACTGATCATACCATTGTGCTTCTGCCGCCAATATAGTTCCCTCATGATTTCTAAACACAGATCCTCGCCTCCAGTCAAGCTTTGACAGTTGTAGGACCCATCAATGTTCAGCTTAACCCATCCATCTTCCACCATGCTAGCTTTGTTGAGAAACGTGACCACTCGGGTTCTTACATACCAAATCCTCCACCATGCTAGCTACATGTCTGACAGCAGTCGATGGTTCCAATTATTTTTTTCCCATGCCTCCTTCCATTTCCGCGTTGCATTTAGAAACCCCAGCTGGGTCCTTCCAGTGGTTCGATCCGACTCGGCTCGATTCTGGTGCGTTTACTGGTTGTCTATTGCAGTCAAATGATGAGCCAGTAACCTCGGCAGAGCTGGGTGTGGACAAGGACTGAAATCTAAAAAAGGACCGGAAAAACCAAAACCGAAGAAATCAGACCAGTTATCAATAAACTGAGCGAAAATTGATTATGCTACAGTATACAGGTTTGGTTTTTACCGAAAACCGGACTGGACCGATAAGTCCGGTTACCACGATAACCGGTCCAGTTTTTGTCGGTTTTGTAAACCTCTTAGGCATGGCACGGCGATGCTCGATGCCGAGCATGCACATCAAGGACGCCAAAGGAGCTCGTGGTCTCCTTCTGGAATGGCTCGCACGCAGTGGCCTTGCCGCTTGTTTGTACGTAGGAGGGGGAGTGGTCGACAGTTTTGGTCAATCGAGAGTTGTCGGGCTAGCTGTTCGAGAGAAAAAAGAGTGTGGCGCAGCAGAGCTCGACGGCAAGCAAGGGCATTGACAATGCTGGCTACGTCTTTTTTTTTTGTGATACTAAGCGTACTCATATGTATTAATCCGATAAACCAGAGTACACAGAAAAGGGATTAGCTCCCTTTAGATTACAAAACACCCCAACATGGGTGTGGATACTTAACAGAATGAAAAAAGGAACTATTAGACGAGCAACCGACGGGCTGACTGCCGAAGAGCTGCCTAAGGGGCCTCGCTGCAATAGCGTAGGTTGATCGAGGGCCTTTCTGCCTGCTTGACAAAGTATCGTCGGTGAAGCTGAATTCGTATGTCGTTCACCAAGACGCAAATGGAAGACAGAACCAGCGCCTCTGAAAGGCAGAACCTTCAGAGCCAGGCTTTCTGGATCCGAGTCGCAATGGCCGGACCACCCGTGGCGATCGATAGTCTTGAGACTTCGAGCACAGAATGTTGCCGTTGCTGTGGACGTCGAGGAACCATGAACCGACGTAATACAAAGCATCACACACACCACGTAGCATGCCACGTGCCTGAAAGAGACTGTGCATGGCTGCCACGTTGTGGGCTGCCGCTGAGCACTGGTTAAAAAATGAATTATGTTTTATTCAAAATAGGATACCTCTATAGGAAAGTATATATATAGAAACTCTTGACCAAATAATTACTCCGTTAACTTTTTATGTATGACTCTGGTTAGTTTAAAAAAGCACACCGGCGTTGGAAGCACTTCCATTTAAAAAAAAATTATGAAATTTAGAGGGAGTAATTCGCTAGTTTGTCTTTGAATGTAGATACGATATTTGATTTCAGAAGCTGTTGATGTGGTTCATCTCGCTTCTAATTCTATTATTAGGTTAGAGAAAGTGGATGCGTGGATCTGTAATCACACATCTCACGTGAGCATATATCCCGTGTAATTATCAGTGGTTGAGTCATTCCGCCAAATCTCTACAATCTATAATATTCATTTGAGGTCTTCAACCTTAATTTTTTAGCCTCTTTCATTCAAGTTCATCTTAATTCATGTCAATCTGCTTCTGGAATTACTAAGAGAGAGAGAGAGAAAGAGACGATGTGGACAAAATGGTTTGCCTCAATCATTGTATTCTGTGGATAAGGACGATAGAGCATCTTTGGGTTGTGGGCTACATACATGAAACCTGTGAGAGGGCAAAGTAACACGACAAGCTAAAAGAAGTTTGATATACGCCCTAACTGGATAAGCTCAATCAAATACACACACAAAAAAAATTATTAGGAAATAAAACATATAAATTGCAATATAATAAGCTTGTGGTACAGTTCACAATATTTACTAATTATACATCATATTTATTTCACATAATAAGTTACAAACGGAACATTCTTATAGTACAATCCATACATTTATCTAGAATAACCCACTCATCAAATTATTAATTCAAACACACATGCATATAAACACATGCAATGAGTTCACAAAATGCATATAATATAGTACATGCAGACACACATACAATACAATAACTAGTTTATCAACTAGTTATAAAAGTATACAAACCATGGAAAGAAAGCACATGATTATATTATTTCACAATACCATGCAACTATAGTTATGTTTGCTCCATCAATGATATTCTCTTGGCTTCCTCTCTTCACTTCTCTAGTAAATATTTCAAAAAGTTATCCATGTCCACGGTGGACAATGCCACATGCCCAGGATTCACCACAGACGAGATATGGGCAGCATCGGCCTGGCTGGGGCATACTCTGACATCCTGCAAAAGAGTTGACATTGGCCTAATATCCGGCTCATCCAGGAAGCCACAGTTGCTTGTCGTTTTGATCCCCACTTGCTCACAAAATGACACTGGTTCGGTTGTGGCCATTGGGTTGCCCACGTATTCATTATTCACCTGAAGCCCGATGTTGCCCATACCTGCCATAGGTAATAGTGGCGACAATAGAGGAGGTGGAACTGATGACCCCATGCCATCAGTGGAGTAGAAGGACGATGAAGGGTCACCCATAAGGGTATGCAATCCATTGGAGTTCATGTTGAAGCCTTGTGTACCCACAGGGAACTGTGTGGGCATGGTGAAGCTCATGCTCCTTGGATCTATGCCTCCGCCGCTCATGGTCGTGCGGTACAGTGGTGCTGACACTGGTGCTGACTCCAGTTCCTTCCTAATGACTAAGGATTTGTCAAACACCCTACAAACAACCCACTCCTCCTGCACGCAATTAATACCAACCATCAAGAGAATGAAATCTGGGTATGCAATAAAAGATACAAAATTAGGGTAAATAATTATAATGGATCGAATGCAAGTTGGGTCTGGTACCACATTGGAAGAAGAACAAGGTTTCTTGGACTTGGTGTTGGAGCTAGCTGCAGGGCAGGGGACCCTTCCTTTGCCGTCAAGCCTATACTCATGCATGACCCAATTGGTCTTCACTCCATTGGGTGCCCTTCCCTTGTAGAAGACAAGAGTCTTCTTCATGCCAAGAAGCACTGGCACATTAGATGCACTATGATAGATCTCTCTATCTTTGCCGGTGGCTTTCCAATAGCCAGCCTCTGTGGCACGATTGGCCTTTAACCCACTAGGATATTTGCGGTCCTTCAGACAGTAGAAATACCATTCCTTCTCCCCCATCTTCGCCTTAGCTTTACAATGAAAATTCAAGCATGGTTAATTCACAACTTAAAGCACATACGGAATAAACTGACATATATGGATAAGAGTGCTCACATGGGAGTTCCCATGGTTCCGACTTATTGATGTCAACCTCTCCAATTGCAACGGCGGTGAAGTTGTAATCGCGCACCTTATGAGTCAAGTAACAAGTGATTATCTCCTCATCAGAGGGATGGAATCGAAACCCTGGTGGTAGATTCAGGCTGACAGTGCCTCTGCTCCTTCCTTTCTGCAGTTGTTGGCGGTCTTCCATACTTCTCAAGCTCCTGACATGATCAAGAATACCAATAAGCTAATCAAACTAACAACCAACATAAGAAAGAAGGAATCATGACCACAAAGGTAGCGAATCATACAAAAACAAGTAATTCTTAATATCCTCCAATACCAAACAGATGTCCAAGGATGGATTTAGATCAATTGATTGTGAGGCAATAAGCCACTGATGGCACGAGTATAAATAGCAGTAATGCGTGTGTCAACAAGTCACTTGCTTGAGAAGCCTCTCTAGCTTTTCTAATGTTGTCTGTTTCCATTAACCATGGATACTTTTTCTTTCCAACTAAGCAATGCCTATCCCTATCACACCACACCGACGCTTTAGTGCAGGGATTGCGATCGCTGATAACAAGTGCCAAAAAATTATTCTTTATCTCTGGTTTTTTGTGATTGTGTTGCCGTCTTCCAAGCACTTATTTTTGCTTGGCTCTTGATTCCTATGGATGTTTGTGTCGCTTATGCAGCCTTTACGGCTGGTCTATCTCGCCTCTATGCATGTAGGCAGTGCGCAATCGGCTTTGTTGGCATGCGCGACAACATGTGTTCGTACGTATTGCAATGTAAAGTGGACAATGCTCACAAAGGTTGTAACACTAAGGACAAGGCCAATGACGGGTCATCGTGATCCACTAATCGATATATACTCCACCCAACTGGTACATAGGGATAATCTGTGGTCTTGTTGTATTGATATGTGTGTTGTGAGTTGTGGTGTATGTAGCCATCTTGATGTATCTATCTACTAGCACATGCATGGAGAGCCTGATGTAAAATAAATAGAAACTGATGATTGTTTGGTGTAAAAGATCAAGACATGAGGCGGATATCCATGCGGATGTGCCTGCTCTTTATCTACGAACCTTGAAAGCAGTGGGCCTTTAGCCCGTTGCTAACCAAAACAGGGGATTGGGAACAATAACTTTTTGCTTAGTTTTGGCAAGAATACATGGATGGTACTTTTTCTTACTTTTCGAGAAACAGATTGATCAAAGATATGTCAAATCACATTGTTCACACATTGTATATCATGCAAGCTTGCATGGTTATCACTTCGCTAGGCTAACACGCATTCTTGGCTAGGTGAGTTCCATGACATGCTAAGTTTTCTCTACAAGTGAGGGTGGCAAGATGAACTCATGCCAAGAGTAATTAATCTATGTATTTTCAAGGTAAATCTATTTATTTGTCTGTATAATATCTTTTGTTGTTCACTAATAAATTGATTAATCAAAATCATGACGCTATAATCAATTCAATCCCCATCAAAATCATTATTCTATAATCAATTCAATCCCTGAACCAAGTCGGGAATGCTTGCGATAAGTTTGTTTGGATTTACAAAAATGTTGTTTGAATTAAGGAAAAGGTGGCTTGGATTTATGAAAAGTTGTCTTGATTTACAAAAAGGCTGTTTAGATTTACGAAAAGGTTGTATATATATATATATATATATACATGATTTATTCCTTATTTAATTTTTTTTAAAAATGGATTTCTTTATTTATTTAATTTTGGATCCAGAAGAAGTAGTCTTTTTTTGTCCATATATTATTTCATTCATATACTATATATAAAAAAACCTCTACACATATGTAATAATATCTATCAAATATCAGATGATTTGTAGTATTCTACTTTTAATCGAAAAAGTTTTCCAATCTTCCAAAATAAGATTTTTTTTCTTATTTTAACCTTTCAATTTTTGTATTAAGGATAACTAACAAAGTTGGCCTAATTTATTAGTTTTCACTAACCCTAGATTCTTCCCCTTGATAAAAAAATAAAGCACTGATCTTCCATCGACAATCATTGGTATTGCTTGCCATTTATTCCATTATCTAAAAAAATGATTGGAACTTTTTTATGAATGAGAGATTCTAGAAAATGAGTAGCGTGTAGTATCAACTCTTTTCTTTAAGATCGTTTTGCATTAATCATTTTTTCATACTTTATTTTGTCAACTCTTTTCTTTAAGATCGTTTTGCCTCCTAGTGTGCTATGCATGAATTAATGAATTGCATATGTTTTTTAACAGCTTCCCATTGGGCTATACATGAATTTATGTACTATATCTCTTTCGACAGCCTCTTGGTGCGCCCAAGGATGGCACATGCTTATCGCGGGTGCTTTGCTCGGCTACCATATAGAAATGTGTTCTCATGCCTAGAAATCTTTTTCGGTATCAATCCCCTTGTCCCTCATTCTTTGAGAGAACCAGAAGGATCCTTTTTGAGTTTACATTTCTTCATTTGGAATCTGGGCTCTTCTATCTTCGACTTATTTTTCATCCTGACACTAGGTTTGTAGCTTACATTGTTCCACACTAGAGCAAACTTCTGGTACATATGTAACATCATCCTCTATTGGGGTGCCATCATTTTTAAAATATGAACAAATTAATTAATAAGCTGAGCAAAATACTCCTTCATATCTTTTTTGTAAATTAACTAGTGTTGTAAGGGATATTGGGGGGTTACGTCTGGGCCTGCCTGGATTAAAGGTTGCACGACACTCCCTGCATCATGCTTGGGCAGAGCCAAAGGAGCGCCGATGCGGCCCAATGAGAGCATGCCAACCTTTTACATTAACTAGCCTTAAAGGGCATGATTCAACACATGATTTTTGTGATCAACAAATGATGGGCCATATGGCAAAATCGAAGTGTGAAAATAAAACTTACCTTAGGGCATGCGGCATCACCGAATTGGAAAGTGAATTATCAATCAACTAAGACAGAGGTCAGCAGCGAAAGATATATTGTTGCGTGTTGGGTGGAGGCTAGTCAATTTATAGCAGAGTAGATGATTTCTATTTATTTTTCATTCAATTCTTTTTTTTTTTTTTTTTTTGAGGAGATCATTCAATTTGGCATGCTTAGTTGCTTATGGTACGGATTGGCCCTCAACTTATGGGGCTTTTCTTCAGACGGACCCATGTTAATCGACCAATGAGGCTCAAATCAGCCCAAAATTTCCCTAGTAGGCTATATTACATCAAATTAGCCAAAACACATGGTATTCAATTAGCCAAAACACATGGTATGTTTGACGAATATAGGCCTGATCTGCGAATCTTTTATTAAAAAAATCAAGCCACTCTTTTAGCCCAACAAGAAGGCAATAATCACTAGCTTTTCTAGTGGGTTTTTTTTTTCAAAAACGAAGTAAAAGGTATATTTGCTAGAACCTTAAACATCATAAAATTAGTCACAAAAAATTCTAAAAGTTTGTTAGAGTACTAGTGATTTGCTCGTGCGTTGCTAGGGTGATAATTTACAATGATGAGAGACATGAGAAAAATGCTAATATAAATTAAATAAACTAAGTATAATAAAGTAAGAACTGCATATTGATTGTACGACGCAACCACATAAATAAATAAATTCTGATTGAAATTCAACGTGTCATCACAGGTTCACAGCACCTCAACACTCCTCATAACAATACCTGTCCAAAACAATTTGAGATTTTGAAATTATATTACAATTTTTTGAAAGGACCGATGAACGGTAGATCTCACGTATCAAGAGTACTACCAAAATTTGGTTTCAAAGAAATAATGTGTTGTAACATGCCTAAAGTACTTAGTACTAAATCATCGATTCACCCAAAATCAGTGCCTTCTAAATGATTAGATCACTATCTGAGTAAATTGACCTGCCTGAGTTATCTGCAATAAGTATGTGAACTATCCTATTAGCTGTAATCAACAATACTGTCCCCAATTCAGTCTTAGCTAGCCAACTCTCTCTAAACAGCAATGCTTCGACTAATTAAAAAAAAAGATTGGTTCCTCACGAAAGCCATCTTGTACTGATTTACTCATGTTCAGCTAAAAGAACTTACAATTTGAAAATTTTGTGGAACAGTTTTCCAAGATAGTTGAACACTCTCTAGTTACTGCGTTAGAGAGAGTTGAACACTAACTAGGAGTTCTCACTACCAAGATGGAGTTCTCCTAGAGAGGATTTAGCGTGAACACTCTCTAGTTATAGCGTACCAAGATAGTTCAACACTCTCTATTTGCACGCTACGTCTGCTGTACCTATCGGTCGATAGGTCCTAATCCATTCCAAGTTAACCGATTGGGCTCACCTCTTTGCTCGTGTCTTAAGTTAACCAATTGGGCACACCTGTGTGCTCATGACGTAGGCCTATCGGTCATCCGATGACCAATTGGTCACTAGATAACAGATAAGCACATGTTCTTGTAATTTTTCAATCATGTGCACCAAAAGCGCAATTCTTCATTAAATTTGTATTATTTTGGGGGAAAAACTCATGACCATGTTCCACCCCTTCTCTATTTGGATGCACATAATTCAACCGAACAAGACTCACCAAAACTAGTCGTAAATTTGCCGGCAGTACAATGCCAAATACAGGACAAAATAGTCAGATTATAGTGTGGAAGTCTGAAAGACAGGGGCTTCCTCATGGTCGGTACTTGCTAATATGACGAGTGCCAATTTTTTGAAGATATGGTATTCTATCAGGGAAAGTTGTACGCTGTTGCTCGGGACAAGAACCTCCTTTGTCGTCAACATCAGTGAAGACCCAAGCAACGGTGATCTAAAGGTCTCCCATATCGAACAGGTCCCGTTCAAACAGGCATCCACACAGCAGTGAAAGAAGCTCTATCTAGTTGAATCGTGCGGCACAATTGCTGATGGTGGCACAATTGCGTTCAAGGCGTTCAAGCGTTCAAGTCTGCCACTGTGATGGCTCTATCTAGTTGAATCGTGTGGCACAATTGCGTTCAAGGCAGACTTCTTGGAGCAGTCACGGTGGGTCAGTGTGACAACCCTGGGAGATGACCAGATGCTTTTTCTTGGACGACCGTGCTCCAGGGCAGTTTCCACGTCTCAGTACGGGATGCTAGGAGATCAAATCTTCTTCTTGGATGATATAATGGAGAATGCCTTTGTGGGATACACCTTTGAGGAGGAGACCACTTCTGTGAGCGCCAACAATATGAGAACCGGCGAGGTATCCTCTCCTCTGCCGATGGTCTGGGATCGCAAAATGATTCTTGCTGCATGGTTGTTCCCTTGCGACTGATGCAATGGGTTTATTGTGCTATCTTGTGGATGTGATTGTTACTCCCTCTGTCCAAAAATATAGTGCACATCTAGTTTTGTCCTAAGTCAAATATTTTGAACTTTGACCAATAATATCTAGAAAACAGTAAAGATTGACAAGATGAAAATGCTTTTACTACATTCATCATGAAATGGTCTTTCGTAACATTAACTATCTTACTTTGAAACAATATATATTTTTAGATATTGTTAGTCAAAGTTCAAAAAAATTGACTTAGGACAAAACTAGATGTACACCACATTTATAGAGGGAGGGAGTAGTTTTCTAAACATGGTGCATGATTTTAGTCCTATGGAATATGCTTAATTATGACCTTTTGTGGGGTAACCATTTATGTAAAACATGGTGCATGATTTTAGTCCTATGAAATATGCTTAATTATGACAAAACTAGATGTACACTACATTTCTAGACGGAGAGAGTAGTTTTCTAAACATGGTGCATAATTTTAGTCCAATGGAATATGCTTAATTATGACCTTTTGTGGGGTAACCATCTCTCTTATTATGTAATATATCACTACAAGAAAAACACCCCTGTAGATACGTTTTATTTATGCGCTAGATACGTTTATTTCATCTCTATTGGAATATATAGAGATGTTTTCATAAAGCGCGTTGGAGGCGTCTCCGCACAGGCCATATCATGTGCCTGTAGAGATGTATTTTAAAAGTGTGTCTAGCGGATATGACACGATTCATTGTGATGCTAGATATGTATCTACAGACTTATAAACGCTTTTATAATTACAATCATGTCACGTGTCTATTAATTTAGCAACGTTTTAAAGCGTTGCTATTTAGAACATTGCACAAAAAAAGGCATATTTTGTTCCCTCATGCTCTTAGCAAGTATTATTCAAGAAATTCACAGGAATTGAACTCGTGCCCTCTTCACTTTTTACTAACCCCCTTAACCAACTCATCTCACGTGCTATGACTAGAGTAAGGTATGTATTTTTTTTAACTCATACCATCTAAATGTTTTGACGTCTCTAGCATTAGATATAGCATGTCAAGAAGCGTATTTAGATGAGATTACATACGTTTAAAGCATGAGTAATGTCATATCACTTTGATGCGTTCTCAATATCGTGTCATAAGCATGTTTACATGGGATACCAATGAAATGAAAACGCATTTAGTATCATATAATTTCTCATAGCGTATCAAGAAGCATCTTTAGTGGGCTACTGACGTCAAAACCATGTTAAAAACATGTTTATTTGGCTATTGACGGTCAAAGCGTATCTAATATTGTATTAAATTGACACGATCTAAATACCGTGACAAAAAAAAAGTATTTAGATGCTGATGTATTGACCTTTATAAAAGCGTATCTATAAAAGGGTGCTTAGAAGACTTTTTTCTTGTAGTGTAGGAGTATTGGTTAATAGTTCCGGTGCTTATGCAAACTATGAAATGCATTGGTATCTCATGATATTTGTAAGGACTTTGGAGTTGATCATGCAGTGCTCATATGGTGAACTTGTTATAAATTGTGCACTCAATTTTTTTCTTCTCTTTCTTCTGACAATAAGTTATGCTTATTTGACTTGTGTGTATGCATCGCAGTTCTGTCAGAGTTATGACATGCAAACTAGTGAGTGTCTCTTCCCTCTGCCGATGGTCTGGAATCACAAGATGGTATTGTTGTGTGTTGTTTTACTTGTATTTTCCCTACTTGAATATTGTTTCTCGAACTTTGTTTGGTATGATATCTGAAGAGTGATCAGAGATGTTTGTGGTGCAGTAGGCAATCTATCATATCTGTCATGTATTTAAAATTCAATAATGTGATGTGTGTACCATAAAAAAAGAACCTAATTGGGATCAAGTAGATCGGAGCATAAAAGTTGGTGGCATTTTGGCGAAGAGGCACAACTGAGAAGATGAACTAGGGAAACTGATATTAGTGTTGGAACTTAGGGCTGATTAATCTTATCTGCATCAAAATCACAGTGGCAACTGCTAGGTCTTGTCTCACAAATACCATCTCTATAACATTTTGAATGAACATGTCCTGTGTGAGTTTGAATGTTTATTTTTTCTATTTACAGAACCTGACGTAACTATGGTGGTTACTATCCTTATGAAACTATCAAATTATGTTTCTGTAATGACTCTTATGCTACGTTGTGATGTTCACTGGAATGGAACTTGTTCTGGTGTAGTTGAAATGGATGAGAATTTTGTGTGCTGACAAATCTGTCTTGCAGAGAGCAAATTGCTTGCAGTGTCTTGACCATTGCTTTGCTTTTGCTGGTATAATTATGCCACTTCTGTTTTGTGTTTCCGCTCTTGTATATGTATAAATAATACATTTTTCTTTTCTTTTAGCTCATCTGTACCGGCAGTCAACATAGCTATGATAAACAATTTTATTGAAAATCCATTGTCAGCTAGCGACAAATGTGTGTAGCTATGATAACTATAAAAAGTATACTGCATACAAGTGCCAAAAAAAATATGAGTGTTCTTCACTGTATACGAGGTTCAGCAAACAAATTCATAAATATGAATGTTCTTTAGTGTACGAGGGTCATCACGATTATGAAGGGTAGACCGAGCTATGATGGAGAGGACCTTGTGTAGGGGTTTGGTAGTGGGTAGGATAGGCCCAAACTAAAAGGGCAGCATGTCGATGTAAAAGGAGCAAGCTTTCTTGGATGTGTATGGATGTCGGTTTAGATTTCATCACGGGGCGACGCAGAGCCGTGATGCCAAATTTCAACGCCATCCGCGACATGGAAATGAACGCGAGCTCGACGTTGCGGCCTAAACTGACATGGGAACGTAGGAAAGTGTTATGCCAAACATTTTTTTTTTGCTTCGTGGTGGCAGGGAACCAAATAGCCCCGTGAATTTTCTTGACTCGCTCTAGTTGAGCTCATCTTTAATGAAATAACATTGGGGCTCTCTGTCCGGCATTCTTATTTAAAAGGTCAATTTAATGCTGAATATTTGGTCCCAGCAAAATGTACTCCATATCTTGCTTAGATAATTTGAAATAGAAATTTACTGAAAAAAGCATTCGTGTTGTCCCTAAAAAGGAAATAGGAAACGAAAACACCTGGCTGCCTCTCTTGTCGTCTTGCCAGCTCGCGGGCTTTTGCCCGTTGCCCCCACACAGGACACAGGCACACTTTACCCTTCCCTGCCACCCGAGAAGCAGCCGCCGTCCCACCCGTGAGGTGAGGCAGCCTCCACCTCGCCAGCAGCACGGCTCGTCTCTTCACCAGCGCGGCCGCCACACCTTCCGCCGCCGCAAGCCGTGGTACGTTATCCATCTCACTTCTCTCCGAGCCCTCCTCCTTCCTCCAGCGAACCTTCTTGCCATGGTACCGATTACCGAAACACTTGATGTGCGCGGCGGCAGCGCACGCGAGGTGTTCGACGAATTGCCTCCGTGTGCGCTGAGCCCGATGCCTTCCGGTTTCCTTGGATCCTGACGCGTTTTTACCTTGATGAGATGATGGCGCACTAACGACTGTTGTTGTTCTTTGCCAGATTCGACTCGGATGGCGGAGGCAACGCCATGCGCCGGGCAGCTGCCGTCGTGGGCGGAGATCCCGCGGGACCTGGCCGGCAAGGTGCTCAGTTGTCACATCCGGTTTTAGGCTAAAATCGAATGGTCATCTATATATGTGTTCAGAATTAAGTTTCACACATATAAGACAAAGTATAGTAAAACAGAGTAACTAATGTTATAAATATATTGTATAAATATTACAATAAATGTCTCAAATGACTAAACGAATACAAACGCTAGCGGAAGTCTCCATAACTCCACAGGCAGTCGATCGGGGGCTCCACAAGCTTAGTCGTCACCATCGTCTTCAAAGTAGCCAATCTTCACTCTCTGAGCAGCATATCAAGGTTGTAGAGGAAATAGCAAGCGTGAGTACATGTCGTACTCCGCAAGCGTGGGAAAGTATATGCAATGTAAGCTTATAACAAGAAAGGCAGACATAAGGTTCATATAGCAGAAGAGCAACTTAACTTAAGACAATATTGAGCACCTATATTACTAAATGATGTAAACCCTCCAAAGGTTATTAACATAAGGTCAATTATACAGGTTACTCCACCTGTAAGGACAAGGGTTACTCCACCCCAACCAAACTACATGTTACTCTACCTGCAGCTCCTATGGGTTACACCACCCATATCTGGTTACCCCACCAGATCCACCAACCATTCCCACTAATTATGTGAGGATCCAGGCCGCTCCTGACCGTGAGCACGGCTGTCATGACAGTTTTACTTCTCTGCAGAGGTGCACAACTTTACCCACAAGGTGGTGATTTCATCATCCGTCGATGACTAAAGTCTCCATGTTGCCACTTCACACTAACAAAGGTGTGAGGCCAAGAGATCACCACATGGCCTTTCAAAGTGCTTCCCAGCCGGCAAACATCCCATGCTAAGGTTCCACCACTGTGGGATTACGCCATCCAGACAGAAGCCCCCACTTGCACCGTGGCTAGGATTACTCCATCCATCACCTAGGAATGAGATTACTCCATCCCACTCCTCTTCCTCGAATGCCGACAAAACTGGAAAGACAACATAATACTTGACCAAGTCTACCATAATCAACCTTGTGCTTTGTGCTGTTGTCCTGGATTGCCGCTCCACGAACCGGTCCTTATGATCACAAGCAGGTACTACCCACAACCAACAGTACCATGATAGGCACATGTGCATACCCGCACCATCATCAATATCCTCCTGCTTGGATCACCTAAGTTCCATGTTGCTAAAAAGATTAAGCGGTCCGTGAAGATTATATGTTGAAGTGAACCATTAGTCAAGATTATAAGTCAAATTATTATCCACCCCAAGACAGCAAGCTAAGCATTAACTACCCATCCACATTATCATCAACCACACCCGGGCGACAAGGAGAAAGTAAAGGAACAGGATATAACACATGGAATTCAATTTAAACGCAATGCATGAAGTAAACTAGAGGGAGAAAACAATAGGATCAAAATGCGTCAAGGGCACTTGCCTCAATAGAAGCGCTGCTGCTCAGAGTCTTCTTGTCTTGATCTTCCTCTTGGTGGTTCTCGAACAACACGCATTTTTATATAACGGTAACATGCAAAGAACACATGCACAAACAATCAGAAACAATACACCAGACAGTATTGAACTGCTACAAAAACAGTACTAAAAGATAGTACTCGCCGCTACGATCGTGTGAGCGCAAGAATCGCTGAAAACGGAGCTCTAAGCAAAAAGTTATAAGGCTTTAAAGATAAAAAGATTTTACGAAAAAGTTCAATTCCGAAAGTAAATTATTACAGGTGGACTTGTTATTTTTCGAAAAGGGTGAGTTGGTTTCACAAAAGGGTGAGTTTGTTATTTCGAAAAGGTGGACTAAATAAACTGAAAATAGGTTTCTTTTGCATAAAACGATGAGTTTGTTTCAGCTTTAAAAACCTTTTAAAAATATTTATAAATAAACATTAAAGAACAAAGACTTTGGATTCAACCGTCTAAAGGTCGATGTCGTGGGTGAGCGCACTAGACATTAGTCGAATCATGGTATAGGGCACTAAACTACGGCATTATTAAGAGACAACAACGGAAAGGACATGCCAAGCTCACCTTTGTTATCGAGGATGTTGTAAGGATTTCAACCAAGAAGCATGCATTGATTGAATGAGTGACATGTCACTTGTCATCAAGGGCAGTGAGGTGGTATCTCAAAATCGTAATCTCAAGCCTTCTCTGCATATTGGGCTGATTTCTTTGGTGATATTCAGTACAGGATACGGGGTCAATGATGAGGCAGGTTCCAAAGGAAGGACTTTGATGTGGCGATGGGAACATAGACACAAACTTCAGGAAATCTGCGGCTCGTGTCAAAAAGCAGAACGGCCAGCATATTGGTGTCAATATCAGTAGGCTCGATGAAGCTTTGGAATATGTGTTTTGTGTGCACATCAAGGATGATCAGGGACACATTGTGGTAAAATTTGGTTGGCTAGATTACCGGGAACGCAGACATCTTCACGGCCCTCGCTGGGCGCATGTAGACATGGGTCAGAGCCACGACGACGTGGATCCTAAAGGCTTCAGTGATCCTATGGCTCTCATATTCTGGGGCACGGTTGATGAAGGCCGAGAGCACCTTCTATAAAAGTTTGAGGTCATACGGTTGAATGGATCGCCGGGAACGCGGGTTTGATCTTCGTGATACGAGCGCTGTCGTTCAGAAGTAGGGCAGAAGATCGACGGCTTTGATACAGCCAGCTTCGATCAACAATCTGCAGACCTGAATTGGGTAGTAACGTGTTACGATCTGGTGCACAACACAGCCAAGTTTCAAAGAGTTTGGATATGTGGGTCATCGGGAACGTGGATGCCAACCTGGTGTTTTCAGGACACGCGCAGGGCGCGTCCAGATGAAGGGCGACGGCGACGGCGACGGGAAGATCTCGGACTAGGGAAATCCAATGGTCAATCTGTTTTGTGGGCAGGTGGAAGACGAGCAAGGCTATATGCTGGTGAAAGGGCGCGGCGATTGGGGCAGTAAGTCGCCGGGAACGCGCACGTCAACATGGGGGCGTGGAGGCTGATCGCGATTGGCAGCGAGGACGGCGAGGTAAGGAGGCGACCTGGCGGCGCTGTGTGGCGAGTAGGGCTAGAGGAGGACGTCCAGGGAGGCCTGATATTCGCAGGGAAGGCGAGGTAGGGATTTAGTCGTGTGTTCTTCTTAACAGCGAGGAGGTATGATCGATGGATATGGAGTCCGGCCGCATGCAGGCAGGTGATCCCGTGCTAGGATTTTTCAGGGACAGATCATGCTGGGCTGGGCCGAACTGGGCTTCCTGCTAGGCGTGATAGGCTGGGCTTGTGCTTAGAACAATTCCAAATGTTGTGCTGCGATGGAAGGGGCTGTATAGGCTGCTTGTTCATCAAGCTAGCAAGATTAGAGAGGGCAAAGAGAGAAGGGAAAGAGATCATGGCAAGCTGCCACAATTGGTTCAGAAAAAGAAATAGTTAGGGATGCAGCTTACATGCCAGTCACGGTAGCAAGAAAAATAAATAAATATAGGAATAAATCCTTTGGGTGCAAGCCGATTGGGAGACAAAGAATGAAGGAAGGATTAAAAATAAACATATCGGATTGCATGCAGGTGGCTCCATTGCTTGCAAACAAATGGTAGAATTGAATAGGGAGCAGAATGGCAGAGTAGCAACAAAGAGCTTTTTATGGCTTGGTGGTACATAGCTTGAGGCCATTATGGGAGAAAAAGAAATTCAGAAAGGCGGACAATAGAAAAGAAAAGGGAACCACAGAGATAAAATAAAGGGATTGCATAGTACTGTTGGATGCTGATAACTTGGTTGTTTGCATGTTGATGGAGAAAAGAGAAGAAAAGAAATGGATAAGCTCATAGCTTGGCCGAGATTAGGCCAAGGCTAGGAATAGGATTATTATCGATGTTCAAAAACTAACCTGAACCACACGATCACTACCGAGTTTTGAAATTCATTTCTCATACAATAAAAACCTAATGCATACTTGTCGGCGTTGAGAAATCTGGCTGACGAGTGAATTTAGACTACGCGCTACGGTTGGTTGAAGGGAATGAGGATGACACAAGTGATTATACTGGTTCGGGCGATCGAAGCCCTACGTCCAGTGAGTTGGTTCGGTTCGTGTTGCTCGTAGTAGGGGTTACAAGCTCTTGCGAGAGAGGGAGAAGCTCCCAAGTCTCTAAGTGTGTGTGTAGTCCGTCCTCGCGTGCGTCGCAAGGCCGAGGCGAGTGTGTGCGAAATGAGAAAGTGAGGATGCGGTCCCCCAGCCGCGAGTCAAGCTCTCCCTTTTATCTGTCAAGGGAAAGTTGACTGTACAAGGATGGAGGAAAGAAGAAAAAGAGAGAAAGGGAATTGGTAAAACTAGCTCGATGTAGGTGGGGGGCCTTGCAGGGAAGGGTGCGTCCGTCCTCGACGCGTCCGTCCTCGACGCCGTCTCCTTCGGGCGTGGGCGGCGACGGCTGCTACTGCCCAACTGCGGCGGGCATGTCTGGGTCCTGTTTGAGCACTGTGCGACCCTGTTCATTTACGGCCCGCACTGTTACCACGCGGCAAGGCAGTTTGACCGCTGTCAACCGTCCCTGCGAGACGTGCGGGGCTTGCGGTTCACGTCTTCGGACAGTGCCGAAGGACGCCCACTTGCGGCCATTCAAGACGCTCCACCTGCCAGCCTCCGACTTCGATAGTCCGACCCCTGGGGTCGGAAGGCCGGGGTCGGGCGCCCGGGGTCGGCCGAGGCGGAGTTTTCCTCCGACCCCCGGGGGTCGGGAGACGGGTCGAGGAGTCGGGCCTTCCTTTGCCCGTACGGCCTCTTGGCTGCGGTCCGTGTCGCGCATCGTGGGCTGAGCTTTGACCTTGGTGTCTTTAGGGACAACCACGGCCTCCGGCTCAGTCCTTAGTCATCTGGGCATGATTGCGGGATTATGTGGGTAATCGCGGGTACTAGGTTTTGGGTACCCGACAGTAGCCCCCGAGTCCTGCGTGGAACGCTTTGGCGTTGTGCGCGGGGCTCCCCCTAGCTTTCGACGATTTCCGCCTTCGGCCCGGCCGTCGAGTTGATATCCGGTGGGTGCGCGCGAGCGCACCCGCCGGGTGTAGCCCCTGAGCCTGGATGGGAGTGGTTTACTCGCATTCAGGTTTTGAGTCGGGCGTATCTTACTTTGCGTTCGTCCGGGCAAATGCGTCAATGTCTCGACGAGGGATTGGTCACGAGGGTTCTGTTTGCTGCATGAGGCTTCGCGCCTTTGTCTTCTTTTAGGAGGGTCTGCAAGGGTCCGGGAATCTTGACAGGCTTTCGCAGCCCGTGATCCTTGTTCCAAGCTTTCGCTCTTTTTTACGCTCTCTCCGTTTCCAGCCATCCTCGCAGCTCCCCTATAAATGGAGTGGTTTCCCCCGCTCGCTCTCTCCGTGTCTCGTCATGGCTGATGGTCGAGTGGTGAGTTTACGATGCCCGCTTTGGGCGGGCCGCATCGGAGAAGGCGTTCTCTCGTCCATGGCTCGCCCCACGACCTCCATTTCAGATGGAGGCGTGGTTTGCCCTCGTTTGGCTCTTCTCGAGGCGCTTGCCCTGCTCAACGCTATCCCTCCTGTGATGCTGTTCCTCGGGGTCGAGCCCTCGTGCCGCGTCTCTCCCGGAGCCATGGGCGATGTCTCGGATGATGCGGGCGGTGATGGGGTTGCTCGTCGTCGAGGCAAACCTTCCCTAGCCTGTTGTCCTATCCTCATGAGAGGCGAGGCAGGCCGGACCTGGAGTCACACCCGAGGCTGCTAGGAGCGACGGCGCCCGTTCCGGTCACCCTCGAGGTCGAGTCCTACGCAACCCGAACCCTTGTTCCTCCATATTGTGTAAGAACGAAGGCCGGATCGGGAATTGCACCCGAGGTGACTGTCGCCGGGTCGGCTCCGTCTTTGGTACGGCGGGCCGTTTGTGTGCCGCGGAAGGGACCAGCTCTTTGACTTCCGCGAGCTGGTGGTGGCCTCCGGGGCGCGTGCTCCCGAGGATGAATTCGTTTGTATTTCGTAAAGGGGATCTTTCCCCCTTGATCACTATTAGGTGTTTGGGGGGTCGTTTGCGTTTTTGCGCGTTCTGTGAAACCTCTTCACTATCCGAGGCCACGCTGTTGGCCCGACTTGCGAATGCGAGCCCCCGAGTCCCCATTCGTTACGGGATCTAGCAGAGGGTTGTTTCGTCTTTTGTTCATCTTCCCCCGCGTATCACTGCGTTGTGATAGGGGTGCTGAGCCGTCCAGTCCGTTCCTCGATGGTTCGACGGCGGGTGCCCGGTCGAGTTACTAGCGGGTGAGTTCGAGTGAAGCCCTGGCTTGCCCTTAGCGGGGATCCAATTGAGACCGGCTGGGGTCGACTTCATATGATCCGTGGGGTCAGTCCAACTAGTTCCCGAGTCCTTTCGATCGGTCTCGGGGGCTTCGTAGCCTCCCCTCGATGGGAAAACCTTGGTCCGACTCTCCATCAGGACTCGGACGCAACCGACAGAGGCCCGTGACGCTCCGCGCATCTGGGTACTGGCCGCTGGGACCCCTCTTTTGTCGCTTCTCACTCTAGTGTTGCCCAGAGCGACTGTCGAACCCTCTTGGAGGGCCAGTCTTCGCACTCTTGGGCCGAAAATGGGCCGTCGGGGCATTTTCAGCCCGTAGACAACTTTACCTGTGGGCCGTACCTGGCTTTCCTGACCAGTTAGGCCCGCTACGCTCCGTGGAGCCGGAGGGACGTCTCCGTGGCCGTTTGATGAGCGCAAATCTTGGGGCGCCGATTCGGCGGTGCGTGGGTTGCCCTGGCTTCTGCGAGAAGGTAGAAGAGAGAGAGAGAACAACAAACACGGCGCACGAGGCGGGAATTCGAAGAGACGCGACAGGTCGTGGGACGTCGCGGCGGTTCAGGGGGCTATAAATGAGAACGGCCGTACCTGGCTTTTTGCCTTCCCGCACTCACCATTTTCCCCCATTCCTCGTGCTACAGTTGCGCCTTCCATTCCAATCCGTCGCAATCCGCCGCAAACCTCTTGCAGATTGCTTTTCGCTCCGCCGCGATTCACCATGCTCCTTCTGCGCCGCGCTCCGCCGTCATCTTCCGCGCCCCGTCCCGTTGTTTGCGGAGTCCGGGCCTGTTCGTCATGGTGTTGGATACGTGGTCCACCTCGTCGGCGACGGAGGAGGAATTGGAGAAGCTGGTGGAGGGCGGCCTCCTTGTGCGCCGCACCGAGGCGCAGGAATGGATCGTGCCGACGGGCGCGTCCGATCCGAACCCTCCTCCCGGGTACGTGGTCTCGTTCGTCTCCTTCCACAAGCGCGGGTTGGGGACGCCTCCACATTGGTTCCTCTAGGGGCTTCTCAATTACTTCAAGATTGAGTTGCACCATTTGAACCCCACTTCGCTTTGCCACATCGCTACCTTCATCGCAATGTGTGAGGGATACTTGGAGATCGATCCCCATTTCGATCTTTTCCTCCACTTTTTTCATGTCTTTCACCACTTTGGGGGAAAAGCCGAAGCGCCCGTTCACCCGCCCAAGGGGTGCGTGAGCGTCCGGCTTCGCAACAAGGAAAGGTCGCAGGAGTACATCGAGACCTCCAAGGTCTCTTCCAACTCGGGATGGCACGCTGACTGGTTCTATCTTCGGAACGACCCCTCGGCGCCGCTTCCCGAGTTCACCGGGCGTTACATCGAGACGAAGCCTGCGGTCTGGTACTACGGCATCGACGATAAGGGGAGGAGCAAGCACGAGTCGCTCATCGCCACCGTGACGGGATTGCGCAAAAGGGGTGTCACGGCCATCGGGTGTCTTGCCCTTTGCCACAAGCGTCGGGTACTGCCCATCATGGAGCGGAAACTCCGGTTGTGGCAAATGGATCCGGGGCAAGATCTGTCGGGCACCGTGATGGAGGTGGGCGGAGAGATCTCTAATTCGGAGATTGGGTCGCGGTTGTCCGAGGTGTGCGGCAAGGCGAACCTCACCTTCGAGGGGGATAATTTTGTGTACCCCATCCCCAATCATACTCCCGCCATTCCTGACGACGGCTGCGTCAGACATGTAAGTTTTGCTCCCCTTCTCCTTGTTTTTGTATCGTTTCTAGTTTCTCTTTGACCAACGATCCCCTTGGTTCTTTTTTCAGCCTGAGTTCTCCGGCAGTAAATCTCGGCCAGGAGGACTTCCCGAGGACGCTGCGCAGCGAACTCTAAATTGCAAGGCAAATGAGCGGCAGCGACTGAAGAAGGAGGCCGAGAACGCCATGAAGCAGGCCCGACTGCTAAAGTAGACTGCGAGGCGAAAGCAAGGAGCGCAAGGTGGGTCCCAGGATGACTCTGAGTCGGGCGATGAAGGCGAGGATGACTCTGAGAGTCAGGACGATGATTTCTTCACGGCCCACGTCCGCCCTGGGTCGAGTGGAGGCGGAGGAGGCGATTCAGAGGTGCAGGGCCCTCGTACCGAGGAGGAATGGTACGAAATGGGGAAGGCTCTTCTCCACGACAGATCTGGAGAGGGCTCGTCGCATTCGGGTCAGGCGACTCATGCGGACGCGTCGCCCGCGGTGGGCGACGTCGCCCCGAGAGTGGGGACTGGCGATGTCGGCGCTATGGGGGCGCATGACACGTCGCCGCGAACGAGCGGGGCGACGCCGACCTTCGACGTGGCAACGTCGCCCCCGGAGTCGCCGCCAGTCGAGGTCGCGACGGGACCGAAGCCGAGCGCCGTTCCGCGGACGGAAGTCCACGATAAGGAGTCTCTGTCTGGCCGTAAGCGAGATCGTCCGGCCAGCGCGTCCTCGGCGGAGGAGCGTTATTTACGCATTGGCACCAAGGCTAGGTAAGAGTTCTTCCACATTGTTTCGGTGTTTTTTGATTCGTGTGTTACTGACAAAATTAATCCGTATGTGCAGGCGATTGGGGGGTCGGGGCCTTCCTCCCTTCATGCCTGCAAAGACGCTGCGCATGCAGGCGCGCGAGTCGACATCGAGCGGTCGTGATGCTGTCGAGACGGGACCCTCGTTGTCCGCGGGGGCTCGGACGGCGGTGTCGTGTCGGGCGATGATGGCGCCCGGCCCTCTGACCCGCCCGTTGCCTCGTCGACGAGAAACGCTGCTGCTGCTGCTGGGCATGCTGGTCATACTGAGACCGAAGCACGTTCTCCGCCAGAGGGGACCTCGACCCAGGTTGTCGTGGCGATGGCGCGACGTTCTGTTGGACCCGGAGCTCAAGGAAGGGCTTCTCAATGGCCTCAGCCCCAGGGGCCGGTGAGTGCCTTGGTGTCGTCCGGGTGGGGTCTCCTGACTTCATGGTCGACCCCGAGGGCGTCTCGTTCTCGGCGGCCGACTCCGGGATGCGAGAGCTGTGGGTGCAGGCGGAGGGCGAGTATGGCCAGGCCTACTAGGGCGTCCGCACCGCCTATGATGCTATGGGGTCGGCCCTTCATGCGATGGACGCGCTGCGGACTCCCTTCGAGGTTTGGCTATTTCTTCTTCGAGCCTTTTCCTCTTTTTTCTCTCTGTCTTTGTTTGATCGTGGTTGACTTGGTGCGTTATGTCTGGACGGAGGCTGTGTTGATGAACAGCAAACTCAAGTCGGACCAGCTACGCCTGTAGAAGGAGCGACTGGATAAGCAGGCTTCCGACCTCAGCGCTGCCGCTCGGCAAGCCAGCGAGGCAGAGGCGGTGATCGCTGATCTCCGTAGGTGGTCGCGCTGCGCAAGCGTGCCGATAGGGGTGTTCATAGACGGTTTCCTCAAACCGCTGACGAAACCGGCAAGGCAGAGATGTACTGCGGGCTACTGTTCATTGCATGCGGGTACTGTTCATCTGTAGGTGTCAGAACAGTAGCCGGTTCCGTCGCCGGTTTTTCCCAACCCGGGATGAACAGCCCTACGTGCCGACGATGCCGAATCGTCGGCCGAGGCGTCCCGGAAGCGGGCTGAGGCGGACGGGCAGTTGGCGGAGGCTTCCGCGGCCCAAGCGGACGTGGAGAGGAAGAGGAAGGTGGAGGCCGAAGCTTCCCTTGCCGACCTTGCCAACGAGGTGATTGCGCTTCGTAGCAAGAATACTGGTAAGTGGCTAGCGCTCATCCTTTCTCCTTGTTTTTCGCTTGTTTCTCACCTCCATCTCCTTTTTGTCTAGATCTCGAGGGGAAGCTGTCAGAGTCGCAGGCTTTGGTGGAGCAACTCGGTCGGCTCCGCTTCGACCTTGTTTCTTTGTGCGCCTAGGTTGGGATGAAGATGACGGGTGAAGCCAGTGAGCCGGCGTAGCAGGTGCTCGACCTGCCAAACAACGTGCGGGCCTTGGAGGACGAGGCGATGGGGACGGGCATTCGTGCGACCCTCACGGTCTTCCGCTCCCACTTCAACGCCGCAACCGAGGTGGTGCGCATGAACGAAGGCTTCGCTGAGGGTAATTATCCAGCGACCCTGGTGGCACTCAAGGAGGAGGTGCGACCCAGTGCCGAGCATCTCCTGAAAAAGCTTAAGGACGAGTTCCTTCCACGCCACGCCGCTCCGACTGGGGAAGAAGAAGGTGGAGACTAGTTAGCGCGGTTGAGCCCCCGAGGGCCTTTTTGTCTTTTTTCTTTCATAATAGACAACAACTGTAAACGTTAAGAATGTGTGATGGATGTTTTTTAAGTTATTTTTCATTTTATCCCTCATCCGTGCCACAGTTATTACTTTTTTTACTCCGAGTGTTACGATTTTGGTTCGCAGGCCACACTGCTGGTTTAGGCCGTCCTTAGCCGCTGGGGCGTTAGGTGCCTTTGAACCGGGCAGTCGGACCCGAGGCCACGATCCGCGACTCTTCATCTCAAAGCGACAACATGTGCATCGAGGGGTCGGAGCGCGAATCCTTTGTACAGGGAGTCGGACTCGATCCCCAACGAGATTGCGTTGTTCTCACTGGGGTGTCACTGTCCTGTACTTGGGACTCGCGTGGTGTTGCCACCACACCCGTCGGGTGGAGCCCCCGAGTGGGGGGTCGGACCTAGCGGTTGCTCTCAGCGTGCGAAGAAAGAAAAAGCGCATTCTTGTTTCTCGTAAGGGAAAGGAAATGCAGGAAAAAGACTTAAGGGTAGAAGCGACGTAGCTGTTCGATGTTCCATGCGTTCTTGATCTGCTGTCCTTCCGAGTCCATCAGCTTGTAGGTGCCGGGTCGGAGTACTTCGGAGACGATGAAGGGTCCCTCCCAGGGTGGTGACAACTTGTGGCGGTCCTTGTTGGAATGCACGAGTCGGAGGACGAGCTCGCCCAACTGGTGACAACTCGCCATCCGTGGTATCGCCGTAGTGCTTGCTGGTACTTCGTCGTGTGCAGGAGCGCGACTTCCCGATCCTCGTCGATTTGGTCAAGCGCGTCTTCGAGGAACCGCTTGTTGTTCTCCTCCCTGGAGGCTTGGACTTGGGGAGCCCCATATTCGAGGTCGGTCGGCAACACCGCCTCGGCCCCATAGATCATGAAGAAAGGAGTGTGAATGGTTGCGCGGCTTGGGGTCGTTCGCAGACTCCAAAGCACTGAGGAGAGCTCCTGCACCCATCGGCCAGCACAGTCTTTCAACTTGTTGAAGATTCTAGGCTTAAGTCCTTGCAGGACCATGCCGTTGGCACGTTCGACCTGCCCGTTCGTTCGGGGGTGCGCCACGGCTGCCCAATTGACCCAGATGTTGTGGTCGTCGCAGAACTCTAAGAATTCTTGGCCGGTGAACTGCGTTCCGTTGTCCGTGATGATGGAGTTGGGCACCCCGAATTGATGGACGATGTCTCGGAAGAAGGTCACCGCTTGGGCCGATCTTATTGTGGCGAGGGGTCGAGCCTCGATCCACTTTGAGAACTTATCAATTGCCACAAGCAGGTGGGTGTAGCCCCCGGGCGCTTTTTTCAAGGGGCCAACGAGGTCGAGCCCCCAAACGGCAAAAGGCAGGTCAGGGGTATCGTCTGCAGGGCCTGCGCCGGCAAGTGAGTCTGTCGAGCATAGTACTGGCACCCTTCGCAGGCGCACACTATTTTTCTCGCGTCTCCGACCGCCGTTGGCCAGTAGAAACCATGACGGAAAGCGTTGCCGACTAGGCTGCGAGGGGCAGCGTGGTGACCGCAAGCGCCTTCATGAATGTCGCGCAGTAGCTGCCTCCCGTGGTCGAGCGGTATGCAGCGCTGCAAGACGCCGGAGTGACTCTTTTTGAAGAGCTCGCCTCCCACGACAACGAACGACTTGGCTCGGCGTGCAATTCGCTTGGCTTCGGTCGAGTCTGCGGGGAGTTGTTCCTTCAGCAAGCAGTCAAGGTATGGCCACGTCCAGTCGTTTGGTGGGGAGTCGGGCTCGGGTCCTCGACCCCCCTCGTCTTCGTCGATCGAAGTGATGACGAACGCCGCGCGATCGTCCGACTCGACGCGAGGTGGGTCGGGGGTCGGACCCTGGCTCGGGTTGGCCGACTCTGCTCCAACCTCCTCTCGTCGGTCGGGCGACTCCTTGATGGAGGGCTTGTTGAGGTCGCTGGCGAAGATCCCGGACGGGACCGGCTCCCGATTTGAGGCCAGCTTGGCCAGAATGTCGGCTGCCTCGTTTTGCGACCGTGGCAGGTGAGAAATCTCGAAGCCGCCGAACTTCTCCTCGAGACGTCGAACCTCGGCGCAATACGCGGCCATCTTCGGGTTAATGCAGTTTGACTCGTTACGGACCTGGTCTACGACGAGCTGCGAATCCCCGAAGACCTCCAGCCTCTTGACGCCGAGCTCGATCGCAGCTTTGACACCGTTGACCAGGGCCTCGTACTCGGCGACGTTGTGTGAGGCTGGGAAGTTGAGTCGGACGGCATATCTCATCCGCACTTTGAGTGGCGAGACGAGTACCCATCCTCCCCGGCTCCCTTTTTCGTGAGGGAACCATCGAAGTACATCTTCCAGCACTCCCGCTCGACTGGAGCGGCCGGAAGCTGGACCTCGGTCCACTCAGTGATGAACTCCGTGAGTGCGTGGGACTGGATCACTGTCTGAGGGACGAACTCGAGGTCTTGCCCCATGAGCTCGATCGCCCATTTCGCAATCTTGTTAGACGACTCCTTGTTTCTGAGAACTTCGCCCAGAGGAAAGGAGGTCACGACGGCCACGTGGTGGGCGTCGAAATAATGGCGCAGCTTGCGCCTGGTGATAACGACGGCGTAGATCATCTTCTAGATCTGGATCTAGCGCGTTTTGGTGTCGCAAAGGACCTCGCTGATGAAGTACACAGGCCGTTGAACCTTGAGCGCATGCCCAGGCTCACTTCATTCCACGACCAGCGCCGTGCTCACCACCTGCGTCGTAGCAGATATGTAGAGCAAGAGCGTCTCCCCCGGGGTCGGGGCGGTCAGGATTGGTGGGCTGGTGAGCGTGGATTTGAGATCATCCAGCGCCACTTGAGCCTCCATTGTCCATTCAAAGTGGTCGGACTTTTTCAGGAGACGATATAGAGGTAAACCTCGCTCGCCGAGTCGCGAGATGAATCGACTTAGCGCCGCAAGGCAGCCCATGACTCGCTGGACTCCCTTGATGTTTTGGATTGGCCCCATCTTGAAGATGGCATCAATCTTGTTGGGATTCACCTCGATACCTCGCTCGGACACGCAGAATCCGAACAACATGCTCTTGGGAACGCCGAAGACGCACTTCTCCGGGTTCAGCTTGACCCCGTTCGTCCTTAGTCTGTCGAAGACCTTGGCGAGGTTGGAAACTAGCTGGTCGGTGTGTTTGGACTTGACTACGATGTCGTCCACATACGCCTCTACGACCTCGCCGATGAGGTCTCTGAAGCATTTCATCATACATCGCTGGTACATCGCCCTGGCGTTTTTGAGTCCGAAGGGCATGGTGACGTAGCAGTATGCGCTGAAAGGAGTTATGAAGGACGTCGCGAGTTGATCCAACTCTTTCATCGGGATTTGGTGGTAGCCCGAGTAAGCGTCGAGAAAACAGAGGGTTTCGCACCCCGCTGTCGAGTCTACAATTTGGTCGATGCGCGGCAAAGGAAAATGATCCTTTGGGCACGCCTTATTGAGATTCGTGTAATCAACACACATTCTCCATTTACCGTTCTTCTTACGGACAAGTACAGGATTAGCTAGCCAATCAGGGTGATACACTTCCTTAATAAAACCTGCTGCTAGGAGTTTAGCTATTTCCTCACTGATGACCTTGTGCTTTTCCTTTTCGAAGCGGCGGAGATGTTGCTTGATGGGCCGAGAGCCCGGCTTGATGCAGAGTGAGTGCTCGGCGACCTCCCTAGGATTGCCCGGCATGTCGGAAGGTTTCCACGCGAAGATGTCCCGGTTGGCGCGGAGGAAGTCGGCGAGCGCGCTTTCCTATTTATCGGAGAGCTTGGCCCCAATCAGCACCACCTTGCTGTTGGGGTCGGAAGGGTTGAGCGGGATCGGCTTGGTGTCGTGGTCGGGGTCGATGGAGCCCGTCATCTTCTTCGCGTCCAGCGCATCACTTCCCTCCACCTGATTGACGGTCGGCAGCTCCTCCTTGTGAACTAGCGTGGTGGCGAGGTTGCAGTTCTCGAGATCGACCTCATACACCCTCTGTATGGAGGTGCTGACGGTGATGACTCCTTTGGGCCCCGGCATCTTGAGCTTGAGGTAGGTGTAGTTCGGGACGGCCATGAACTTCGCGTAGCACGGCCGACCCAGAACGGCATGATACGCGCCCTGAAAGTCCGCCACCTCGAAGGTGAGGGTCTCGGTGCGGAAGTTCCCGGGCGTGCCGAAGGTGACGGGCAGGTCGATCTGCCCGAGGGGAACCACTTGCTTTCCAGGGACAATCCCGTGGAATGGAGCCCCCGTGGGTCGGACCCTCTTGCGGTCGATTCCCATGGCGTCGAGGGTCTCGGCGTACAAGATGTTGAGGCCGCTACCCCCGTCCATGAGCACCTTGGTGAGTCTTGTCGACGCGACGATGGGGTCGACGACAAGCGGGTACCGTCCCGGCCGATGGACTCGATCGGGGTGGTCGGAGAGGTCGAAGGTGACCGCGGTGTTCGACCACTTGAGGAACTCCAGGGCCACCGGCTCTGCGGCGTACATCTCCCGGTGCTCCACCTTCTGCCGTCGCTTGGGCAGGCAAGAGTCCAGTCCGCTGAAGAGCATAAGGACCGCGTTGGTCTCTGAGAATGGACCATCGGGTTCCCTGTCGCCTTCTCCTCCCTTGGGGTCGGATGACTTCGCGTCGTGCCTCTTGGATGTCCCGGCGAGGAACTTGCGCATGAGGCCGCAATCCTTGTACAAATGCTTAACGGGGAAACGATGGTTTGGGCATGACCCCTCAAGTAACTTCTCGAAGTGGTCCGGCGTCGCCTCGTTAGTGGCCTTTGGCTTTGGCTTGCGCTCAACGGCCGCCACGAGGGATGCCTCATGCCGTAGGAGGTTACCCTTCTTCTTATTCTTCTTCCCTGACTGGACAGACGGGCTCGCGGCGCCAGCCGCGTCCGTCCTCTTGGCCTTTCCAGCCGGGCACTCGAAGAGAGCTCCGACTGCATCCTCCCTGGAGGCGTGACTGGTGGCGATGTCCAGCAGTTCCTTGGTGGTTGAGGGGCACTTGCGCCCCAACTTGTGGACCAGCGACTTGTTCCTGGTTCCGGTCAGGAACGCGCTGATGGCGTCAGCGTCGACGACATTGAGGAGGGAATTGTGCATTCTGGAAAAGCGCCAAATGTACTCTCGCAGCGATTTTTTGGGCTTCTGCTTGCAGCTGCGGAGGTCCCAGGAGTTCCTGGGTCGCTCGTAGGTCCCTTGGAAGTTTCCTTCGAAGATCTTCCTGAGATCCGCCCAACATTGAATGCACCCTGTCGGGAGGTGCTGCAACCAGGCGCGAGTGGAGTCGGCGAGGTAGAGTGGCAGGTTGCGGATGATGAACAGGTCGTCGTCCACACCACCGGCTTGGCAGGCCAGCCGGTAGTCCTCCAGCCACGTGGCCGGATTCGAGTCACCGGAGTATTTGGTGATATTGCTCGGCGCACGGTACCGCTGGGGGACCGGCGCGCGCAAGATGTCTTCACCGAATGCGCGGGGACCCGTGGGCTGCGGGCCCGGGCTTCGGTCCTCCTCGGGGTCATACCGGCCTCCGCGACGGGTAGAGTGGCCATGGTTGACCGGCCGGGGTTGCCGGTCGTCTCCTTGCGCGCGTCGTCGCACCTCGAGCACCACACGTGCGTCCTTGATGTTGCCGATGCACTGGTGGATGGGCGGCAGGTTCCGCCCTCCCGCAGTTGGAGTCTGCTGGACTGAGGCCTCGCCGTCGCGGTCACTCGTGGCGGGCGTGTCGGAGCTACGCCCCCGTCGCCGAGATAGGGAACTCTCGGCTTGCTGGTCCGCCGCAAGTCAGAGAAGACTCTCGAGTTCCTTCCGGTCGTGCTGCTCCTCTGGGGTCGTCGGCGGCTGCATCCTTCGCAGGATTGCCGTCGCCGTGGCAATGTTCTGGCTCGCCCGTGGGAAGCGCGGGAGACTCCCTCCAGCGTCCTCGATGATCTGTTGCTGAACTTGCCGGGCCCTGGCTTGCGCCTGGTTCCGACGTTGCGTCAGCTCCCGCTTGATGACTTCGCGCTCCATTCGCAGGAGTCGTTCGTGGTCCTGCAGCTCCCGCTCCCGCGCGAGGAGCTGGCGGACGTCGTGGTCGTGCGCGGCCGCGGCATTCGTCTCGGCCATGACGACATCGCGGTTCGCCCCCGCGGCTCCTGCCGGGGCCAGCGGGGCTTGGTGTGGGACGTGCTGAATACCAGCTGGGTCGACGAGCACCGGCGAAGGTTGGGCTCCCACCGGGTCGACGTCGTTCTCGTCGCCGTTCTCCTCGTCTTCTCCGTCCTCCATGTCCTCAACATGGCCCTCGGCGCTGCCGACCATGCAGCACTCTCTTGCCAGGTCGTAGCCCTCGAAATCGAAGCATTCGTCGAGGAGGTCGGAATCAGAGTCGGAGTTGGTGCTGGTGACAGAGCAAAGGGCGCGAGTCCCGGGCCACCCCTCAGCCGCAGCGGGAAGAGGGAGTGAAATGACCGGGTCGCGTCGCATTGCTTCGGCCATGAGCGGACCCGCCCATGCCGCCGACGGGAAGCGGCGGGCGAGCTCAAGCTCGAACTGGTACGCGGCGTTGCGGAGCCCATGAGGCAGAGGGACGCCTTGCCGCCAGAAGTCTGATTCTGGCGGGAGGTGTCCCCAACCTTTGAGCTGCACCAGGATGTTCGCCAGCGCGTAGAAAACGCGCCGGCACTCGGATACACGTGGCTCCAAGCTAAGATACGCCTCGATGCGGCATGGGAGGCCGCTGCGGCCCAGTTCGCAGGGGACAACAGCGTTCGCAATCACCATCCCAAGCGCAAAAGGCGGTGACCGTGCCCGCGCCACCTGCAAAGACGGCGGGTCGCGGGGACGGTTGGTGTCGGGCCGTGGCGCCCCCCGAGGACGACCATCAGCTTGGGGCGTGAGATGGGTGGTGATCAGCTGATCGAGCCACTCCATCATGCGCCGCAATGCTAGGGGTAGAGCGTGAAGGCGCCCCCAGAACTGCTCCTCCGGTGGATATGGCGAATGGCCATGGAGTTGGAGGGCCGCGGATGCGAGCGTGTACTGCACGTTGCGGTACTCGTCGGGCCGCGGATCCGGACCGAAGGGCACCTCCATGCGCACCTCGTAGTCGGTGCCGTCCATGTCTCAGGCTAGCCGGGGATGGACGGTCAGGGGTCCCCTCCCGAAGAGAGGTGGGTAGTCCTGCATCAGCTGCAGGCGGCCGGTGTAGTCGGCCTCGAACTCCAGGCTCTCGAAGCGGATGACCTGGTGCGGAGGGAAGAGCGGGGCGGGCAAGAGCCCACTCTCGCCTGTGTTGGCGGCGTCGCGAGCCGTCCTGCGGCGCGGCCCGCGAACGCCGTTCGTCGACGATGCAGCCGCCATCGAAGGCGGCGAGAATCGCAACTGTAACGTGCAGAGGTCCCCTACCTGGCTCGCCAACTGTCAGCGTTGAGAAATCTGGCCGACGAGTGAATTTAGACTATGCGCTACGGTTGGTTGAAGGGATGAGGATGACACAAGTGATTATACTGGTTCGGGCGATCGAAGCCCTACGTCCAGTGAGTTGGTTCGGTTCGTGTTGCTCGTAGTAGGGGCTACAAGCTCTTGCGAGAGAGGGAGAAGCTCCCAAGTCTCTAAGTGTGTGTGTGTAGTCCGTCCTCGCGTGCGTCGCAAGGCCGAGGCGAGTGTGTGCGAAATGAGAAAGTGAGGATGCGGTCCCCCAGCCGCGAGTCAAGCTCTCCTTTTTATCTGTCAAGGGAAAATCGACTGTACAAGGATGGAGGAAAGAAGAAAAAGAGAGAAAGGGAATTGGTAAAACTAGCTCGATGTAGGTGGGGGGCCTTGCAGGGAAGGGTGCGTCCGTCCTCGACGCCGTCTCCTCCGGGCGTGGGCGGCGACGGCTGCTACTGCCCAACTGCGACGGGGATGTTTAGGTCCTGTTTGAGCACTGTGCGACCCTGTTCATTTACGGCCCGCACTGTTACCGCGCGGCGAGGCGGTTTGACCGCTGTCAACCGTCCCTGCGAGACGTGCGGGGCTTGCGGTTCACGTCTTCGGACAGTGCCGAAGGACGCCCACTTGCGGCCATTCAAGACGCTCCACCGGCCAGCCTCCGACTTCGATAATCCGACCCCTGGGGTCGGAAGGCCGGGGTCGGGCGCCCGGGGTCAGCCGAGGTGGATTTTTCCTCCGACCCCCTGGGGTCGGGAGGTGGGTCGAGGAGGCGGGCCTTCCTTTGCCCGTACGGCCTCTTGGCTGCGGTCCGTGTCGCGCATCGTGGGCTAGGCTTTGACCTTGGTGTCTTTGGGGACAACCACGGCCTCCGGCCCAGTCCTTAGTCATCTAGGCATGATTGCGGGATTATGTGGGTAATCGCGGGTACCTGGTTTTGGGTACCCGACAATACTAACCAGCATGAATGCAACAATCAAATTATATAACCTATATTAATTTTATTTATTTATAAAATAAATCCTTGCCTAAATAAAAGTGATAACACTCAAATATTAAAGACAAAATTTTAAACTATTCTAAAAAGTTTTAAATTTACTGAAATTTAAGTCACATTCCAAAATTTGAAATTTTGGGGTGTGACAAGACTACCCCCCTTAACAGGAATCTCACCCCGAGATTCTGAGTGGCTAGAAAGAAAGGAGGCTGAAGGAATAACTTGACTTCTCATTCTTCAACTTGATCATTTCTTGAGCTTCCATAGACGCTCCATAACAAGAATAAACACTCATTCCTTCGTCATCCATTTGTTGAGGTCGGAGATGAGCTCTACCCCCCTTAGGTTACCACTTGGATCTCATCAAGCTATCTTGTCCTTCATCAGTGTCTAGTTGACGCATTCATGATGCTTTACTTTGGTAGAAAGATCTCTTTGCTCGTTGACTTGTCTGGAAACTTGAATCATTCCGATGGGAAAAGAAGAGAAGGTCTAGAAGGATAGAAAAGATAACCTAGCTAAACTTAATATAATTATATTATATAAAGATGTGCTTAGAAAAATAAGCTTCTCCACACATCCACACTCAATCAAAGATCCAAATCAATTCAATGGCATACCGCACTCAAACAACAACGCACTACTTCGTAATTATGACTAGATCAGGACATATGCTATGGTCAAAGTAAGAATGCTTGATCAACAGAGGAAAGGGTAAAAATCATTTTACTAAATAGATCAAGAATAGACAAGTTGAGAAGAGAAAATAGAAAGATCAGAAAAACATATAGATCGGATGTTTCAAAATAGCTTTGAAAATAGGACTTTGTGGCAACCATTCTATCTAAGCTTGCGTCCTACGGTCGACACGGCTCTGATACCACTCTGTCACACCCGGTTTTAAGGCCAAAACCGAATGCTCATCTATATGTGTGCTCAGGATCAAGATTCACACATATAGACAAAATAAAGTAACAGTACAGCCAATGTCACAATTAAATTGTATAAATGTTACAATAAATGTCTCGAATGACTAAACGAATACAAACGCTAGCAGAAGTCTCCATAACACCATAGGCAGACGACCGGGGGCTCCACAAGCTTAGTCTTCACCAGCATCTTCAAAGCAGTCAACCTTCACTCTCTGAGCAGCATATCATGATTGTAGAGGAAATAGCAAGCGTGAGTATATGTCGTACTCCGCAAGTGTGGAAAAGTATATGAAATGCAAGCTTATAACAAGAAAGGCCAACATATGGTTCATAGCTGAAAAGCAACTTAACTTAAGACATTATTAAAGCACCTATATTACTAAGTGAAATAAACCCCCCAAAGGTTATTAACATAAGGTCAACTATACAGGTTACTCCACCCGTAAAGCCAAGGGTTACTAAATAAAAGTGACAACAGTAAAATATTAAAACAAAATTTTAAACTATTCTAAAAAGTTTTAAATTTAGTGAAATTTAAGTCACATTCCAAAATTTGAAATTTTAGGGTGTGACATCAGTCTCCTCACGACTCACGCCGACCGTGTCCGTTTCGCCGCCGTGTGCCCGCAGTGGCGCGCCGCCGCGCGGCATGCTCCGCCTGCCCCGGCCGCTGCCGGTCCTGGCGCTTCCGGACGGCACCATCTACAACTTTCCTGACGGCAAGCCCCTCCACTTCCCTGGTCTCGACTGCGCCGGCTTCAAGACCGCTTGTGGCAGCTGGCTCGTCTTCCTGCGCGAGGATGACTGCTTCTTGGTCGACCCCTTCGCCGGGACCACGGTAACGCTGCCTGCTCTGTCTCGTGTCCGGCTCATTCCCCCAGATGCAGTTCCAACATATGTTCAGTTTGGGACCATGATCATGTTCCATCCCTTCGCTACTTGGCTGCATATCATTCAACCCAACAAGACCCCAGTGATGAACAAGCTGATCTTGTGCTCGCCGAACCTGGTCGCTGCATTAGCCGGCAGTACAATTTCAAGCGCTGGACAAAACAGTCAGATTATTGTGTGCAAGCCGGGTGCTGCCTCATGGTCGGTACTCGCGAATGAAAAGTGCCAGGTGTTTGAAGATATGGCGTTCTATCGGGGAAAGCTCTACGTCATTGCTCAGGACGAGAACCTCCTTGTCGTCAACATCGGTGAAGACCTAAGCACTGGCGATCCACAGGTCTCTCAAGTCGAACAGGTCATTAAGGGTGATCCCTTTCATACAGACATCCACACTGCGGTGAAAAAGAAGATCTACCTAGTTGAATCGTGTGGCACATTGCTGATGGTGCGGAGAGGCGGGTTCGGAACTTGTGGCTGGACAGAGTGAATTTGAGGTGTTCAAGGCAGACTTGGAGCAGTCACAGTGGATCAAGGTGACGACCCTGGGAGATGATCAGATGCTTTTTCTCGGACGACCGTGCTCCAGGTCTGTCTCCACGTCTCGGTTCGGGATGCCCGGAGATAAAATATTCTTCTTGGACGATATTAGGGAGAATGCCTTTGTGGAATACACCTTTGAGGAGGAGATCACTTATGTCAGCGCCTACAATATGAGAACCGGCGAGGTGTCCTCTCCTCTGCCGATGGTCTGGGATCGCAAAATGATTCCTGCTGCATGGTTGTTCCCTTGCGACTGATGCGATGGGTTTATTATGCTATCTTGTGGCTGATTGTTAGTTTTCTGACCATGTTGCATGATTTTAGTCCTATTGAAGATGCTTAATTATGACCTTTTGTGGGTAACCATCTCTCTTATTATGTAATATGTTGGTTACTAGTTCCAGTGCTTATGCAAACTGTGAAATGCATCGGTATCTAATTATCTGTCCTTAGTTCGATCCATGGTATTTGTAAGAACTTTGGAGTTTATCATGCAGTGCTCATGTGGTGAACTTGTGATATATATTTGTGCACCCAATTATTTTTGCGCTTTTCAGAGGGCAATCAGTTATGCTTATTTGAATTGTGTGTATGCATCGCAGTTCTGTCAGCGTTATGACATGAGAACTAGTGAGTTTCTCTTCCCTCTGCTGATGGTATGGAATCAGAAGATGATACTTCTGTGTGTTGTTTTACTTGTAATTTCCCTACTTGGATACTGTTTCTCGAATTTGGTTTAGTGTGCTATATGAAGATTGATCAGAGATGTTTGTGGTGCAGTTGGCAGTCTATCATATGTGTGATGTATTTAAAATTCAATAATCCGATGTGTGTACCGTGAAAAAGAACCCAATTGTTGATCAAGTAGATCGGAGCATAGAAGTTGGTAACGGTTTGGCGAAGAATCACGTACTGAGAAGATGAACTGGGGAAACTGATATTAGTGTTGGAACTTAGGGCTGAATGATTAATCTTATCTGCATCAAAATCACGGTGGCAACTGCTAGGTCTTGTCTCACAAATACCATCTCTATAACTTTGTGAATGAACAGTGCCCTGTGTGATTTTGAATGTTTATTTGCCTATATATTTACAGAACCAAACGTAACTATGGTGGTTACTATCCTTATGGAAACTGTCAAAAAACTATGTTTGTGTAATGACTCTCAGACTGATTTCATTATGCTCAAGATGCTAGGTTGTGATATTCACTGAAATGGACCTTGTTCTGATGTAGTTTTTTTTTTTTTTTGTGGAGTTGTTCTGATGTAGTTGAAATGGATGAGAATTAATTAGAAAGCATATTGTTCACATTGTGTTGACCATTGCTTTGCCCCCTTGCTGGTAGAATTCTGCCATTTCTGCTTTGCGTGTCCGCTCTTATATATGTACGAATAATACATTTTTTCTTTTGTTTTATTAGCTCGTATGTACCGGCAGTCAACATAGTTATGATAAACAATTTTATTGAAAATCCAAAGTCAGCTAGCCACGAGTGTGTAGCAAAAGAATTGGCATGTTATAAAAATAATATTAAGTATACTACATACAAGTGCAACAAAAATATGAATACTGAGTGAGGTTCTTCTGTGTATCAGGTCAACAAACAAAGTCACAAGTTAGTGATTTTGATGTGTGGAGCTAGTTGTGATGGACATGACCTTGTGTAGGGGTTTGGTAGTAGTGGGGTTGGGATTCAAAACATGGGTGAAGACCCAAACCAAAGGGGCAGCATGCCGATGTAAAAGGGGCCAGCTTTCTTGGGCGTATATGGATGTCGGTTAGACTTCACCACGTGACGACGTAGAGTCGGGACGTCGAATTTCAACTCCACACTCATCCGCATGGAAATGAACACAAGTTCAGCGTGGCGGCCTAAACTTACATGGGAACAAAGTAGCTTGAGAAAAGCGTTGGGTGCAAAACGATGGTCTTGCCTAGTGATGATGGGGAACCAAACAACCCGTGATTTTTGGTGACCGGGTTTTAATTGAGCTCATCTTAAATGAAATAACATAGGGGTTATCTTTCTCTCACATAAAGCCGACATTCTTATTTAATATGTCATTTTAATGCTGAATATTTGCTCCCAGCCAAAGGCACTCTATGTCTTAGACAATTTGAAATAAAAAAATGCTGAAAAACTCATTCGTGTTGTCCCTGAGAAGAAAAAAGGAAACGAAAACACCCGATATTCTTATTTAATATGTCATTCTAATGCTGAATATTTGCTCCCAGCCAAATGCACTCTATGTCTTCCTTAGACAATTTGAAATAAAAAATGCTGAAAAACTCATTCGTGTTTTGTCCCTGAAAAGGAAAAAGGAAACGAAAACACCCTGCTGCCTCGCTTGTCGTCTTCCCAGCTCGCTTGACTTTTGCCCGTTGCCCCCACACAGGACACAGCCACACTTTACCCCTCCCCCTCCGACTGCCACCCGATAAGCAGCAGCCCTCCCACCCGTGCGGCAGCTAGCACCTCGCCAACAGCACGGCTCGTCTCTACACAAGCGCGGCCGCCACGACGCATCGACCTTCCGCCGCCGCGAGCTGTGGTACGTTATCCATCTCCCCTCTCTCCGTGCCCTCCTCCTTCCTCCGTCGAACCTTCTTGCCATGGACCATGGTACCGAAACACTCGATGTGCGCGGCGGCAGCGCACGCGAGGTGTTCGACGAATTGCCTCCGTGTGCACTGAGCCCGATGCCTTCCGGTTTCTATTGGATCCTGACGCGTTTTTAACTTGATGAGATGACGGCGCACTAACGAGTGTTTGCTGTTCTTTGCCAGACTCGACTCGGATGGCGGAGGCAACGCCGCCGTCGTGGGCGGAGATCCCGCGGGACCTGGCCAGCAAGGTGCTCAGTCTCCTCCCCACCCACGCGGACCGCGTCCGCTTCGCCGCCGTGTGCCCGCAGTGGCGCGCCGCCGCGCGGCAGCTCCGCCTGCCCCGGCCGCTGCCCGTCCTGGCTCTTCCGGACGGCACCATCTACAGCTGTCCCGACGGAAAGCCCCTCCATTTCCCTGGTCTCGACCTCGCCGGCTTCAAGACCGCCTGTGGTAACTGGCTCGTCTTCCTGCGCGACGAGGACTGCTTCTTGGTCGATCCCTTTGCCGGGGCCACGGTAACGCTGCCTGCTCTGTCTCATGTCCGGCCCATTCCCCCAGATGCAGTTGCTAGATATGTTATGTTTGGGAACGTGGCCATGTTCTACCCCTTCGCTACTTGGATGCATATCATTGAACCGAACAAGATCCCTGTGATGAACAAACTAATCTTGTGCTCACCAAACCTGGTCGCGGCATTCGCCGGTTGTACAATGCCAAGCTGTGGACAAAACAGTCAGATTATAGTGTGCAAGCCAGGGTCTGCCTCATGGTAAGTACTCGCCAATGAAGAGTGCAAGGTGTACGAAGATATGGCATTCTATCAGGGAAAGCTCTACGCCATTGATCAGGACGAGAACCTCCTTGTTGTCAACATCAGTGAACACCCAACTACTGGCAATCCACAGGTCTCCCAGATCGAACAGGTCATTAAGGGCAATCCCTTTCATACAACCATCCACACTGCGGTGAAAAAGAAGATCTACCTAGTTGAGTCGTGTGGCACATTGCTGATGGTACGCAGGAAGGTTCACTGCAGAGTGGAAGGTTTAGGACTCGTAGCTGGACAGAATGAGTTTGAGGTGTTCAAGGCGGACTTGGAGCAGTCATTGTGGGTCAATGTGAAAACCCTGGGAGATGACCAGATGCTTTTCCTTGGACGACCGTGCTCTAGGGCTGTCTCCGCATCTCAGTATAGGATGTCGGGTGATCAAATCTTTTTCTTGGATGACATAATGGAGAATGACTTTGAGGAGTACACCTTTGAGGAGGAAATCAGTTCTGTCAGCGCTTACAACATGAGAACCGGCGAGGTGTCCTCTCCTCTTCCAATGGTCTGGAATCACAAGATGATTACTGCTGCATGGTTGTTCCCTTGCGACTGATGTGATGGTTTTACTATGCTATCTTGTGGCCGATTGTTAGTTTTCGGACCATGGTGCTTGATTTTACTCCGAGGAAAGATGCTTAATTATGACCTTTTGTGGGGTGACCACCTCTCTTTTTATGTAATATGTTGTTTACTAGTTCCAGTGCTTATGCAAACTGTGAAATGCATCGGTATCTAACTATCTGTCCTTAGTTCGATCCATGGTATTTGTAAGAACTTTGGAGTTGATCATGCAGTGCTCATGTGGTGAACTTGTGATATTTTTTTGCGTACCCAATCGTTTTCTTCCCCTTTTTCAGAGGGCAATCAGTTATGCTTATTTGAGTTGTGTGTATGCATCGCAGTTCTTTCAGCGGTATGACATGAGAACTAGTGAGTCTCTGTTCCCTCTGCCGATGGTCTGGGATCACAAGATGACACTGTTGTGTGTTGTTTTACTTGAATACTGTTTCTTGAATTTGGTTTAGTTTGATATATAAAATGTGATCAGAGATGTTTGTGGTGCAGTTGGCAGTCTATCAATTCAATAGTGTGGTGTGTGTACCTTAAGAATGAACTCTATTGGGGATCAAGTGGATTGGAGCATAGAAGTTGGGAATAGTTTGGCGAAGAAGCACCAACTGAGAAGATGAACTGGGGAAACTGAGATTAGAACTTAGGGCTCATTATTCTAGTCCGCATCGAAATCGCGGAGGCAACTGCTATTTCATGTCTTACAAATACGATCTCTCTAACTTTGTGAAAGAAGAGTGTCGAGCGTAATTTTGAATGTTTTTTTATTCTTACCTATTTACAAAACCCGACGCGACTATGGTGGCTACTCATCTTATGGGAACTGTCGAAAGCGTTATTACCAAATTATCTTCTTCTTCTTTTTTGACATGGCTCTCAGACTTATGTTCACTGGAATGGATCTTTTCTTCTGTCATTCTTCTTTTTTCTTTTTTGCCGAAAATCACTAGAGTGGGTCTTGTTCCAGTGCCGTTGAAATGGATGGAAATTCAGTGTGCTGAAAATCCATTTTGCGTGAGCCATTGCTTTGCCCTGGGTAGAATGAAAGTTTACGTGCTAAGAGCATCTCCAAGAGCTCTCAATAAATTGACTCTCAAAAAACCTGTTTTGGGAGCTTCCAAAAAATTATTGGAAGTGAAAACAAATCATGCCTCCAACAGTTCCTAAAAATCATTCCCAAAAGAATTACGCCACATCAACAAACAATGATCTTTGTTTGTCCTACTACTCAACGTCACATCTCCCTCTCCATTCTTCTCCACGCAGCAAACAAGCACCAGATCCACCACGGCCACTGCTCCGCCATGGCGCCAACCAATGCAGTTTTGCAGCTTCGATTTCACCTCTCCCTCTCATTCATCCCACTCCCTCGTACAAGAAGTACCAGATTGACAAGAGCACCTCCCAATCCTTTCCTCCCCAATTTAATAGCCAGCCATGACCGTATAGAAACAAATCCAAGCAACCAAGGATGTAGGAATACTCTCCTCTTCATCTCCCATGGCCAAAGTGGAGACTGATCGATGCGGGCTTTGAGGAGGAGATTGGCGTGGTGTTCCTGGAGGAATAGGATGGCAGAGCGGTGCGTCGTTGGTGAGAAGCTCGAAGACACGCCCAGATGAGTCGCTTGAACAGCACATGCGGGATGCACCGGGCTGCCACAGCCATGACTTGTCTCGGCGCCGCCGACGGGGAGACTCTCTCGGTGAGGGTCGCGGTCGCGGAGGCGGTGGGAGGCAGTTGGGGATGGACAGGTGGGCAGAGTCGATCGCGCGAGGGGTGCTGGTGTGGGCCCGAGGTGGATTGGGAGCGCATGCTTGCGGCGAATATTTGGTTACTGAAGCCGTCTAGATTGGGAGCGCGGGAAGATTGGGAATCAGATTTGGGAACTGTTGGAGAGGTGATTTTTACTCTGAGTTCCAAAAACTGATATTGGGAATGAGTATTAAGAACTCTTGGAGATGCTCTAAGTAAACATTCTTGTCTTAAAGTGCCATGAATTATGCCATTTCGCATTGCGTGTCCGCTCTTGTATATCTATGAATAACACCATTTTCCTTTGGTTTAAGCCAATTGTAGAAGCTGTCAACATGGCTTTATGATAAAATATTTTATTGAAATCCAAAATCGGCTTGCGACGAATGTATGTAGAAAAGAAGGAACATGTTATAAAAACAAATTAAAAATACTAGTGCAACAAAAATATGAATTTTGTTCAAATTTGAATTGATAGAGTGAGTTTCTTCAGTGTATGAGAGTCAATCAGAAACAAGCTCTCATAGCATAGCGATTGTAATGGGTGAACCAAACTATGATGAACAGGACCTTGTGTAGCAGAGGTTTGGTAGTGGCTCGAATTAAAAATATGAGTTAAGGATCGAACCGAAGGGGCGGCACCCCCATGTAAGAGGTAGGGGCGGACCCCCCCCCGCCTTCTTTGCCCGTGAGAAAAGCTACAAGACCTAGGCAAAGCAGTATCGTAAGCATAGCGATTGTAATGGGTGAACCAAACTATGATGAACAGGACCTTGTGTAGCAGAGGTTTGGTAGTGGCTCGAATTAAAAACATGAGTTAAGGATCGAACCGAAGGGGTGGCACCCCCATGTAAGAGGTAGGGGCGGACCCCAACACCCCCCCCCCCCCCCCCCCCTTCTTTGCCCGTGACAAAAACTCCAAGACCTAGGCAAAGCAGTATCGTTAGCAGTTCGCGATATCATGTCCTAGCTTCGTTCGGTCGCCGGCGGATCAGCGCAGTAAGTTTCCTGAGGGCAGGTACAACGCTACACGTAGGCAGTCTCATAGGCCGTCTCATGCAACGTCACGTAGGATTTTTGATGAGGTGGAAGAGAGAGAGGGAGGAAAAAGAAAGAGGCGGCGGCTGTTTCGCGAGGCAACCACCTCAAGCGCTAAAATTTAGGAGTATGAGACGACTTACACACCATTGTACGACTTGTAGTTGCCATGCAACTCAAAAACATTCCTTTTCTCATCCATAAATTAAGGGAAGATGATATTTCTACTAGACAACAAAAACAATCACCCATTGTATCTGTTGTATGATAAGCAGTCTGAAGATTACGTGGTATGTATGAGACGGTCTCATAGACAGCTCCATTGTACCTGCCCTGACAAGCTTGCACCTGCTGCTTGCCTTTCAATTACTTCTTTTCTTTTTTATCCTTCCCTTATTGTTTAAATCAATCTACCATTAGGCGTCCTGAGCATTCGGTTAGACTTGGAGATATAGCCAATAGAAATTGGCTGCCAATCGATTGATTGAGGAATTGAGTTTATCCCTAGCTAATTAATACACGTAAATTTAATTTGTTGACTATCATTAAGTGTTTAGCAATCCCCCCGTCCCCCTTTAAATTTCTGTCACACTCCGTGGCTGGTAAGAGGGGCTAACACTTTGTTAGGTATGGTTGGATGTCGGCTAGAGTTCGTGACGTGGCGACGCTACAATTGCGGTGGCCAATTTCAACGCCACACATGTGGGATAAAGTGGAAATGAACATAAGTCTAGTGTGGCGGCCTCAATTTATAATCAAGCTACCAAAGTTGATGGTGGCGTGGAACCAAACAGTCTCGTGATCTTTCTCTCTACTAATTTGATTGAACTCATCTTAGATGAAATAAAGTGGGGCTCTCTTCCCCCATTGGACGCTAAAACTCTCCTTTAAAAGGTCATTTTAATGCTGAATATTTGCACCCCAGCCAAATGCACTCCATATGTTCTTAGACAATTTGAAATCAAATTGGCTGAAAAAAGCATTCGTATTGTCCCTGAAAAGAAAAAAAAATGAAAACGCCTGGCTGCCTCGCTTGTCGTCTTCCCCAGCTCGCGCGGCTTTTGCCCGTTGCCCCCACACAGGCAGGCACACTTTACCCTCCCCACTCCGACTCTGCCCCCCGAGAAGCAGCAGCACTCCCACCCGAGCGGCATCCAGCACTCCACCCCCGCGGCGCGGCTCGCCTCTTCACCAGCGCGACCGCCGCGAGCTCTGGTATGCTATCCACCTCATCTCTCTCTCCCCTTGCCCTGCTCCCACTCTAGGCTCTAGCAAATCTGCTTCTTCCTCCCTCTCATTCTGCGAACGCACTTCTTGCCCTGGGTGCAAGGCTGCAAGCCCCTCGCCGTGTGCGGCGGCAGAGCACCCAAGGTGTTCGACGAATTGCCTCCTTGTGCATCTCGATTTTATGGACCCTGACGCGTTTTACCTCGATGAACTGCTGATGTAGCACTAACGCGTGCGTGCTGTTCTTGCGTCTCGCTGTCTTTTGTTGCCAGATTCGACTCCGATGGCGGATGCGACGCCGTGCGCCAGGCAGCCGCCGTCGTGGGCGGAGATCCCACAGGACCTGGCCGGCAAGGTGCTCAGTCTCCTCCCGACTCACGCCGACCGCGTCCGCTTCGCCGCCGTGTGCCCGCAGTGGCGCGCCGCCGCGCGGCAGCTCCGCGTGCCCCGGCCGCTGCCGGTCCTGGCGCTTCCGGACGGCGCCGTCTACAGCCTCCCCGACGGAAAGCCCCTCCATTTCCCTGGTCTCGACCTCGCCGGCTTCAAGACCGCCTGTGGCAGCTGGCTCGTCTTCCGGCGTGACGACGGCTGCTTCTTGGTCGACCCCTTCACGGGGACCAAGGTAACCCTGCCTGCTCTGTCTTGCGTCCGACTCATTCCCCCAGATGCAGTTGCTAGGTACATTAGGCTTGGAATCATAAGTATGTTCCACCCCTACGCTACTTGGATGCACATCATTGAGCCAAACAAGACCCCTGCAATAAACAAGCTGATCATGTGCTCGCCGAACCTCTTTGCTGCACTCATCGGCAGTACGATGGCAAACGCGGCACAAAACAGTCAGATTCTAGTGTGCCGGCCAGGGTCATCCTTGTGGTCAGTACAAGCGAATGACCGCTGCCTGGTATTTGATGACATGGCATTGTATCAGGGAAAGCTCTATGCCATTGCTCGGGATGAGAACCTCCTTATCGTCAACATCAGTGAAGACCCAAGCAGCGGCGATCCACAGGTCTCCCAAATCCAACAGGTCATTAAGGGTGATCCCTTTGATGCAGGCCTCAACAGTGTGGTGAAAAAGAAGATCTACCTAGTTGAATCTTGTGGCACATTGCTGATGGTACGCAGGAAGGTTTTCTGCAGAGAGGAAGATGTTGGACTCGTGGCTGGACAGAGTGAGTTTGAGGTGTTCAAGGCGGACTTGGAGCAGTCAGAGTGGGCCAAAAGTGACAACCCTAGGAGATGACCAGATGCTTTTCCTTGGACGACCATGCTCTAGGGCTGTCTCTGTGTCTCAGTACGGGATGTCGGGCGACCAAATATTCTTCGTGGATGATGTGATGGAGAATGTCCTTGAGGGCTACACCTTTGAGGAGGAGAACACTTCTGTCAGTGCCTACAACATGAGAACCGGCGAGCTATCCTCCCCTCTGCCAATGGTCTGGGATCGCAAGATGATTCCTCCAGCATGGTTATTCCCTTGCGACTGAAGTGAAGTTTTTACTATGCTATCTGGTACTAGTTGCTTGTTAGATTTCTGACCTTGGTGCATGGTGATAACTCCTATGGAAGATACTTAATTATAGCCTTTTTGTGGTGACCACCTATCTTATGATGTAATATTTTGGTTACTGGTTCCAGTACTTATGCAAACTGTGAAATGCATCAGTACCTATCTGTCCTTAGTTGAATCCATGGTATTTGTAAGAACTTCAGAGTTGATCATGCAGTGCTCATGTGAACTAATGAATGTTTGTTCATCCAGTTGTTTTCTTCTCTTTTCATTTCACATAGTGCAATCAGTTGTGCCTATTTGACTTGTGTTGCTGCTCTGTCCGCGTCTGTCTCCGTGCCATGAGAAGCAGTGAGGTCTTTTCCCTTCTGTCCATGATCTGGAATCACAAGATGGTTCTTGCGGCATGGCTGTTCCCTTTAATTTGCCTGAAGTTGAAGGTGTTTGTATGCAACTGTCAGTTAATTACTAGTTCCTTCGCCAAAAAAAAATCCTAGTTGCGCGTCCATGGTGCAGTGATTAATTACTTGTTTGCAAGATGTTAGCTTCATTAGTGTTTGACTGGCTCTGGCTGGCCTTCGTGTGATGTCTTCTTTTTTGGCGAAATCTGGTGGTTACTGGTTGCTGTCTGCCTATGCCTATGCATACTGTTAAATAAATCAAACTCTTAATTATGTGATCTTAGAATCATTCGAGCTCGTCATGCTACATATGCTTGCGTTGTCAGCTTGTGATGATTCATGTGTTCCAGTTTGGACTTGATTCGAATTTGTGTTGTTCATCAGCATTCCAATGTGCAGGTAGAGTGCGTGTTGAAATGGCATGCACGCCTGCAATACGCTACGCATCAGTGGTTCAGTATACGTTATCATGTTTCTACTACGGCAGAGAGATAAGTCTGCTTAACGGCCATACTGTAGACTCCACATCAAAGAAACCGTAGGCTGCCGCGGGGCCGAGGTTGTGGACGTTGCCCATGTCGTGCCCTTCTTCTTCGAGAGGGAGCGGTGCGGCTTGGGAAGGCGACGGGTATCGCAAGTCGTCAGAGGGAGAAAACTGACAAAGAAAAGAGCACCATTAGGCACAACAATATAAGCTGGGAGCAGCCAAATCACAAGAGAACGGGAGTTGAAGAAAGGATAACCTCCCCTGGTCGGCTGCCAACCTGAAGAAGAAAAAGACCTCGCCACGATCTTCTGGCAATGCAATGCTAACACCTAACGCTACTCACGTCAGCATGGCCAGAAGATCGAGTCCAGGTGTTCCTTTAATTCCAGGTTGGCAGCCATGGAGCAAAAGATTCCGTGGTCCGATTCGAGACGCTTTGACGATTTGCGTTTCCCTTCCCTGATTAGCTAAGCTACCGTCCCTCCTAAACAAGGACAATTGTTGTCCCGTCCGCCGTGAGCAACACGTACGATGGAGCTATCATGCATGGCCACAGCCCACAGGCGTCCTGCCATCACCACATGATCGGGCGTCCGGCGACCTTGTTGGAGGCTGGAATCCTCGCAGCCTTGCCCTCTCTCCACTCTCGCGACAACGACGCAAGGAGGGAGATGAACAGTAGCTAGAGCACAACACGTACAGGAATTTTCCGGCAACCAACGCCACGGCGACTTGATCGCCTGTATCTTGGCCTGTATTTCTCATTCTCACGACTCAAACTGCAACAGAGGAGTATAGCGACCTTTATAGGTCCGGGGACACCCACCGTGCCGTGGAGCACGGTCCTCCACTGCATGCCCTGCCTATATATACGCCATGCAGACGATCCGCTTGACCCGGCGTCCGTTGAGACCGAGCTCACCTAGATCGCACCATGCAGTCCGTCCGCGCCAATCGCGCACACGCCAGCTTTGATGAAGACTCCACGGACCACAAGTTAACTTGTGGCCTTGTGCTAACAACAGCAAATGAAAAACGGAGGGTACGGAGACTCGGTCCTGACAAGAACCATTGTTGCTCCCATGATCCACCGTACAATATTTTTCCAAGACATTCCCCAATGAAACACCACATAATATTATTCCAAGTTAAATTAAAGATCAATTTCCAAATTTTAATGGGGACAGTAACAAGCACACATTCAGAAATTTTGCACCTTTACAAATCGAAAAGCAATATGCAGATAATCTCCAAATTTTTAACTACAAACAGTTTCAGATTGCACTTTTTTCTTTAAAAACTGATCAGCCCTAGAAACTCTGCAATCACAATAGCAATATTGACACCCTCCATTCTAAGGCACAGCTCGCCTCTCCACGGGTGCGGTCACCGCATCATCCTTCCACCGCGGCCAACTCTGGTATGTTAGCGGAACGCCACCTCTCTCTCCTTTTCCAACCTCTTGGTCTTCGACTAGCAGTCATGTCTGTTCTTGCTTTGGATAGAGCCCCGGTCGTGTGCGGCGGCAGTGCCAGCGAGGAGTTTCAACAGAAACAACGCGCCGTGAGAGCATGATCTCACCATCACCATTAACAAGCACTTTTTTAGCTTTCGAATCAAGCAAGGTGATTTTCTCGTGATCAATACCAGTGACACTCTCGTCATGAATACCGGTGGTAAAGGCGTCAAATTGACCACAAAGACCATCTGGCCATGACCCTTCGGCGACTTGCACAAATATTGTGGCCTCCACAGAGCGAACAATATGTCCAAGGGCAAACCTCAATGTGCTACTCTGGCTTGTCTTATAGCACTGAAACCCGTATGAATTGCTCGCCTGACTGCATGCCAATGGGACAGCCAGATAGCTTAAATCTTTATCCTCAGATTCAGTAGTGCCCTTCACTTTCAGCTTAACCTCGATGGCCAAAAAATCCTGCCACACAACAGCCCGGGTCGGACCTGCCAGTACTAGATATGGATCCTGCATGCAAAACCATTAGATAAGTAAGCTGGAGTGAAAGAAGAAATGAAAAACATTAGCAGCATAATCAATACAAAACAGAGCACAAAAAATTGGAGAAACTACAGGTATTCAAAGTAACATTGATGGTAATGACAGTACTAGATATGTGCATGGTAATGACAGGAGACCAAAAAAAAAACAATTAGTGGTAAGAGTTTAAGAGACGCCTACAAACCTCTTTGGTGACGGTTTGGCAGCCTTTCCTCGTGCTGCTGAAGATAATATTGCGATTGTAGTCAATGGAATCGCGCACTGCAACTGTACCGAACACATCAAGCAGCCACTGCAATCCACTCTCTCTTTTTATTCCAGCAACCTTGAGAGAAAATATCTGAAGAGTGCTCATGGGGAAGGCACTATACTCCTGTGGAGGCCTGAATGTAAAGCGCATGGGGCGGAGCTTCGCTGCACGTGGTTGTAGAAGATTTTTAGAATGAGATAATTAATAGGCAAATAGCAGGATGATTAGTGGAGCACTCACTGGTGTAGTGGTATGAACCGTGGTGGCGGGACCATACAGCCATCCAATCATCGCGAAACAGTCGAGCGATCCGGGCTTCCTCGTCCGATACCGTCGTCTCTTCATAAGCTTTCGCCTCATCGTCCGCTTCAGCCGCCGGCTTCGCCGCTTCTTCTTCCTCTAAGATCCGTCTAAAATACGCACTATTGCTCCTCGCTTCCGGCAGCAGAGTTCCGGCCTGCCGCCCGATTTTGTCCTTCTGATGATGACCTATGCTGCCCGTAGTACGCTTCGCCTCCCCATCCCCTTTGTCATCGACCCACAACTCAAACGCCGCTAACGCCTCCACCTCCATCATCTCACAAGTGGCTCAGTTCGAGCACTTCAAGCCCAGCCCTCGCAGAACAACAAGCAGCGTGTTTGCTTTACGGAGACGACTCCATTACGTGGCCCATGGAGCTAGCGAGCGGTTGCGCGGGGAGCGCGTCGCCACGTTAAATTCTCCGGCTTGCGCTGGTACAAACTCACGCGCGCCACGCTAAATTCTCCGGCTCACCGCTGGTACAAACCCACGCGCACTAAGGAATTTTACGACACGCTCGTCGACGACAGCGGCGCGTGGAAGATTGCCGGCGAGCTCCGATGATGGTGGGCCCCGGTGGTTGGGCCAGTTGGGATGCGTCGGGAGGAGGAAGAAGAACAATGGAGGAGGGTGGGCGGAGGAGAAGATTCCCGGGTTGCACGGCTTGGCTGCTTCCAGCCTCCATCTGGCAGGCACAGGAGAGGCGGTGAGGCCACACTGGAGGTGGACGTAGGTGGTGTTCCGGTAGAGGATGCGGGCAGCGGTGACACCGGTCGCCAAAGGCGGGACCAGTGAGGAATCAGAAGAGGAGGTCGGTGGCTAATAGGACCTGTGTTCTAGTCACTTCCCCAAGCTGAAGCGCAACCGCCACGGCCCATTCCGGCGAATAAGACACTAGCAAAGGTGAGAGAGAGAGAGAGAGAGAGAGAGAGAGAGAGAGACGGGTTTTGCGTCGCGAAAGCATTCTGGTACCGGTCACCCGAATTGCCTAATTCTCCACCATATGTTTGGGTGGGGCTCTGTGCGGCACCATTGTATATCAAGCCTACTTAATTTTTTTTTTTGGCCCGTATTTCTCTCTGCTTGTGTTGGTGCCTTTGGCAGTGTGCAAATTGTGACCTTTTCAAGTAATTGAATATGGGTGATGACAAACCGGTGAATGGTAGTCTCGTTCCCTGGTTGGCTGCGTATTTAATGATGTTTGGTGGTGGTTGAGCCCAAATGCGCCTTACGTTCTAGAACCTCTGTTCAATTAATGGATCCAGTCATGAAATTGTATCTTGATCCTCGCAAAAGTATTCTAATACTGATCATCCGGGTTGCTTTAATTCTCCACCACCTACCACCTAGGTGGCACGGTGGCAAAGGCACCGCCTACCACCTAGGTGGAGTGCGGCGGTTGCTGACAATGGTGCGACAAATGGCGACGCTACCACTAGCGCCCGTCAGAGGCCACGAGGTCAGACACATTGGGCGAGAGCAGATGCGGATGCTAGCTATAGAGAAAGGGCACCTGGCCATGCCACCAGTTGCGCATTGCCCTAATGCGGCCCTTGTTTTTCCGGAGCTACTTCGATCTTTTTGAGACCATTTTTACGGAGCTACTTGATGCCGCAGTCCAACACACGATTAAACTCAAGGCAGAGCTACTCGGTGTTACACAAAGCAAACAAGGGTTTTTGGATAGGATGGTTCTGGATTGTCCCACATCGTGGTATATTGTACTATCAGATATAATGTTAATTTCATGTTTGTTTTGAACTTTATCTTTCTTAATTTTGACCTCCAACAAAAATATTATAAAAATAAAGTTGACATATATCGGTCTAAATAATTACTTTGTTATGTTGTCGGTTAATATAATTTTTCTGTTCTTGACCATCAAAGTTAAAATCTTTCAGAGATGCTTGTCCTTTTCTTTAAGAAAAAAATAAATATTTTGACTTACGACAATATTCAAAATATTTTGTGACACAAATCATAATGTATCTTTTGCAAAAATGTTTGATGTCATCTTAGCAAGTAAGATATGGCTCAACGCATGGGCGTAGCTCATGTCTGTTTAAACAATGTAAGATCAAATGCTTCCTCCATTATTATTTTTTTGGTTGTTCAGACAAACCTTGTACTTAGTAGTTCATTTTTAGTTCATTCATGCTTTCTGAAATGTCAACAATTGAAACAAGGAAGGGACAGGATGGAGTATGCTGAGAAGACAATCGCGCCGTGCGGCCTCGCTTGTCCTAATGTTCAGCTGGCGGCTTTGCCCCCACACAGGGCGCAGCCACTTTCCCCACTCCACCCTCCCACTGGCCCCTGCCACCCGAGCAGCGGCAGCACTTCCTCCCAGCGGCAGCACGGCTCGCCTCTTCACCGGCGCGGTCGCAGCCTCATTCTTCTGCGGCGGCGAGCTCTGGTATGTTAGCTGCACCACCTCTCTCTCTCTCTCTCTCTCTCTCTCTCCTTCGACCAATGCTGCTTCTTCCTGTTAGTCATGGTCATGGCTCTTCTTGCCTTTATTTAGATAGAGCCCGTCCATACACGGCGGCAACGCACGCTAGGTGTTCGATGGAATGCGGCCGCTTGCACTGTGGCTGTATCTCTTCCAGTTCCCGGCTTCTTGGATCTGACGCGTTTATTGGGTTTTTGCCGCGCTGCTCTTTGCAAGATTTGACCCGGCATGGCGGAGACGACGCCGCGCGGCAACCAGCAGCCGCCGTCATGGGCGGAGATCCCCCGGGACCTGGCGGGCCAGGTGCTCCGCCTCCTCCCGGCCCAAGCTGACCGCGTCCGCTTCGCCGCCGTGTGCCCGCAGTGGCGCGCCGCCGCGCGGCAGCTGCGCCTGCCCCCGTCGATGCCGCTGCTCGCGCTCCCGGACGGCACTTTCTACAGCCTCCCCAACGGCAAGCCCTTCCGTTTCCCTGGTTTCGGCTGCGTCGGCTACAAGACTGCGGCCTGTGGCAGCTGGCTCGTGTTCCCCCGCGACGACGGCTGCTTCTTGGTGGACCCCTTCGCCGGAGCCACTGTCACGCTGCCTGCTCTGTCTCGCGTCCGGCTTCGTCCCCCAAACGTTGTTGCTTAAGGTCGTGGTCGTTTCGATTAGGACTAAAGTTTAGTCTAAATTTTTTGCTATTTAAAGGTATTAAATAAAGTGTAATTACAAAATTTTTTGCAGAAACCTGGGCTACTTTGCGAGACGAATCTAATGATGGTAATTAAGCTGTGATTAGATGATGGTTATTATAGCATCACTATAGCAAAACATAGTTTAATTAGGCTTGTTAGTTTCGTCTCGTAAATTAGTACTCATCTGTAAAAAAGTTTTGTAATTAAATTTTATTTAATACATTTAAATAATAAGATTCTCTGGACTAAACTTTAGGACTAAAGAAAACGAACAAGCCTTAAGTATGTTACCATTGGGAATGTAAGTATATTCCAACCCTACGCTACTTGGATGCATATCGTGGACTCGAAAAAGTCGCCGGTGATAAACAAGCTGATCTTGTGCTCGCCAAACCTTGTTGCTGCATTCGTTGGCGGTACTATGGTGAACTGTGGACACAACAGTCAGATTCTGGTGTGCCAGCCGGGGGCTTCCTCATGGTCAGTACGCGCGAACGACGAGTGCAAGCTGTTTGAAGATATGGCATTCTATCAGGGAAAGCTCTACGCCCTTGCAGATGACGAGAACCTCCTTATCGTCAACATCAGCGAAGACCCAAGCACCGGCGATCCACAGATCGCCCGAATTGGACAGGTCATTAGGGGTGATCCCTTGTTTACGGATGTCAGCACTGTGGTGAAAAAGAAGCGCTACCTAGTCGAGTCCTGTGGTGCTTTGCTGATGGTACGCAGGAAGGTTTGCTGCAGAATGGCAGGCAAGAAACTTGTGGCTGAACAGAGCGAGTTTGAGGTGTTTGAGGCAGACTTGGAACACTCACGGTGGGTAAATGTGACAACTGTTGGGCATGACCAGATGCTTTTCCTTGGACGGCGGTGCTCGAGGGCTGTCTCTGCGTCGCAATACGGGATGCCGGGTGACCAAATCTTTTTCTTGGATGATGTGATCGAGAATGCCTTTGAGGAGTATACCTTTGAGGAGGAAACCACTTCTGTTAGCGCCTACAACATGAGAACCTGCGAGGTCTCCTCCCCTCTGCCGATGATCTGGAATCGCAAGACGATTCCTGCAGCATGGTTGTTCCCCTGGAACTGAACATGATTTCTGGTTGCCTGACGTACCATGGTGGGTTGACTAGTTACTCCTGGAGATGTTAACTCTTAACAGTATTTATGTGGCTCTGGCAGGCCTTTGTGTGATGTCTGCTTCTCTTTTTGGGACATCCGGCGGTGTGCCTGTGAAAACTGTGAAACATCGAAATGTTAATTATCTGACTGTAGGTCGATCCTTGGCATGGTGTTTGTAGGACTTTTTGGTGCTGATTGTGTAATGCCCATGTTGTGAACTTTTAATGAATCCTGTGTTTGGGCTTACTCAGACTTGTGATGTATGCATGCATCAGTATTCCGATGGCAGGTGGAGTGTGTGTTGAGATGCGCACGTACCTGCCTGCAGTAAGCACCAGTGGTTGAATACTGACCTTGTGGGTTGCTTACCTTAGCATGTTTTTACTGCCCTTGCAGGTGATTAGTATTTCGTTGCAGAGCATGCTATGTTCTTTCTCATGGGAACACAGAAAACGTGGGGGTGATCCATCATTGTTTGTCGGAGTGTTTCACAAGTTCATATACTTCTCGTTAACAGCACCAAAGTTCTAATGTGTTCTCTAAGTTCGAGTTGGCGCTGCTTTATCTTGCTAATTAAGGATAGAGTAGCATGTATCTCTACCTCTCTCAATGGTAGTTGCAGTTCAAAAAAAAAAAAGAATGGTATCTGCGGAATAAATTGTTGATTTCTGTAAATGTAATTTGGTGAAAAATCGCCAAAAAAAAATGAAGAAAGAAGCTTAGGAGGGTTAACTCAACCCACAAGATTTGCTCTTGTTAACATGGCAGAAATTCCACGGGCCTAGCTGCCCAAGGCCGGATCAAAAAGGCCCCCCCCCTGGGCCAGGTTACCAGCCGCTTTCCTTCCCGAAGTGTCGGCCACTACTTCGGTTCGCTTCACTTCCACGGAATTCCCCATTCCACCACCGCCACAGCTCGGGCGAGGCGAGGGCCGAGGGGACCCTTCCGGCGACGAGCCCGGCGACCGCACAGCACGGGACACGCCGCCTCGCCTGCGCGACGCGAATCGACCCGATCATGGTGTTGGTTTGTGCTGTCTTTAATTTTTTGTTTACCTGTGATTTAGTTAGGGTTTTGTGACCACCCCTTTCTTGAGCCCTTTCGTTCTCTAGATGTTAGGTTTGCTGGATCATCTAATAAGTTGTAAGGGAAGCTGGTTAATCTTTATTCGAAGATGTGGGTTTAGTTGCCATCGATCTGAGGGGATCGATTAGTAGAGGCGCCATCCCTTGGGTACTGTGCTTTGTTGTGCCGGGTATTGGGTTGGTCGGTTGTCTGTACTAGCCAGGCCATCACAGGCATGGGTAAATGGTGCTTTGCTGACAGAAAAATGAAGAGATTATGTTTGATATGGATCGATGATATGTTTTCATTTTTCGATTTTGAACTAATGTTTGGATTCAGTGGTGTTGCACGCACGTGTGTTCTGAGTATGATTGGGCCTTTCGAATTCCTGCTGCATTACCAAACTCAAATTAGTCGTCTTTCGAGTTCCTGCTGTATCACCAAACTCAAATTAGACGTTAAAGTGCGCAACTGCTAACTCAGCAACCGGAGTTATTGTTCTCAATTATTGAGCTATAAGAAATATCATGAGTGCATTGGGGCGGACAAAGACTCCTAACATAATTTTAACATCATCACCTGCAGATATGTATTCACCTAATGCAACCTAACTACTTGCTACGTGAAAGACCTGAACAATGTCATCAAGATGATACAAAATGTTTAATGTATTTATCATAGAGCCTTTGCATCCATTACGATGTTTTATTCTTGACCCCGTTTACAATTATACCATATAATAATCCAGTATTACTTTGTTATTCAAAGTTTCTTTTTTCTTCTTCCTGAAGCAGATTCCACAGTGCAAGATGACACACGTAGAGCACCCCCGATCGTGGTCAGATCTTCCAACAGAGCTGGTTGGTCTGGTCCTCTGCCGCCTACCTGCTTATCCTGACCGTGTCCGTTTTGGGGCTGTATGCCGTCATTGGAGCTTCTCCTCAGCGCAGAATCTCCTGCCCCCACCTTTGCCATGTTTAACTTTCCCTGATGGTACCTTTGTCAGCTTACCTCATGGTGAATCGTTCCAGTTCCATGACAGCGCGGGCTATCACAGCACCTGCGGTGAATGGCTTATCTTCTCTAATGATGGCACTTACACCTTGAAGAACCCCTTCTCCAAGGTCACCATGACACTGCCTAATATGTCTTGTTTCTGCCTTATTGATGAGCCTGTGGAAATTATTAATGGCCGTGTCATCCCGGAGGGAGAGATGACCCAAAAATCTATGAACATGAATGTTAAGATGTCGCTAGGCAAGGTAATTGTGTGCTCAATGCTCCTTGTTGCTGCGTTTGTTGACATTGGATCTCTAAGCACTGTTGCTTTGTGCCGACCTGGTGCTGCCTCATGGTTGGTAAGTGGACTTGTCTGCAGAAGGATACTCTTTGAAATGATGTTCTGTGAAGGTAAGCTGTATGTCATTGACGAGATCAGGGACCTTTTGGCCATTCATGCTGGAGAGGACAATGATAGTGGCAAGATAAGCATCTCTAGGATCGAGCGTCTCATTGAGAATCCGCCCTTTTCCCTCAGCTTCATCGATAATGGTGTCTGTTTCACTGATTATTTCCTGGTTGAATGTAAGGGTGCATTGCTTCTGGTTTCCAGAACAATCCCTGGTATACCATGTGATGACAGTAGGGGACGGGTGACATATAAGCCAACAGGAGTTGATTTCAAGGTGTTTGAGGCCAACTCCTCGCTGTGGGTAGGGGTGACATGCTTGGGGGATGACCAGGCACTGTTTGTTGGCAAAAGGTACTCCTGGTCTGTTGATGTTTCTCAGTACAACAAGCTGAAGGGGAATTGTATTTTCATGCTGGATGATGGCTCTCATTACTAGTTCTGGAAGGGCATTGAGAGTTCTTACATTATGTTCAACATGAGTACTGGAACAACCAACCCGCCAGTGCTATCATCATCGTTTGAGAGCGAAAGGGCACCAGCGGCATGGCTTTTCACAAAGTGACATGAAAAATCTGTTCCTCGTGACGTTTGTCATCGCTACCTGCTAGTAAATGTGAATGATGGTTGTGGTTTGTTATATTTATACGTGGTTCTTCGATCTAACGCTAATCATTCATATTCTAGGAGGCAATATGAGTTCAGGATGTTTAGTTTTGAGTTATGCCCCTGAAATTGCATTTAGCTAATATACTGTTGCTCCAGGAAGTTCATGTTTTCCCCTGTACGCTCATTGCTATCAGTGTTCAATGCTGCTTGAATTTGAAGCACCTTCATTCTTTTTTGTTGCCTGTTAACAATGTATCTAAATGGTACCTATGCATTGTGTTGCCGTTTATCAGTGTTCAGTGACGTGGATTTGTAACACGGCAGGATTACGCAGCAAGCTATCGATCCCACCCTCACTCATTCTAACCATTTCACTGCACTGTAGACTTATGGATGGTGTTACCGTGATTATATTATCCCTTCCTGATACAAGTTGAAGTTGCTTTACCGTCTCGATCCCTTCATGATACAAATTGAAGTTGCTTTATCATCCGGATCCCTTCAACATAGCTTATGTGTGTCCTGTATCCCTTTGGACCGAGGGTTCCTTTAATGTATCGTGTGATGGAATATCTTATTTGTATAAGCTAATCACTTCTGGTAGACTAATAAGGCATTGTCAGTATCATGAATAGATGATCAAGAAAGTCACAGATTTTGGTAGTATTATGGATTAGGTTTCATTTACCTAAATACTTACGTATATCTTAACACCAGTAGGATTTATAAAGTTTGACAAAGCCAATCCTCAAAGCTAAGGCACTATATTTGTGAACGGAGAGACTGATTTTCAGAGCAATAGATACAATGGTACTTGCAAATGGTTCTGGAAGTTCATGCCAGGTTCTTATGCCATGTACAATATGAGTGATGGGCGAACCTACTCGCTGAAACTATCAGAATTGCTCAATGGGCAGGGAGGCTTAAAAACGAGGGACTTGGCTTTTCCCTCAGTGATCAGAGACATCTATTAATCCTTTGGGGTATTCATCAGTAGCACCATACAGTTAAGATGTCGCTGATATGTGCTATGTCTGCTATTGATAGCAGACTTTCCATCATGTGCCAACTATTGGTCTTCTCAATACGATATTCCAGGATGCTACATGAGCTCTGGACGCATTTCATTTTTGGTCTTCTGTGTTGCTACTTTATTGTCTTCCTGAACTTCTGTTTTGGATCTTGTATTGTGTTCTTTGGAGATTCTTTGCTTCCATATCTATCAATGTCAAAGTAATACAAATATTATTACTTTAAATGTGCATCTGAATCCTAATATTTGTATGTTATATTTTGTTAGTTGTTAACTCTGCACCTAAATCCTAATATTGGAAGCCATGTTACCACGTAATCGAGTCCTGTATGGGTGCAGTGCGTTTCTTCAACCAATTGGGGGGTGGGGTGGGGGGTGATTTGTGCATTTGTAACTTAGTTCTCATTGCCCTTAATTCCTGATGTTGCTGTTCATCTCACCATTTTTTGTATGAGTGAAAGCAATGTCGGTTGTCGGACTCAGCACAATGGTGCTACTGTAGTTTGATGTCGATTTCCTGTGTTAGGTACGATTTGAATTTGATTATTTGCCATTAAATGCACAAATTGTCGAGAGGTCAAAGATTAATATACCTAGTTAGTTGGAATTATCAAGTTTTTTTTATTTAAATAGTAAAATGCTTAAACCAAAACATTGCCTGTTTAGGACTCAAAACTTCAGAGGTGATAAGTTCGCTCCAAGGGTTGAATATCTAGCTTTGTTGTGGCATTTTCCGGTCATTTTTCACTGTCAGAGTATGCTTTCAATCATCGTGGGTTCTTGCGGTTGGTTGGGGCCAATTCACAAGATACCATCGGTAATGAACACCGTCCTCAGAATAACATCAGTAAAGGGCGCCGTCCTCGAAACACCATTACTAAAGCTGCCTCTCATCACACAATACAACAAAAACTTATATGGACCATTCTACCCCTGTATGTTACAGGAGACTCACAGGTTTTATGGTCGAATTCAACTCAGTGCGGCGGCGGAGCTCAAAGCGGCGCGGCGCGGCGCGGTGCGGCGGCAGAACGCGCGGTGCTCGGCGACGCTCGCGTGCGGTGCGGCGGCGCGCCTCAAGGAGGCCTGCAAGGTGCGGAGGCCCGCGGGGCGCGGCGGCGGGGCGCGCGGCTCGCCGCGGCTGGAGGCGCGCAACGCGAGCGGCGGCCGGGGCGCGCGGGCTGGGACGAGCGGCGGCCGGGGCGCGCGGGGCCGGGCAGCGTTCGACGGAGGTGGGACGTGCCGGGCAGCATTCGACGGAGGTGGGGCGCGCGGGGCCGGGCAGCGTTCGACGGAGGTTGGTCGGAAGGAAGCAGGGAGGAGGAAGAAAGAAGAAAGGAGGAAGAATAGGGGTAATACAGTCTTTTCCCATCTTATTTGAGGCCAGAAAAAAAGAGAAAATGGGATTATAAAAGGATGATAGTGTTATGTGCTGCCGGCTTCATTCATTGGTGTTGTTTCGAGGACGGTGCCTTTTACTGATGTTGTTTTGTGAATGGCGTCTCTTACCAGTGTTGTTTTGTGAATTATCCCGCGGTTTGCGGTGGATATACAACATGGGTTTGCACCAATCACGGGGCGAAGTGCCCCTTTTAAAATCTCCGGTGGATATACAACATGGGTTTGCACCAATCACGGGGCGAAGTGCCCCTTTTAAAATCTCCTGACCATCTCGCTTGCCCAGCTCTACTTGCCCCTCCGTCAGTCTCCCCACACGAGTCGCACCACCAGCACGGATCGCCACCTGCGCCACTTCGGCAGCTTCGATCTCCGGTACGCTGGCTGAAGCACCTCTCCCTCCTCTTCCCCGTCCGGCTCGTGCTGGTCCTCCCGTTCCCTCCTTCGATGCTGTTTTCGCGGCGCAATGAGCGGTGCACGCGGGCTGCTCGACGAATTGCCTCTGCGTGCTCCGTGCCGTGCCGCCCCGCCCCGCCCCGCCCACTGTTTCTTGCATTGAATCCTGACGCGTTCTTGTTAACGTGATGACTCGGCACTAACGTCCATCTCTTGTTTCGGTGGCTCGCTGCTCTTTGCCAGATTCGACTGGGATGGAGGAGGCGACGCCGACCAGGCAGCGCCCATCGTCGTGGTCGGACCTCCAGTGGGACCTGTCCGGCAAGGTGCTCCGCCTCCTCCCAGCTTTAGCCGACCGCGCGTGCTTCGCTGCTGTGTGCCTGCAGTGGCGCGCCGCGGCAAGGCAACTCCCCCTGCCACCGGCGCTGCCGTTGCTTGCGCTCCGGAACGGCACCTTCTACAGCCTCCCCTACGGCAAGCCCTTCCATTTCCCTGGCTTCGGCGGCGTCGGCTACCAGAACGCAGCCTGTGGCAGTTGGCTTGTCATCATACGGGACGATGGCTGCTTCTTGTTCGACCCCTTTGCCGGGGCCACGGTGACGCTCCCTACATATGTCAAGTGTGCAGAGTGTACGCCTATTGTTCCCGGTGGCAGCTACAACCGTATATGGATGGATATCAAGGACCCTGATCTCACATTAAAGAAGCTGATCTTGTGCTCACCCAGTCTCGTCGCTGCATTCGTTGTCACTGGAACCACCAGTAAGATACTAATGTGTCGGCCTGGGGCTTCCTTGTGGTCGTTAAGTGTTTATTATAATCCGCGCGAGGTGTTTCAAGACATGGCATTCTATCAGGGAAAGCTTTATGCTCTTACTGATCATGAGAATCTCCTCGTCATCAACATCAGCCAAGAACATGGTGATCCACAAGTCTCTCGAATCGGACAGGTCATAAAGGGTGATCCTGATCGCTTGTTTGAAGCTTGGGCGCCATACGCCAATACTGTAGGCATAAAGATGTTGTAATGTACCTAGTTGAATCATGTGGTGCATTGCTGATGATACGCAAGAAGGTATGCTGCAGAGTAGTAGGAGACAATATTGTAGCTGATCAACAGAGTAGTGTGTTTGAGGTGATGAAGGCCGACTTTGAGAGTTCAAAATGGGTGAATGTTTCTACCTTGGGCGATGACCAGGTGCTCTTCCTTGGACGGCCGTGCTCCAGGGCTGTGCCCGCGTCTCACTACAAGATGTCGGGGGATCAAATCTTCTTCTTGGACGATGTACCGGATATTGGTGCCATGGAGTACATCTATGATGAGGATAACACTTCGGTCAGCGTCTACAACATGAAAACTGGTGAGGTTTCCTCCCATTTGCCCAAAGTCCGGAAGCATGATATGATTTTTGCGACGTGGCTGTTCCCTTAGTACTACCATGCAATCAAGCAGTGGTTTACTGATTCCCTTGACATGGTATGGTGTTTATTCTATGCAAGACTTTAACTATCAGTTCTTATTTTGTGGATCTTATGTGGCTGTTTCTGCTTTGGGAAATATGGTAGTTACATGTTTTATGTGAAGATGCAATGCAAACTGTGAAATGTGTTGATATTTAATTGTCTGACTGTAACTCCATCCATAGTCTGTTAACATTGTAGTTGATCATGCACTGTTCACGCTGTGCCCTTGTGTTGAATCTACAAGTTACGCTATTTAACTTGCAGTCTGTGTTTGATATATGCATTAGTGCTTCAGTGCTCAATTAGTAGGCAAGCGGATACCACACTTAGCTCACAATTAGAACTAGCGATGCATTTTGGCTACATATCATTCCGCATAGCATTTGATGCATAAATATGCATTGGGTAGAGTCAAGCTTGTTGAAAATCTCCTCATCTTTTGTATCTGAATCTTCTTCATATTGAGTCCCCATCTTCAATCTTATTCATATTGTTGTTTTGTTATATTTTCATTGTTTTGCAACCCCTTTTAATTACCTTGCTTGAGATGATCTTAAAAACAAGATCTAATCAAAGATCAGATGAGGCAGCCTAGAGGAGCCAAAAAAAAAAGGAAAAAAGAGAAGAAGAGGCAGATTAACGTATGCGAACGTGAGGATACTTGTCTCTCGCCATTCTACGTTCTCGCTTTGCCCCCTTGTATGGTTTATCAATTTCTGTCAGTTTCTCCGTTTAAAGGGTAATTCTACCTCTTCCAATATGTCGATGGTATGTATATGACGAGTGAAAATGGGATGTTATAGCCGCGCTCAAGTTGATGCCTGTGTTCTTGTGACTGTCTTCTTTCCTAATAGTACTGAATTCATTGCAGCTTCTTTTTTCTCTTTTTGGTTCTGGGCTGCGCATCCTGTTGGAACAGCACAACTTCCTCCCCTCCATATCGTACATATTAAGTAATGGATTTCGTGTGTTTTACTGTGTATACATGTTAGATCCTGCTATAACTATTTTGTTTCAGATCAAACAAGTTTACTGTTGGCCACCAGGTTGATGATGGAATTTCATTAACATATATCCGGGGAAACGTTAGGCTTCTTCTATATGAGTCAGTCCATGGGCCACTGGGCCAGCCGTCCATGCCATGGCCTGAGCGCAAAGGCCGGTATGGGCCGAGTAATCAGTCGGTGCTTCAGTTCACTTCCATCACGGCTAGGCGGCGAGCGAGAGCGCGCCCCCTACACCTCCCCGTCCCTACCCCGGTGGCGGCGAGGACGGCGATATACGGCAACTGCGCTGCTGGAGACGTCGCGATCGCCCTCCACGAAGATTCCAATCTCGGTGTGTTCATATGCCCTCTGATTTTAGTCTTTCCTGCTGTGATATAGCTAGGTTTTTGTGGCCACCCGCCTCGTCATCACCAACAAAGCAAGATCTTTCTTGTTCTTCCGGATGTTATGTTGCGCTAGTTGGTTCACGTAATTCCTAGTGAAGGTTTGGTACTGGAGGATGGGGATTCTTGGGTTGGCACAGGAAAGATGGGGATCGATTGGGTATTTGGGTTGGGAGTTTTCGTTGGCCCGGCCAGCACACATAAATATGTGTAGTTCTTTTCTTCCTCAGCTTTCAGAAACGTGAAGGGTATGCTCAACTTAGCATCTCTTCATCACGCACAATGAGTAGTGAATTCATGATGCTTAATAAAAAACAAGGATGTCATCTGATTGGATTCAGGTATGATGCAGATGTTACAAACTTATAATTTTCTTTGCAAAATTTAAATTAGATAAGAAGAGGGCTACTGCAAAGCGAACTTGAAGATGGAAGTGAAACTGCATTTGTTTTGATCGAGGTATAAGAAATGTCATGTAGCATGGTATGTGGGAGCAGGTCGAATCACTTGACGACTGGCTAGATTAATAAGGACACCGAACCACATCTCCGAATTGGTACAAGTAAGCATTATGGGATTGATCATAGACCTTTTTCATCTGTACATCCCTTGTGGTTTAGATTCTGTGATTCCCATTACAATGATACAAAATGATAGTAGACTGTTATTCCAGTTTTTCTTTTTCTTCTTTCCATTTGCAAGATGCCCCCCCCCCCCCCCCCCCCCCCCCACCCCCAACAAAAAAAAAAATCGTGGTCAGATCTTCCAGCAGAACTGCTGGGCTCATCCTCTGCTGCCTTTCTGCCGACTCTCACCGGGTTTGCTTCGGGGCTGTATTGGATGTGGTTTTTTAATTTATTGAATATTTGATATGCAACATGGATCATACAAGCTCAAAATCAAATTTACTTTTTGATGCAAAAAGTCAAATTAGATAAGGGGTTCAACTTTAGGAAAGTAAGTAAACTGCACTTGGTTTTCCTGAGTGATGGAAATATCATAAGTGCATTACCTTCTGCCAGGTTTAGAGGCGGGAGCACCTTGAATCACATAAAGCCACCTAACCACATGCTAGATTTTCAGACAAAGAAGTACATCTCTGAGTTCTATGAGTAATTTTTGTTTTAAAAAAATCAAATGTCCATTTGGTTAAGCGTTGTATGCCTTCCTTTCATCCATTATTACTCTGTTATTCCATTACTGTGGTACAAGAATGGAGTATGATTATGTTATTCGCTTTTTTTTCTTTTTTTTTTCTCCTGAAGCAAGTTCCCATTTTCAAGATGTCACGGGCAGGGCCACCTCGATCATGGTCAGATCTACCAACAGAACTTGCTGGCCTGGTCCTTTGCTGCCTCCCTGCCTACTCGGACCGTGTTTGCTTTGGGGCTGTATGCCGCCAATGGGGCTTCTCCTTGGTGCAGCATCGACTGCCCCCGCCTTTGCCATGTTTAGCGCTTAATGATGGTACCTTTGTAAGCTTACCAAACGATGGATGCTTTCACTTCCCTGACACTGCAAGGTATCACAGCTCCTATGGTCAATGGCTTGTCTTCTCATGTGATGATGGCACCTGCTACTTGAAGAACCCCTTCTCCAAGGTCACCTTAAAGCTGCCTGACATGTCTTGTCTCTGCCCCATTGAGGAGCCTGTGGAAATTATTAATGGCCGTTCATACACCATGTTTGAACAGGATGCAACGGTGTCGGTTGTTAAGATGTTGATAGTCAAAGTAGTTGTGTGCTCAAATCTCCTTATTGCTGCCATTGTTAGCCTTGGATGTGTGCAGACTGTTGCTTTGTGCCAACCAGGTGCTGAATCGTGGTTTCTAAGTGACCTCATGAGAGCCGGTATGCTCATGGAAATGACTTTTAATGAAGGTAAGCTGTATGTCATCAATGCATACAAGGACCTTTCAGTTATCAATGTTGTAGAAGACAATGATACTGGCAAGTTAAGCATCTCTCGTATCGAACGCCTTATCAAGACTCAATATGCTGCTCATGCCATCTGGGATGGTCTCCTGATCGGAGCATTCCTGGTAGAATCTCAAGGTGCACTGCTATTGGTCTGTGAAACAATCTTTGGTATATCTGATAACCAGAGGGGATATACATCAATGAAGCAAATAAGGATTGAATATAAGGTGTTTAAGGCAGACTTCCCTTCATCTCAGTGGATGGGATTGACAAGCATGGGAGATGACCAGGTATTGTTTGTTAGCAGAAGCTACTCACAATCCTTCTGTGTGTCTCAGTACAAGCTAAAGGGGAACCGCGTGTTCATTCTAAATGATAGTTGTCGCACCTTTGACGGTAAAACTAGTTCTTACACTATTTACAACATGAGTGATGGAAGGATCTACTTGCCAGATTTTTCACGATTGTTGGAACGTGGGAAGACCCCGGTGACTTGGCTTTTTCCTCAGTGATATGAGAAATCTTTTGGTCCGCGGTGTTTGCCACTAGCTCCCTTCAAGTAAGAAGCAACTGTTTGGCTAGTGCGATGGTAGAAGCAACTGTTTGGATTCTCTAGCCATAGTATTCTAAGATGCTATATGTGTCATTTATTGTTATGTAAGATGTATGTGCTCCTGGAAGCTGATGTTTTTTACCGTCTGTAATGATACTTTCTGTTGCTATCAATGTTTAATTCTGCTTATAATACTTAAACAACGGCATATTTTCAGGTTACTTTAACATGAGTATGATGTGTGATTTGTGTTTTAGCCCAGCTCTATGTTTGGTATAAGTTAGGGTGCGCCTTGCCCCACGGCTGCTTATTAACACATTATTTGTGATGTCAATCTACTTTGCGTTCAACCGTTAATTGACTATCCAATCCAAGAACGTGCATAACATGTTTTTAGATAATCATGGATTTTGATTTTCCTGATTGGCACAAACACAAGCAGCTGAGCTGCAATAAGGTTTTGTTATCAACATAATTCCTACTATTCATTCTATCACGCCAATTAACTGTTGGCGCTGCCGGCAGACTGTTGCTATCATAGTTCTACATCATCCATTCTCCATGTTAGGTACGATTTGAATTTGATTCTTTACAATTGCATACACAAATTTACCAGGTTTCTAAGGTCAAAGATCAATGTCCTAACTAGCCCAAATTTATCAAGTTTTTAAGTTGTAAAAGGCTTTAACTAAACTTTGCCTATTTATGAATTCAAACTTCAGATGACTAGTTTGCAGTGGCGGATCCAGGAATTAAATGAGTATGAAGGGGCCAAATAGAAGTATACAAGTCTTGAGGGGGTCAAATTAGAAATTCACGTGGTGAAATTTGGTCTGCTATACCTCCCTTCCTCCTTGTCTCCATTTTTCACGGTCAGAGTTTCATGTGTTTGGTGGACAATAATAATAATGATATCGGTGTTTCTTCATATTATGTAGTAGGCCTAATGCTATCGGTGTTTCTCCATTATCACTGTGTTCTCCATTACCATTGTGCATGAATGATAATACAACCTGGAAATCTTCTATTGTTGTGTTTCTCAACCATTGATAAATCAGCGTGAATTACCTCTTAGTATATGGGCCGTTGTCACAATCATCATGATTTGCCTCTGTGGCAGTGCTCTGTGGCGGATATAGTAAGGTTTAGCACGAATCACGGTGCGAAGTACCCTTTTTTAATCATCCGACCGCTCCCACTCGGCCACTCCCCCTCGGCCACTCCCACTGCCCGCACTCCCCACACGCACTAGTGCACCGTGCCGTCCGCGTGCACCGTGCCGTCCCACTCCCTGTTTCTTGGATTGAATTCTGACGCGTTCCTTTTAATACCATGATTCAGCACTAACGCGCGCATCCTGTTCTGGCGGTTCGCTACCCTTTGTCAGGTTTGTCAGGGATGGCGGAGCCGGCGCCGGAGGCAAGGTTGAGGCAGCCGTCGTCGTGGTCGGACCTCCCGTTGGACCTGGCAGGCCAGGTGCTCCGCCTCCTCCCTGCCTTCGCAGACCGCGCCCGCTTCGCCGCCGTGTGCCCGCAGTGGCGCGCCGCCGCAAGGCAGCTCCCCCTGCCGCCGGCGCTGCCGCTGCTCGCGCTCCCGGACGGCACCTTCTACAGCCTCCCCTACGGCAAGGCCTTCCGTTTCCCTGGCTTCGGCTGCGCCGGCTACAAGGCCGCGGCCTGCGACAGCTGGCTCGCCTTCGTGCGTGATGATGGCTGCTTCTTGGTCGACCCCTTTGCCAGGGCCACCGTGAAGCTCCCTCCTCTGTCTTGCGTCAGGCTCCGTCCCCCAAATGCAGTTGCCAAATATGTTGAGGAAGGTGGTACCCGCTTTGCCCACCCTTTCATCACATGGATGCACGTCGCGGAAAAAAAGAAGCCCATAATAAAGAAGCTGATCCTTTGCTCGCCAAACCTCATTGCTGCTTTCATTTGCACGGGATTCATCAGTCAGGTTGTGATGTGCCAGCCAGGGGCTTCCTCGTGGTCTATACGGGCATATGATCAGTGCAGGGTGTTTGAAGACATGGCATTTTATCAGGGAAAGCTCTACACCCTTGACGATAACGTGAGCCTCTTTATTGTCAACATCAGCCAAGACCCAAGCACTGGCGATCCTCAGGTCTCCCGAGTTGGACAGGTTATCAAGGGTGATCCGGATCCCTTGTTTGAAGCTATCATGCCAGACAACACCACAGGTACAAAGAAGTTGTACCTAGTCGAATCACATGGTTCGCTGCTTATGGTACGCAGGAAGGTTTGTTGCACACTGGTAAACGGTGCTATCATGGCTGGTCTACAGAATGAGTTTGAGGCTTTGAGCTGTTGGAGGCTGACTTGGAGCACTCACAGTGGGTGAACGTGTCAACCCTGGGGGATGACCAGGTGCTCTTCCTAGGACGACATTGCTCCAAGGTAGTTTCTGCATCTCAATATGGGATGGTGGCTGATCAGATTTTCTTCTTGGATGATGTAACGGAGAATGCCATGCAGTATGCTTATGACGAGGAAAACACTTCTATTGGCGTCTATGACATGAGAACCAGCGAGATCTCCTCCCCTCTGCCCATGGTCTGGAAGCACGAAATGATTCCTGCGACATGGCTCTTCCCTTAGAGGTACTCTGGCGAAGTTGTCTGTTACTATGCAATCTGGCAGTGGTTTAGTAATTGTGTGACCATGGGACGGTTGTTACATCTACACAAGGTGTCAACGGTTATCAGCTTTTGTTTTGCCGGCCTTATCTGGTGCCTGTGGCTCCTCTATTGTAGGAAATATGTTGTTACTGGATGCCATTCCGATGCAAGCTGTGGAATGCATCGATACTTAATTTATCTGACCGTAATTCCGTCCATGGTATTTGTAAAACATTAGAGCTGATCGTGCAGTGCTCATGCCGTGAGCTTATTATCAATGTTGCGCTTCCAGTTGGGCTTAACTTGTGATGTATGTTTGCTAGATGCACTAGTGCTTCAGTCTGTAGGTTGAGTATGTTTGAGAGGCACACATGATGTAGGCCTTGTGGCAGTGTCATGCCGCACTGTTGCTTATTGTACCAAGTTACCAATAGTACATTCCAGGTTTTGACTGCCTACTATGTGTTCAACTGTTCCACAGGTTTATCGATCTAATAATTTGCACAACCGTTATCAGATATTATTTTTTTATTTCTTTTCTGATGCAACGACATGAAGGCAGGAATTTGAGCACCGTTAAGTCTTCGGGATCATTATAATCCCTCTATTTTCTTTTCTAATAATATCGCGTAAGCTAACTGTCAATCGTGCACTTATGCAGCAGATCGAACCTTCATTTCGGGCTGCCGGTTTTGCTTTAGTTTAAGTCGTCTTCTCCAGCTCTTGGTGGTTCTCCATGCGTTAGCGTTAACATCGCCAATGGCACTGGCTGACTGGATGGCATTCCCGTTGTACTAATGAGGGTCAGTTTGGATCCTCCAGCAAAGCTGGCCTTGAATTGCCGAGCGAGGATAGTGAGGAGGCAAGGCGTTTGGATTGCTGGCAAGGCTGCATCGGGACCTGTGCGGGCTAGCTTTTTGCTTGCTGCTGCGGGAGAGCAAATTTCGCTCTCCGGGCTCAGCAAGGATTTGCTAGCTTGGTCTGGCGAGGCAAAGCAAGCTAGTGTGAAAACCAAACTGACCCTGAATCTCCGTGGTAGAGCAAGTGAAAGGAACAATGGGCTTCTGTGCCAGCCCATGGGCTCAGTTGCCCATGCTCGCGTTGCCCATATTGTGCGGCCCATTTTCCCAGCCTTGGCTGCTGCTGCTTCCTTTCCTTCCTTGGGTTGGCTTCAGTCAGCCACCACTGACTGAAGCGCTACACTACGCTGCCCTGCTGGCGACGAGGCCGGCGACCCCGGTTGCGCGGAGCACGTGACGTCGTCGCGGACGGCCTGAATCTGAGCTGGTAACCGCAAAGGCCCTTTCCAATCTTGGCGTGTTTGTGTGCTATCTGATGTCCCCTTTTCTTTCTCCTGCGATTTAGTTAGGGTTTTGTGCCGCCTCCTCGCTAGCAACCTTGTGCTTTCCGTTTCCAGATGTGAGGATGCGGTACTTGTTTTAGTTATTTTAAGTAGAAATGAGTACTTACTCGAGAAATTGATCTCGGATTTAGCTGGAATCGTAGCTTATATATAAGTAGAGGCTCTTTTGCCTGGGTACCAAATTGATCTTGGTTTCTTCTTCTTGCAAATTTGGAGGGAGTATGCTCAGTTCAGGATATATTATTTCTGCTAAAAAAATTCAGAATATCTTGTTCATTCGCATTTTGGTTGTATTGTGATTGCTATGTAACGAGGAGTTTCTCTTGACGTTATGGTTGGGTTAAGTGTGGCAATATGCTCAAGTGCAGTAGGCATCACGAATTTATAATACACTGCACAACTCAAATTAGACAAAGAGGGGAAATTGTGTTGATTGGAGTAAAATTGCATTTAATTTCGGTGACATACTGGTAATGTTGTGAGATTATTGAGGATGAACTATACACAACTTTAACATTGGCACCTGCTTAGGTAACATTGGAGGTGGGAGCAGCTCTGATAACCTAAATCCACCTAGTCACTTTTTGATTAAGGATAAAGAACCACATTTGCAAGGGTCGTGTATTACTCCCGGAGCTTTTTCATATATTACGCTGTTGTTAGTACGTACTCCTTGACTCTGTTTCCAGTGATACAAAATGCAGCTTGACTATGTTTTTACAGTATCTTTATCTTCTCCTTCCCTGAAGCAGATTCCAGTTTGCAAGATGGCAGAGGCCGAGCACCCCACCTCGTGGTCAGATCTTCCAACAGAGCTTGCTGGCCTGGTCCTCTGCCGCCTCCCTGCCTACTCTGACCATGTCTGCTTTGGGGCTGTATGCCGTCATTGGAACTATTCCTTAAAGCAGCATCGCCTGCCCCCGCCTTTGCCATGTTTAATGTTCTCTGATGGTACCTTAGTCAGCTTACCCGGTGGTGAATCCTTCCAGTTTTGCGACAGCACAAAGTATCATAGCTCATGTGGTGAATGGCTCGTCTTCTCACGTGATGGCACTTTCTCCGTGATGAACCCCTTCTCCAAGATTTCTTTGACACTCCCTAACCTCTCTTCTGTTCGCTTCATTGATGAGCCTGTGCAAATTATCAATGGTCATGCCACCCAGAATGGAGATATTTCACAACAATCGCTGTACATGGATGCTGAGTTGATAGTAAAGAAGGCGATCGTGGGCTCAGTACTCCTTGTTGCTGCCATTGTTGACATTGAACCTCTGTCGCATACTGTTGCTTTGTGCCGACCTGGTGCTGACTCATGGTTGGTAAGTGAATTTGGGAGCAAAAGGCTCTTAATGGACATGCTGTTTGTTGAAGGTAAGCTATATGCCATAGATGAATTTATGGACTTTTGGGCCATTGATGTTGGACAGGACCGTGATAGTGGCAAGCTAATCATCTCTCGAATCGAGTGTCTCATTGATAGTCCATCTGTTACTGTCAGCTTGATTCAGAACGGTGTCACTTCCATCAGTTATTTCCTGGTTGAATCTCATGGTGCACAACTTCTGGTATGTTGAACAATCTTTGGCAGGCCATCTGATAATGATCGGGGGGGGGGGGGGGGGGGGGGGGGGGGTATGTCAATTGAGCCAGTAGGGGCAGACTTCAATTCCTCACAATGGGTGTGTGATAAGCATTGGGGATGACCGTGCACTATTCCTTGGAAGAAGCTACTCCAAATCTGTCTGTGTGTCTCAGTACAACCTAAAGGAGGAGGGCATGCTAAGGGGCAACCGTATCATTTTCTTGGACGATGGTAGTTGCAACTGGTTCTGGAAGGGCATGAATGGTTCTCATGCTATATACGACATGAGTGATGGGAGGACCTATTCCATTAAGTCCTCAGGATTGTTTGAAGGAAGGAAAGGACCAGCGACATGGCTTTTCCCTAAGTGATCTGAGATAGTTTCCTTGGACCATTGTGTAATATGCATGTTAGACCTTCTATGGTACTTTAACCGTTTGTTATGGTTGCAGTTGCAGTATGATGCATATCCATCTTTGGGTCTGCTACTAAAAATTAACGGTTCCTCAAACTTTTGTTTTTGATCATGTGTTGTTGCACTCTGTTCAATATGCTAAGCTGGATATGGCGCTGCCTTCATTGATATGGATGTTTAATGCTGGTGAACATTCCTGAGTTACTTTATCATAAGGCTGGTGTTTGTACTCTGTTCGTATTTGGGTTCTGATATTAACAGGAAAATGTATCGCAAAGCAATGCGTGACAAACAGAATTTACAGATATGAACATACTATTTTGGATTTTGATTGCCCACCGCACGTCAACAGAATTCACAGATGCTTATAGAAGAATATGTCTAGCATATTTCCAGATACCAAAACATCAAAAAAAATAAAATTCTGACATAAACAAATTATCATATGAATTGAACACCATTAAGTCTTGTCTATGAACAGAATCCCTAATTTTTTCATGCTGTCAATCCAGCACAGATACAACATATCGTACGTGAATTACATAAACAAAGCTACCACTCCATGGGATATCCCCCTGAAACGTGGATAGCTTAACTTTGAAGGAGGTATCTTCATCAACCTCTTATCCGAATGGCAAAATTGTCTGAGTCACACTAGGAAATGGTGGTTTCGTCTGCAGCACATCAACAAAGTCAAAATTGTTTGCATGGTGTTGTGCAGACAATTTTGACTTTATTGGTGTGCTGCAGACGAAGCCACCATTTCTCAGTGTGTCTCGGACAATTTTGCCTATCCGAATCGCATATTCTTCTTTTGCATCAATAATCAATAATACAAATTAAAATGTGGTAGTGTCAGCAGGCAATTGGTTTACATGCGTGGATAAGTGAATACTATTTCTTTCTTGAAACGATCATTACGGTATAGCAAGTTCCAACAGAAAGAGGCGTCGATGTAATAATGTTCATTTTACCCTTCACACCTGTAGGGATAGTAAAGGATATGCTAAAATTCCAACTGGTGGATGGAGAAAATGAATGTTGCCACTTGATCACACCACCCCAAAATTGTAATGACAAATTTTCACCCTCCCAATCACAAACTTTCTTATGCTTCTTCGAGAAAACATTTACCCATTCTCTAAAAATTGCTGTTAGTATCAATGGAAAGATTCCTAGTGCTGAAAGCACAAGAATCCCCATTTCTCTGCTAGGATTCTAGGATTGGGCTTCCAGCAAGCCCATGGGCTCAGCTATCCAAGGCCTTGACCTATGAGTTCGCTTCGGCCTAGTTCAGTTCTCTACAGCCTCGGCCGCTGCTTCTTTGGTCGGGTTCGCTTCCACCTGTGCGGTGAGGCCATCGAGAGCGCTGCCCCCCTACACTGCGCTGCCCTGCAGGCGACGAGGCTGGCGCCCGCCCGCGCAGAGCACGTGGCTTCGACCTACACGACCCGACGTCGAGCAGGCAACGACGAAGGTTCGCCCAATCTGGCGTGCTTGTGTGCTCTCTAGTTCTTTTTCTTTTCCTCCCTCTGTGATTTAGTTAGGGTTTTGCGACCACCATTCTTCTTGCAATCGAAGATGGGAGCTTTTTCGTTCTCTACTAGATGTTACGTTGCAGTGCTTAACTTGGTTCAGTTAATTCCACCGGGAGTTGGTCTATCTTGCTTTGGAATCGGTTTGTACTTAGCTGGTATCAGAGGACCAATTAGTAAGGCGCCTTCGCTTGGGTGCCAAATTGATCTCGGTCTGCTGGCCTGGCCATCACAAACATGGGCATATAGTTCTTGTTTTTCGTCTTCTTCTGAGATGTGGAGAAATGCCCAATTCAGGACATGTAATTTGAACGGATTGTGGGTGGTGGATTTCTCATGTTTCGGTATGCAACATGTGTTTTCTTTTGATCTAATGTTTTGTACTCATGCTCGGATACAGAAGGTGTTACTAATTTATAATTAATTGCACAACTCCAATTAGACAAGCAGGGGGGGGGGGGGGGGGGGGACTGTGGCGGCCTTTGTAAAATTGCATTTGATTTTGTCTGTGATATAGGATAGGAAATAAATCAAACACATTGGGGACAAACAAAGCCACCCAGAAACACAGTAACATTAGCACCTTGCATAGCAGATATCAAGAGAAGGGGGAGCAGCTCTAATCACCTAAACTCACCAGGCCACTTTCTATGTTATGAACAGGGGGGGAAAAGCTACATATCCAAGTTGGTACAAATAAAGCGTTACGTGTTAATCAAGTAAAGCGTACATTTTCATGAAAGAGCCACTTCACCCATCATTATGTTGTATTCCCTGATTTCTATTACAGTGGTACAGGAATGCAATTGGACTCTGCTATTCACAGTTTTCTTTTTCATTTTCCTGAAGCAGATTCCAATTTGCAGGATGGCACAGGCACAACACCTCCAATCGTGGTCAGATCTTCCAACAGAGCTTGCTGGACTAGTCCTCTGCCGCCTCCCTTCCTACTCTGACCGTGTTCGATTCGGGGCCGTGTGTCGCCATTGGAGCTTTTCGTCAGCACAACATTGCCTACCCCCGCCTTTGCCATGTTTAGCGTTCCCTGATGGTACCTTTGTCTGCTTACCTCTTGTTGAATCCTTCCAGTTCCCTGACATTGCAAGCTATCATAGCTGTTATGGCGAATGGCTTGTCTTCCTTCATAACGGCACCTGCTCCTTGAAGAACCCTTTCTCCAAGGTCACTTTGACGCTGCCTAACCTCTGTTGTCACTGCCCGATCGATGAGCCTGTGGAAATTATCAATGGCCGTTGTAACCCAGAAGAAAACATGCCGCAACAATCGCTGGATATGAGTGCTGACATGTCAATATACAAGTTAATCGTGTCCTCAAAGCTCCTTGTTGTTTCCATTGTTAGCATTCGACCTCGTAATACCATTGCATTGTGTCGACCTGGTGCTGACTCATGGCTGGTAAGTGGACTTGGCAACAAAAGGATGCTCTTTGACATGGTGTTCTCTGGTGGTAAGCTTTATGTCGTTGATGAAGACAAGGACCTTTTGGCCATTGAGATTGAAGAGGACAGTGATAGTGGGAAGCTAAGGATTTCTCAGATCAAGCGCCTCATTGAGGGTCCGTCCTTTGCCATCAGCATGGTCCTGAATGAAGTTTGTATGGTAACACACTTCCTGGTGAAATGTCAGGGCGCACTGCTTCTCGTCCGTAGAACAATCTTCAGTTTGCTACTTGATGGTGATGGAGAAAGCATGGCACTTGAGCTAGCAAGGATTGAATTCAAGGTTTTTGAGGCCAACTTCAATGCATCGCAATGGGTGGGTGTGGCAAGCGTGGGGGATGACCACATATTGTTCCTTGGGAGAAACTATTGCCAATCTATTTGTATGTCTCACTACAAAATAAGGGGGGACATGCTAAAGGGCAACCGTATCATGTACCTGGACGATGGCAGTTGTCGCTGGTTCCAGAAAGGTACGATTAGTTCTCTCGCCGCATACGACCTGAGTGATGGGAAGACCTACATGCTGGATCCTCCAGGATTGTTTGAAGGCAGGAAGGCACCATCATGGCTTTTTCCTCAATGATATGATGAATATGCTCCTCAGGGATGTTTATCTGTAGTACCCGCAAGTACCAATGTGTTGGGCTCTTTTTGCATATGCAGACTTTCCATAGAACTTTAATCAGTGATCTGTACCATCATGCATGCTCCAGGATGCTATATGAGCTCAAGGTTCCTTTGTTATAGAGTTGTATTTGCCACTGAAAAAAATAAGAGTCCTAGGCCTCTTCCTGAATTTCTGTTTTGGATCGTATTTTGTTGCTCTCCTATGATGATGCTTGTCTTATGTATGTTAAGCTTCATTGTTTTGGTGGCGTTGTTGTGTATAAGAATCCGCATGTTCTTGTGTTACTTATAAAAACTATGCATTCAAATGCTAATGTTTGTATGTGATCCATGTTAGGTCTGAATAATAGGCAAATGTATTTTGATCCATCTTGCTGATCTGATGCTACCACCAGGGAGGCCTCAAGATAATTTTGCAGACATCAACACATCATTTTTTGGATTTTGACTACCTACTGTGCGTCAGCAGATGTATCTACCGAGGCTTATCCAAGAATTTGCCTAGCACGTTCATCACATTATTTTTCAGAACAGGGGAAGTTGGACACCGTTAGGCCTTTGCTACCAAATATAACTAGCTTTTGTTTTCTCTAAAGATCAATAGAATTACTTTTTTATATTCCTATCACATCAACTGTCATATATAGCATAGTATCATATACGAAACTAGAAACTGTGGCATATATCATGTAGGATGCCTTAGGGAGGTCTCTTCATCCATCTTATATCCGAATCTGACCGACGATCTAATCCTCTTTTGCAACGAAGATCAGACACCTCAACGCAATAATACAAATTAAAACATGGTAGTGTCAGAAGGCAGTTAGTTTTCTTATGATGGCATAAACTACTAGTAAGAGTAAATACGAATTTCTGGTAGAATGAGTATGCATATACCTCCGGATGACAGAAGAAACAAAATAGTTGGTTCCCCTTCATCCATGGACAAAAAGAGGTTCGTAGTACTGGAAGCGAAAGTAAAAGGTACTGAAACGAAACATGAATGCACGCAAGCGAAAGCTTGTGTTTTCTTTTCATAGCTTGTCTGAGCAGATCAGCTCTGATGATTTTCTTTCTACTGTAATTCCGCATTGAGTAGGCAGACCTCTATCAACAAATGCAGCTAAGATATCATAACATTTTGCTTCTAGAAGAAAAAAAAAAAGGGAATCTTGTGTATCATGTAATACGTGTCAGAACCTTGATGCCGCACTAGCCTGTAACCTTGATGCCGCACTAGAAGATATTGAGGACAATCACCTTACATGACACAAAGATTCCCTTTGAAGGGACCAGCTTATTTGAAGGCGAAGAGCATCTACTCCAATTTGAAGGGCTGAGTTGGCGAAGAGCATGGCCGCACTAGTCTTAGAGCATCTCCAATGGTAGCCCTCAAATCAAAGCCCCTATTTTCTAAGTTGGGGCTGCCTTTTGGTTCTGGGGTTCACTTTTACACGTTCAACTTCAACAGCAGCACTTAGATTCCTGACCCTACTTTACAGGACCCACTTGTCATTGTCTCATCTGTTTTTATTCATTTATCCACTTCACTGATCTCTCTTCTTCCTCCATCTCCTTTAGAGCATCGCTCCTCTTCTCTCTCCTGCACTGCCCCGCGCGGCACCAACAACGCTCCTCTTCTCTCTCCCTCTCGCAGCAACATATATAGCACCAGGCCACGCCATAGGTGGCCATTGCTCGCGCTGCCCCTGAGCTGCGTTGACCCTGCTGCTCTGGGCCCGCCCGTCCATGCCTGGGCCAGGAGCTGGGAAGAAGGTGGCCGGATCCGGGCAGGGCTGGCCGGATCCCGCAACAGAGCTTGCAGATGGGACGACGGCGGGTCCCGATCGATGCTGAGCTCGGGGGCGGTTGTGGCCAGGTCGTTGGGCGAGCTCGGTGGTGATGGGGATGATGTCGACGACGAGTTCGGGCTCGGCGATGGCTTCCGGTGGCTTGGATCGGCGGTGTCCGTGCAGGCGCGGGAAGAAAACTGCCGCGAACAATTGGAGTAGGGGCCGGGAGGCACGCCCGCAGGAGAAGGGGCTGGACGGCAGAATCTAGGGGCCTCCCTGGAGTACGGGCCCGGGACTCCGTTGGCTTGAGTAGGGGCTTTTGTTGGAGTTGCTCTAAGTTGGCAAAGCTAAAATAAGCTGACCCCTTCAAATTCACGACAATCACCAGGGGAAACAAGAATGAAAAGAATCTACTCCGTATGGCGTTTTTTTTTTTTTTTTTTGGGAGGAAGTATGGCGGTAAATTAAGAGACAAAATTAGGAAAAACAATTGGGCCGCCGTGCCTGCCCAGGCCGAACAACAAAGGGCTGCTTGGCCTGCGTCGCTCCCGTGTTAGCCACTTTCTTCGCCTCACTTCCCTTTCCCCAGTGATTCAGGCGAGGCGAGCGCGAGACAGCGAGACCCCACGCTGATCCTACCCTGCCGGCGACGAGACCGGCGACCGCGCAGCCAGCGTGAGATAGGTTATCGTCGCCATCCACGACCCGGAACTCCAGCAGGTAACTACCGCGCATCCAATCTTGGTGTGCATTTGTGCCCTCTGATTCATTTATTTTCCCCCTCGATTTAGGGTTTTGTCGCCGCCCTCGCCGCGGAAGCATTTGAGCTATTTTCCTTTCTAGAGGCCACGTTGCAGTGATTCATTTAGTAATTCCAACTGCAGTGAGTTGCTCTTGCTCCGAAATCTGTTCTTGGGTCTAGTTGGCATCGGAGGATTTGTTAGTAGCAGAGGGGCGCAATGGCATTGGTACCAAATTTCTCTCTCCTGATTAGTATTAGGAACTAGAGAGGCGCCATGGAATTGGTGCCGAATTTGTCTTGGTATAGGGGCTTTTCCTTGTTTTCTTTTCATTCGTATTCAGAAATGTGAATAGAGTATGCCCTATGCAGGACACCTTGTTCATGTAGAAAAAGAAATAAAATCAGCCTCTCTTTTTCAGGCGTAATGTGGGCAGTAGATTTCTTATGATATGCAAAAAGAGTATTCTTTTAAGGTAATGTAGTATACAGGTGACCAGGTGTAATGCACGTGCCCAAGCCCAAGTACATCAGGGCTTCGAATTTATTGCACAACTCACACAACTTTTGAGACTAGTGCAAATTACAATTCTAGGAGAAATCTTGAGCACACCGGGGATAGAAAAGCCACCTAGGAACAACAGTGAGATCAGCATCTGCTCTAATGATCTAAACCCACATAGCTACTTGGTAGGTTAATATGGTCCAAGTAAATCATTATGTATTGATCATATAGATTTTCATTCATCACCTTGCTGTGTTCCCTGATTCTCTTTGTAGAGGTCAACTGGACTCTGTTACTCACAATTCTTTTTTATTTCAGAAGCATATTCCATCTGCCAAGATGGCACAGGCAGAGAACCCTCGATCATGGTTAGATATTCTGAAGCAGATTCTTTTTTTCAAGGTGTCACCTCGATCATGGTCAGATCTACCTACAGAGCTTGCTGGCCTGGTTCTCTGCCGCCTCCCTGCCTACTCTGACCGTGTTCGCTTCGGGGCTGTATGCCGCCATTGGAGCTTCTCTGCAAAGGAGCATTGTCTGCCTCCGCCATTTCCATGTTTAGCGTTCCCTGATGGTACCTTTACCTGCTTACCCCACGGTGAATCCTTCCAGTTCCGTGAGAGTACAAGCTATCAAAAATCCTGTGGCAAATGGCTTGTATTCACTCATGATGGCACCTGCTCCTTGAAGGACCCCTTCTCCAAGACCACCGTGACACTGCCTAACTTATCTTGTCTCTGCCCCATCGACGAAGGGCCTGTGGAAATTATCAATGGTCTTGTCAACCCAGAGGAAGAGATGCCCCAAGAATCACTGAACTTGGATGCTGAGATATCAATAGACAAGGTAATCGTGTGCTCAGAACTCCTTATTGCTGCCATTGTGAAAATTGGACCTCTTAATACCATTGCATTGTGCCAACCGGGGGCTGACTCATGGTTTGTAAGTGGACTTGGCAGGAAAAGGTTCGTCATAGACATGTTGTTCTATAAAGGTAGGCTGTATATCATTGATAAATTCAGGGACCTTTTGGCCATTGATGTTAGTGAGAACAAAGGTAGTGGCAAGCTAAGCATCTCTCAGATTGAGTGCCTCATTGAGGGTCCACCCTTCAACATCCGGATGACCCCGGGTAGTCTTACCAACTTCCATCATTACCTGCTTGAATCTAATGGGGCTCTGCTTCTCGTCTGCAGAAGCATTATTGGTATAACATTTCACAATGACATGGAGTACGTCAATTGTGCCCCTAGGGATTGATTTTGAGATATTTGAGGCAGACTTCAGTTCTTTGCAGTGGATGGGTGTGACAAGCGTGGGGGATGACCAGGCATTGTTCGTTTGCAAAACCTACTCACAATCTGTCTGTGTGTCTCAGTACAAGCTAAAGGGTGGCATGCCAAAGGGGAACTGTATCTTGTTCCTGGACGATGGCACTTCCAAGTGGTTCTGGAAGGGTATGACTGGTTTTCATGCTATCTATGACATGAGCGATGGGAAGACCTATGCTCCTTCAGGATCGTTCAAAGGCACGAAGGCACAAGCAATGTGGCTTTTCCCTCAGTGACCACTCTGGGTGTTGACAGTTTGTAACGATGTGTTATGACATGAGCAACAAGTTAAATGTATGGCGACTATTGCACATTAACTTTGCAGGATCCCGTATGAGCTTAGCATATTTTTGTTTTGAGCTTCGTTGTACTGTAAAAGCTAAGCGGGATAAGACGTTGCCGCTATTGCTATCAATTTTTAATGCTGGTTGGTACTCCATTGAAGCATTTCCATATTTCTGTTATCTAAATGATAATCGTCTGTATTCTGTGTTTTTAATTGGGTCTGGTCTTTCTGGATAGAATGCAAACTGTATTCTGTGTTTTTAATTGGGTCTGGTCTTTCTGGATAGAATGCAAACGTAGTGTGCGAGTTTGATCTTCATCTAAGGTTATTCTGGGATTGATCTTACGTATTAGCAATGGTCACTGTACTGTACTAATGCTTGGCAATGTATCAGAACCCAAGTTGTACCGGGGGTGTTGGCGAATGCATATGCATACTGTGTAAGCACTGAATTTATTCGAGTAGGGTAAGCCATGTATGCTTGATGCCTTTCACGATCGAGGACAAATATATGCTCCTGATACATTACTACCATTATTTGTGTAACATGGGTATGGGATACGGAAGTTGGTTTCTTAATTCTTATTGATGGCCCAGTTTTGCTGTTCTATTCACATTGTATACTGTCTGTCATTGACTTGTTGATTACAATTAGGACAGTGAAATTTAATCATTTCCCGCCAAACAAGCCGGATCACTTAAATCAAAGTGGTTAATTAAATTGAGTTTCAGAGTGATGAAGCACAAAGAAGTTCACCGTACGTGCCCGGTCCGGCCATAATAGAAGCAAGCATTCACATACATATATACATAAATAAATAAACCGTCGCTGCAAGTTATTCATCGATCGTGTGTAAAGCAGGCATTTCTGATAGATACGTACGAGCTCACTCACGCTGATGGCACCATGCATGATAATCGACAAACATGCATCCTGTTATTCAGAATTCAGTATGTATAATTGTGTCACCTAGACGCTCACCCACACAGAGCCAAGGAAGAAACGTTCACGTTTCACACACAGCATCTTCCGGCACACGCGCCGGCCAACGTGGTGACGTAGCTAGGCAGTGCGTGCTCAGCTCATGGCGTCGCGACGGCGACGGCGGAGACCATGCTGTCGACGCCGCAGATGTTGCGTCCCCGGCAGAGGCGGTAGTACCCTTTCTCCCCCCATTTCTCGCCCCACGAGTTCTTGATGATCCAGTACGGGCGGTAGCCCAGCCGCAGCGCCGCGAAGCCGCGCGCGCCGTAGCCGACGAGGAGCACGCCGTGGTTGAGGAACGCGCGCGGGCAGACGAGCGGGCAGGACACCCCGCCCACGTACGTCTGCATGAAGGCCGCGTTCAGGCCCACGGCGAGCGGGCCGCGGCGGACCAGCGCCGCCCGGATCTGGGCCTCGTCTGCGGCGGCGGGCACGGCGGTGAAGTTGGCGACGCGGACGGCGACCTTGGCGCGGTCGAAGCGGCAGGGGCCCGGCGCGCCCGTGTACGGGTACGCGGCCTGCTCCATCAGCCCGCCGGCCCGCATCAGGTAGGTGTAGGCGTTGGTCATCAGCCCGCCGGCGCAGCCGTTGTTGCAGCCCTTCATCTCCGCCGCGCCGCCGCACTAATAATTCAATGACAGAGTCATAGAGGTGTTTGAGATTTGCAGAGTGAGCGAGCTCGGTCGGTGAAGAGGAACAAGGCAAGGCAGATGGCACTTATTAGCCACTTACGGTGTGGTCGCAGTCGACGAGCTGCTGCTCGCTGAGGTCGAGGAGCTTGCCGGTGGCGAGGAAGTTGGCGCCCTCGACGGCGCCCGTGGTGCTGAAGGCCCAGCACGACCCGCACGCGCCCTGCATCTTCACGCCCGTCACCGCGCCCTTCTCGCGCCAGTCGAAGCTCGCCGGCAGCTTGGCCACTTCCTCCGCCGTCGCCGCCGCCTCCTCGGCGGCGGGCATCATCATTCCCCTCCCCCGCCGCTCGCCGGCGTGGAGGCCCGTGAGGCGCGCCTCGAACTCCTCCCGCGTGAGGTCGGAGAAGGGCGTGACGCCGTGCCTCGCCGTCGGGTCCAGCGCCTGGTGCGCCGCCGCGCGGGCCAGGTTCGCCGCGAACACGCGCAGCCGCGCCGCGTACTCCTCCGGCCCCGAGTAGCGCCGCCCGTGACGCCGAACGAACGCCGCGAACTGCGCCTCCGAGAGCAGCCCCGGCGACCGTCTTCCGGCGCGAAAGCCGCCGTCTGTTACCTGCCGGATGACGCCGCCGTCAGCGTCGTCGCCGGCGCCGTGGCTCGGCGTCGTCGTCGCGCTGGCGAGCGCTAGGAGGAGCAGCAGCGCGAGCTGGGAATAAGCCATGGTTTTTGCGAGATTCTTGGGCGGTGGCTGACGGTGCCCGGGATAAGAGCAGAGCGGACGAGGCGGAGAGCGAAGTGGCACGCATGCAGGATGCAGAGGAGAGGAGGACGCCTGTCTCCACGAACAGCGGCGGCGCGCGGCGCGGACGGACACGTGCGCGCGTTGTTCTTTTGCCTCGTGGATTTGGCTTGGCACTATCTATCTACACCGTCTCCTCCCGAACGGTGGCCAACCAGTATAGACTAGGTGAGGACGACATATATATGATACAACTACCATGGGAAATGGACATGCATCCAAATAACTGAAAGAAAAAGAATGTGCAAGCAATCCTGTGAATCAAGGCTGGGAGCAATATTCAAATACATCTTGTAAATAAAATCTAACTGGCTATGATTTTTCCAATTAAGCTTTGTTTCCAGAAAAAAACAATCGTATAAAATTGGTACACAATTAGACGAAGTAGATGACCTGTAATTGTAATGAACACAAACTATCAGGAAACTACAGGCAATTTCATTTTCGGTACAAAATCCTACACCTAGTTCTTCTTTAGGCCCAAGTAGTTGCCGAGACCTCCAACGCCGCAGCCAGTTTGCAACCTTGTGCTGAATGCTGCATTTTTACCAACAAAATGTTCAAACCCAGCACAGTGACGGGCCCACGGGGTGGGCCGCAAGAGCCTTGGCATACCTTAAAATCTTGGGGCATTTGCATATGTGGTTCACTTTCGGATGCCAATTACGGATTCGGTCATGTTTTCTGAACTTTGCAAATTCGGTCCTGTTTTTTGAACTTGAAACTGGAAGGAGGTCCTATTCCGTTATCAACTGCTAACGGTGTTAAATGGCGTGTCAAAAGACAAATCTACCCTTTACAAAATTAGTCCTGTTTTTTAGAATGAATTGCAAATCTGGTTCCGGCAACACATCATGGAGCTTCAAAAAAGATTTCAAAATAAGTTTATGCCCGAATATAAATAATTTGAATATAAATAATTTCAAAAATTGTATTAAAATTTTTGACAGCATTTTGTTTGTTTTTGGGCTATAATTCAGCAAGCAAAAATCATATATAAACTTTGAGGCTATAATTTATATGGTCTGATGTTCTCAAAGTTCAAGCAATGCAGTTCGTACCAACAAGAAGCGGCACATGAATTTCATCTAGAAAAGGACATTTGGGATGTCTAGTTCAGATCAGAAGAGTAAAAGAAATAACCTTTGAGGCATTTCCTCAAACAAATGACAAGCATGCGGCACTCTCCCACCCGCAGCACCAACTTCAGCGGGGTGGCCTCGTTCACCAGCATCCCCGGCATCCGCGTCGTAGTGTTGTGCCACTTGAACGACTTCACTCCGAGCTCCGCCTACAGATGCCGTTTGAATGCCGAGTTGCCGGCCCGTCGACATCGCCCGGGCCTTGCGCTTCGCACTAGCCACCGAGGGGTCTAGTGGTGGCCTCTTGCGGCCCTGATTTGCTGCGAGTGCGGCGGCTCCCGTGCTGTCGCCGTCCATGGCGGTGCGGGCACGCCGGAACGAGACGAGGCGTAGGGTCGACGGCCTCTGCCGTCCACGGCACGCACGACGGACGACGGGGATGCCGCGCAGGGTCCGGGGGCAGACGGAGTTCGGATTTGAGGCGGGGAGGGAAGGACGCGGCGGCGGGTGGCCGAATTTGAGGCAGCGGGTGGAAGAAGCGACGGTCGTCATCTTGTCTGCTCCTCTGTTCTGCTCCTGCGCCCCGTCTCGACCTAGGCCGCGGCCTGCTCGCTCACGCCACGCCCTGCTCACGCGCCGCGCTCGCACGCCGCGGCCCCGCGGCACACCGCGGCGCCGAGCCCGCGCAACACGCGCTCGCAGCAGGCCGCGCCCGCCCGGTTCGCTGCCAGCTGCCCGCGCCGCTGCCTCCTTCAGCTAGGGTTAGGGTTCAGCTCGGATTTGGGGAGAGAGAAAGAGGCACGAACAGAGAGAGAGGAAGAGGAGTCGGGCACGAAGGGAGAGAGGCACGCATGGGTGATTGCAATTTTGCTAGGGGCAGTGTTGTCTTTTCCCCTTTTCTCAAGAGTTTTCTCATTTGTTTTAATTCGAATAATCCTCTTCACCTAACGGCATCTCAAAAGTGGACTGGATGGCAGCTTCAAGTTCAAAAAACAGGACCAAATTTGCAAAGTTCAGAAAACAGGACCGAATCCGTAATTGATATCCAAAAGTGAACCACATGTGTAAATGTCCCTAAAATGGTGACCCAAACACATTTTTGCTACAGTAACAAAAAAATTCTCTGGCCTTTTTGCTCTTGTTGGCCCACCCTAGTGGGCCGATCTGGGTCCGCCACTGACCCAGCACACCAATATGAAATGTAAAATGTAGTCCTAGATTACAAGAATGGATCAGTAGCATGTGTTATGATTAACATTTAGAAGGGTCAAGTCAAACAAAATGTTCCAAATAAAAAGTAGCATGATCAGGCAAACCAAAATATGACTGAAGGTGGCGTGGACATCCATGGCCACGTGGAGAATTTGGAGAACTTTGTCCTTCTTCCATGCTGAGGAGAGGTACAAATTATTGTTGCAGGTGAATGATTTGATAGGTTTGGTGACCAAAATTATTGCATATATATAGGGAGAAATACATATGAGATGGAAAATTGTATGTTCAGGTTGATTCACTGATGTGTGAGGGCAAGCTGATCGCAAGCCGCAGATTAAGGGATTTAGATAAACACTCGGGCTTGACATCAAGTGTAGCCAAATTAAAGTACAGTTGATCTATACCTGCGATGGAGATCAGTGTTTACACCTGATTAGCCAGTGGCGAGTCCAGGCCCAAACCTGGGGGTGGGCCGGAAGCTTATTGGGCTCACTGGGTGGGCCAAAAATGGAAAAAAACAATTGAAAAAATGATGCTACAGTGCTCCAAAAGCAGGTTGGGCCGAATCTGGGGGTGGGCCGAGGTTGGGCCGAATCTGGGGGTGGGCCGCGGCCCACCCCCCCGCCGGCTGGACTCGCCCCTGTGATTAGCATAAGGACTGAAAAAATCATACTATGCATAGAATGCGAGCAAAGAAACCCGGGAAAAGCAGCTGCAGGTGCAGACAGCCGCCAACAACATCCCTTTCTAATCAAGATTACTGGCGACCTCCCAAGGTAACCAGCAGTAAAATCCCCACAACAACATCACGTAGGAAAACGGAGGGGACATGCACTCTAATCGTGAGGGCGAGTGGTATATGTGATGTGCAGGAGATGAAATGGAAGAGTAATAGGTTCATTCATAGCTCTTCATATGTGTCAGTTACAAGGATATTGTAGGTATTCAATGCCATGAAAGAACCATATTCTTCCCTGAAATTGGCGATTACTGAATGATGGCAGAGTAAAGCAACGCATGGAGAAGCATGCGGCTGTTTTTTAAGTTGGTTGTTTCTACTCTCCCGTACGTTCAGCAGCAAGGTAATAAAGGGGGTCGTGTGAGGAAGGAAACATAAATTGGATGGAACCTTCCCTGAAATTGGCGATTACTGAATGATGGCAGAGTAAAGCAACGCATGGAGAAGCATGCGGCTGTTTTTTAAGTTGGTTGTTTCTACTCTCCCGTACGTTCAGCAGCAAGGTAATAAAGGGGGTCGTGTGAGGAAGGAAACATAAATTGGATGGAACCTGGAGAGTCACTAACGGAAAGGCAGAGGTGCAATGGCCAGGATGCAATGTAGAGCATGATCTAACGGGGCAAATTTATCAGATGATGTCTCAGCATGAGGTTTCAGCTTTATAGCAATAAGTGCTTGTTAGTGGGTTGCGTCTATATAGTATATATAGTTACGGGAGCGTATATACCCTTTTAATATCCCTCTATATTTATTCTTGTCACAAATTCTACGTGTCAAAATGCCCCAGGTGCATATATGCACAAAAACGTAAATAGTGCCATATATATACGTGTACAAACGCATTAGTGAACGTTGAGATTGGTGTGGTGTGAAACAGACATGCGTAGATTTATCATCCTGATGCTTCCTTGAATCCTTAATTTTGTAGATGCTATTTTGTAGGTGCTACCTTAACAAGTGCGGATTTCGTGTACAGAGATGAGCAACTCCAGCATAAGCCCCTAAATCAGAGCCCTACATTCTTCTCTCTTTTTTCACTCATCTCACATTTATTTCTCATATTCGACAGGACAACATTTCAAATTTAAATATTTCTAACAAATACGAATACACACATATTTATATTCAAGAATACAAATTTGACAACTAAAATTCAAATTTCCAAACATAAATAAGTTGTACAAATGAAAATGGAACAAGATAACATCTAGGATGAGCCATGAAGCGCCCACAAGTGATCCACAAGATCATCACGAAGTTACTCATGCACACTCTTATCCTTGATGTGTGAATGGATCGCTAGGAACTCCTCCAATACAAGTGGATCACAATGTTGATAGTCCTCCGGACGCAACTCTGGAATGGCCACATCCTGCTCATAATCGAAATCCTCCTCCTCGCCACACTCGTCCTCAACGATCATGTTATGCAAGGCTACACATGTTTGCATTATGTACCACAAGGTCTCTTTATTCAACATTCTTGCAAGACCCCTCACCATTGCAAAGCGAGATTGTAGAACATCAAACGCTCTTTCAACATCCTTTCTCACCAATTCTTGAACTTTTGTAAAGTGTATTTTCTTGTTTCCTTGTGGACTAGAGAAAGCCTTCACAAATGTTGCCCATGAAGGATAGATCCCATCACCATGTACACCACATATGGAGATGTGCCTGAGGTAAGCCTATGAAATAGTGGAGATCTCCACAACACATTGATATCATTTAAAGAACTAGGCAAGACAAAAAAAAAAGAATGCCAAATCCATAAATCTTGAGATGCCATTGCCTCTAGAATCATGTTTGGCCCTTCCTTATGTCCTGTGTATGCTATTTTCCATGCAGTTGGCTCCTGCGAGGCTCTAGGAATCAGAAACTATATGATCATATGAATACATAGCGCCATACAGGGATGCAATCAAGGATTAAAGAAACATATATCAGAGTTGATGCTTCATCAGTGTCAATTGTAATTTGCACTGGATCTTCCCCGCATTTTGTAATTCCTTGATATAGTGATGATTGCCTTCAGGCTTCCATGTTTTTTTTTTACCCGCAAGGGTTTTCCACATAAATCTGGTATCTCCATTGTTCTTGTACCTATGTGTTTATTAATTTTATTTGTATACGAAATGTATACTGGTATGCCCGCAACTTATATATGTCAACGCAAAGAAATTTAAGTATTTATGTCGCATAAAACACCAAGCATCCCAGGAAACCCACTAGCATTGTTTATGGCCATCAACCTGCTGTGTCAGCGGCATTGGGTGCTCTCAACTCTCAAGTACTGCTCTCCAAAACCTCAACCGCAACCACAACAAAATGGTTCAATGATTCTATAATGGTGCTTTCTGCCATCCTCACACAATCACCTAGTGCATCAGCTGGAATACGATATGTAAGCATGCGGAGAGCTGCAAGTAACTTTTGCAAGGATGTAGCACCAAGCACTCAGACAACATTTGCTTGTTGACGAAAGTAGTCATCATGAGCCTCCATAGCAGCCACTACGCACATGACGAAAGTGGACATCCTATATATGCCGCCTCCTGTAAAACTTCTCATTGTACACCGGATCACTCCCAAAGTAGCCAGCCATCAATCGATCATGGCCACTAGTAATGTCCCGTCGCACGTTTTGCCGACCCGGGAGCGAACCAGGATATTTCTTCCTTTTCTTCTCAGATTGCTCTATGTCATCAACCATACAAGCAATGAAGAAAAGGTCATCATCTTCGTACTCCTCATCCTTGTCTTCATCTTCCTCTTCCCACTATTTGGCAACAAGATCATCATCGGAACTATCCTCCTACAATTTGCAAGTTAAATTCTATGTTTACAACATATTGGAGCAGCATTTGCACGTTCACATCGATCATATACTTAAAATTAAAAAAAAATTGAAAGAAAATTTACCTTGTTGGTCCCGGGCGAGGCTCGAAGCATATAGGAGGCGGCGCGTGCTCCGTCGTACCGTGCGGCGCATGTAGCCGGGTGCGTTATCATTAGGCGCGGAGGCGGGCTCGTCTGGCGCAGGGCGGCAACCGGAGGCGGGCTCGTCGGACGTGGGGCGGAAACCGGAGTGGGGCGAGGTTTTTTTCAGCCAAAGCCCCTACATCTCATCTAGGGGCTCATGTAGGGGCCCTGCTGCAGTTGCCCTAGTGTCCATCCAAGCCATCTACCGTTGAATAGGTATTGACACATTCGTGAGCGAACAGGTAACGCCCTTAGCTCGTAAAGAGCTTTTCTCTGCAGCATTTGATTCAAGAGACTTCACCAAGCATGCACCCTCTTCGCTATTCATCCTAGGAATTTACGGCTCATCTTTTCTCACCATCCTACGTGAGCCTCGCTAGAACAAAATCACAAAGCAGATCCAACCAAGAGTACGCGGTGCTTTCCTCCGAAGGCACCTTCCGGCCCTCCTCTAAAATCCCACATAGGTGAAACTCACACGCTATGCCTCGAGCTTCCACAAATAGGCTCCGCAGCAGGCATGAGCATTATTCCTCTCCTTCCCCTCTCTATACAAAAGCAATAGCTTGACATAACGACAGGCAGCAGTGGGCTCCAGACAGTGTGAACTGACGGTTAGTGGCAGCAGCCAGCTGTGCACTCATGAAGTCATGATCATAGCCAGCCACGGGCTGCGAGCTAGGATAGATGGCGCAATGCTGTGGCGAGCTCTGCTCACGGCTATATGCGGTTGCGAGGATGCTATCATGGGTCATGGCAAACTCCGCTGTCGACCGCGACGATGACATGGTTCAACCTGCGCGGGTGGGTAGAGGATGGGCCGGATGTGGTATCAGGAAAAATTCGGTCACCCGGAAACGGACTAATAAGGGCGGAAAAATATCGGTATCGGTCGGAAACCAGTGATTAAATCGGGAACCGTTTAATTGTGTGTTAAACTGTTAATACATATTGCTCGTGATGGTCACTTTTTTTTATGGTAGTGGTCTGTGCTTGAGACATAAAAACAAGCACAGCATAGCCTCAAAGAAAAGATCAGCATCATCATGTGGGGCTCGGCTAAAAGGCCTGCTCGGGCAGCATAGCCAGCCTATGGGCTTGGGCTTGGGCTTGGTTGTGGCTGATGGGCTTTACTAAGGTTCAATGGTGGCCTATTGGGTTGAAGGGTTCTCGGATCCATAATTCCTATACATAGCGCGCAGCTCCGGGTAGCGCGCTTGGAGATTCGTGGGGGGGGGGGGGGGGGGGGGGGGGGCGAGACTGGACGGCCGTGGACACAAGTGGGCTGTGCAGGCTGTGGTGACGTCCGTGGGGAGAGGGCAACGTGGCGCCATTGGATTGGATGGGCGGAACTGAAGTTTGATTCAAAAGTTCAAATCAATTTTTTTTCCTCAACCCCAACTCAGCTTTTGAATCTGTTTAAACCGTGATGATCCTTACAATTAATGCAAAAAACGATCCTACATGGATATATTTTTTAATTTTTTTAAATTCCATAATATGATAGAACAATTGTTCTCAATTGCTAGAACAATTTTATTCTCCATTGTTGGAACAAATGTTCGATAACGGAATAATTGTTCTCTATTGTTGGAATAAATTGTTCCCATCGGTTGGAGTATCTACTGTAGCAGTTGCTTGCATACGAGTCACAAACGACGACGAAAAAAATCACATGCGCCCTGAGCTGACGCGCGGGAAAGAAAACCACCAGCGCGGCGCGCTCCCCCGCGCGTGCCTCCATGTTGATTGCGATTTTGTTGAAAGTGGGATGTCTCGGTAGTTGTGATAGCGGGCCTTGTGGGCTGCGCTACATCCCACCTAAAAATAGCTCGCGTTACACATAGGCAACCCCTCCCGAATCCAGCTAAACGGGTGTAAAAACTGGACAATCCCGTCTAAAAATGGGATTCCGAGGAAACGGGTAGGAAAATGGCTCAGCCGTTTTCGATCCCGTGTTCCGGATCCCTCATCCCGTTTCTGTCCCGTTTTTGGTCGGTAACCGTGAATTTAAAAACAATCTGGAGATCAAAATCGGGTCGCGGTTGCTGGTCGTGATGGGATATACCCGCCCTGTTTTCAGCCTTAGAATAGCTCGTTTGACACTAGCGGGGCAGCACATAGGCAGATTAGGTGGATTTTTCTCTTTCCTTTGGCAACAAACCATGATACAAGCATCGTTTCAAGGGCTGGTGCCCCCCCCCCCCCCCCCTCTCCCCGACTAAGTATATGGTGACCTTTGAACATCATGTTTGACTGTTCATCTTACTCAACGTTGTTTATAAAAATATAAAAACAAATAAGTTAACATAAAATATATCTAATGATACAATAAATTATTAAAAAATATTTTTATAACTTTTTGAATAAGACGAATGATCAATATTTAAAAGTCAACAAATGCTTATATTTTGAAACAGAGTGTAATACCCCAAAATCCGGAGCAAAAAAAAATGAAATTGAAATTGAAATAAATAAATAAGTAAAACTAAAAAGGAATAAAAATCACTCCAAATTTGAACCTTTCCAAACTCTTACCTTGATATGAATTTTTTCAAAATAAAATTCACTAAAGTCATTCAAACCTAGTTTGGAATTTGAATTTTTTTTCCAAATACTAAAATATGTGCTCAAGTGTTTGTCAGCATTTAAAAGTTCACTAAAAATTGAAGCTTTTGAATTTCCAAAAAATTTAACTGAAGTAGAATAATCTTCAAGACTAACATTCAAAAATTTGAATTCAAAACTTGCATAAAAACTCCTCATGTGCATTCCTATCTTTTAATCGATTTAATCTGAGCCTTATTTCTGCCCTTAAGTTGCTTGAATTTGAAAATCCTTCAAATTCACAAATTCCATAAATGTTTAAACATTTCTTCCTTTCTTTTTTCTTCGGGCCGAATTCCCTTCCTCTCCTCTGAACCACCGACAGGCGGGGCCCGCGTTGTCGGTCGTCTTCCTCCACGCGGCGCCGCCGCCCCGTCGGCCCCTACCTCCTCGACCCGCCTCCGCCGCTCCCGCTGCCCTGCCGGAGCGCGCCGCCTTACTATTGCGAACCGCCTTTGCGGTCGATAAAGGGCGCCGCGCCCCGGTCTTCTCCCTTCCGCGAGCTCATTCTTCCCCATTCCTCTCTCTCCTTCTCTCTCCTTTCTCCGGCGTGTTCTCCGACCACACTGCCCACCGCCGCTCGAACTCCCGCGCTCCCTCCCCTCTCCACGTGCTTCACAGTGTCGCGCATCACCCCGGCTTTTTCCCCTTCTCTCGCGCGCCGCGCACTTAGCACCTCACCGGAACCTAGGGTTCCGGCGAGCAGCGCCGCCGCGATTCTTGACTTCCCCGCCCCCACAGAGCCCCCGGCGAGCTTCTCCGAGCGGTCCTCTTCCGCATCGACACCTCTCCCCTCTCTCTCCTCGCCTGCGCGAGGCCTCCCCATAGAGCGTCGCCCGCCGCCGCCTTTCTCTCCGTCGCCGACCACACCCTGCTCCTCTTCCACTCGCCCAAGAACACGGTGAGCGCGCGGCGAGATTCCCAAGCGCGCCGCCGCCGCGGCCATCTCCGGCGAGCGCGCGCCGCCGCATCCGTCGCCCTCGACGTCCACGCGTCCCACCACGAGCACGCCCGTCGTGCATGGAATACCCACGGCCTCTCCTCGCACGGTTCCAGCCACCCAAGCCGCCGGCGGCGCCGATTCCGGCGATCCCCCGCCGCGCGCGCATCCTTGGTCCACCGTGGACCGGTGGACCGCCACCCCGCCCCGGTCCACGGGTCCCGTGGACCCATTCCACAGCTTATTCAATTCAAAAATAAATCATCCTCTGTTTATGACGTTAGCTTGCGCAATAAACAGAATTTTCCAATAAGGAAATAATTCCAAATATTTTGGAAAATCCCAGGGCCCTGTAATTTGCAGAAAAGCCCCTGATCTTTATAATAATTATGTATAGGTCCTGGAATTTTACAGAAAACCCCCTCAGCTTTTCTGAAATTATGTTTTGGCCCTGTCTTTTTACACCTAGACCCCTAAACTTTTAATAATTACAGATAGGTCCTTGGACATATTCTGTAATTACACTTAAGCCCTTAAAAACCTTTTTATAATTATAAATCAGCCCGTCAATATTTAAATGTCCATATCTTTTTAATCCGAACCCCGTTTTGGGTGATTCTTGCGCCCGCGGGTTCGTGGGATCGCAAAGTACCTCATGGTACTGTTCTTGAAGCCTCATATCAAGTCTATAAATTATCAAATACCCACAATACCCCTTTCACCTATTATATCTTCTCAGCGGAGCATGCGATGTTGATCTCGCATGTCCCGAACACCTGTTCACCTAAACCTAATCAGTCCTGTGATACTAATTTACCTAGTATCTTTCTTATCACAACACACACCCCACATCATCTCTGTATAACCTACTCATTCTTTTGCTCGCTAGCATTAAACCTAGCGATCATTCGTACCATTCCATTTCCAACCTAGTACCCTTATCTTATCACAAACGTAATATCGAACCTAATCTAAATCAACCCTCGCTTGATCAAACCTAACCTAGAACCCTCGCCCAATTCCTTTTGATCTACTGATCTACTCTTATAATCGATCTTTTATTGGATCTTATTGGAGTTATCTGGTATTTCAATTATCGTTTCTCCTTATTGTATTTTGGTATTTTAGCAGCAACCATGCCTTCATAACATCGCATAATCACGTACACCCGCTGCATACACTTTCACCTGCATTCATGCATGTTCTTTTATAGGAATAATATAGAAGCTTGCATATTAGATATGCACGCAATCACCATCAATCAAACATGTGCATCTCATCACCTTCACCATAAGGTGTTCACCCAACGAAGACCATATGCATGACCACACACCCATGTTCCTATATTAGAGAACATAAGAAACTAATAACTTGTCTAGGTGAATATGACCCTTACAAGGCCAGGTATATCACCTATGACGCATAACATGCCCTGCATTAAATATGCTGCATCATACATAATTCATATCACTTGTTCTTCACTGGAATTCTTCTGGTTCTTAATCAGAGTTTAATTGGATCTTATCTGGTTCTTTTCCGATCTTCATTTTCTTTTGCGGTAGTTTGTTTATACGCTTTATCTTTATACGATAGTTTACGCGAGAGCCAAGGAAAAACTAGAAGAGTCAAGCTTCAAGGAAGATCTAGAAGAACCCAAGCTTCAAGAAGGATTTAGAAGAGACAAGCTTCGAGGAAAGACTTGAAGACATCGACTTCGATAAAAGAGCTCGAAGACCCAGAACTCGAAGAGTAGGAAAACGTTTGTCAGGCAAGCTCTACATCTCCTTGATCATGATTGAACCTATTGTTTTCGCATCGCACCTATATGGCCCGTTCTAGTAATATGCATTACTTGTTATTTTACTGCTTGTGTAGCTATGACCTACTTGCTTGCTGGTAATGATGCCATTATATAGGCATAAATACCAGAATCCTTGATTACCCCTGTTTACCCATCTCCTTGATAACCCTAGGACAGTTCCATCATTGCTATGATGGTACAATCACCTTGCTAATAGAAATGCTTAGGACCCCTCGCAATGTTTCTACATTGCCACACCTCTCACATACTTGTTTTGCGAAATGTGTTAAATGAGTTTGGTGGTGTAAGTGATACTTGGGTTTGGGAGTAGCACAACAGTGTTAGGGATGATGATGGAGCTGGTGATGGGATGGGTTGGACTGCGGGCAAGGCCACTATGGATGAGAAGTGGTTTGTGTGATAGCCCACCAGTGTGGGATATGGTGCTTGCCCGGCCACATAAGGACCGGTTCTCTTGACCGTAAACCTAATGATTCTCGTACAATCACAGAACCTGAATGGGCAGGACTTATCCTACCTTCTTGGTGTCTCCCACATAACGCATCAGGAGGAGTAGGATAACGGGGGACCAGGAGATGGCTCGAGACTTCGTTCTCGCAGTCTGGCTGGGCACAGGGGAGCGAGTTACCCGTTGTTATGCTCGGGTGAGTAAAGTTAACCGCAGCATACTCGGGGGAGCAGTTACCTGTTGTCTGTTATGCCACTGGGCGCTTCCCGCGGTGGAAATGTGGGGATACTCGGAGAAGATGGATTGAGCGTTACGTACCCTCTAGCTAAGGGTGCGTAGCCCGTGGGTAAAGTGTACAACCTCTGCAGAGGATAACAATTCATCCGGATGGACGTTGCCACGGTATATGGCACATTATGGTTATGCGCTTTTGAGATTAGCCACCTCTCTCTATCCTTGACGTGTGAGTGGGTTGTAGACAACCCGTGTTTTGAAAGTGTTGGCATGGATGCTGGGTCGGTATGATCCTTGAGGTCAGAAGGCCCAATTAAAACTTGGGAACTGGCGGGAATGTATATACTCCCCCAGGGCCAACAAATTAAAATATTGACAATAAAATTTCCTGTTTTAATCTATAAATCCTTGACTGTTTTAGTGAACCCTGCATAAAAAATGGATTTTCTGTAAAGGAACCTTATAGCCTTCTCCTTGCTAAGACCAAATATGCATGTATATATACCCTTGTGTAGTGTAGGGCTTGCGGAGTACCTTATGTACTCACGCTCTTGCATTTGTGGTTTTAGTCAGGGAAGCCTTCGTAGGAAGCGACGATGTCTGGTTTTCGTTCTTGCATCTCAAGTCTGCCTGTGGCTTGGGTCGTGTTTTCCGCTGTTTGTCTGCTCAGCCATTAGTTGGTCGGAAGGACTAGGATACCTCGGAATCCCTGTCGTACCGCCACTAAGGGCTTTATATCAGGTACTATACTATTTACCTATACGAAGTATGCTTTTGATTACCATATCTGTGTTCTTGTGCGTATCAGCTACTGATCCAGGGACTGATACATGATGCATAACATGCTCTAGAAATTGGGGTATGACACAGAGGTAGTAGTATTAGAATAACTTTGCATCCGACTCCAGTGAGACTCCCCAGTCCCCATAGCTGCTGCAGAGTTCCTCTTGCCTGTACCCATAAGTAACGTTTTCTGAAACATTACTTATTTCTTTTCTTGATACAGGAAAACGTTATTACCCTCCTAATAACTTCATTTGTCCACTTCACCCCTAACAAAATCACATGTAAATTGACTCCCCCAAATAATTTAATTTGATATAATTAATATACCCCGATTGAAGTTTGTTTTTCTTGAAAAAGGGAAAATTGCAAAAATCCACTTGCAAGTCGGGGGGGGGGGGGGGGGGGTTCATATACCCACCTACAAAAAATTTTATGTCAGTCTCCCAAGTATCCATATGTTTTCATATTCTCCACTGATAGCTTTGATCAGACGACATAGCTCGTGTATGTGCTCCGATGCCGATCCGGGTGGTATATCATACCTTTATACTCTTTGATGTTGTGTAAATACACAGATATCAAAACCTATAGGTTCAATTTTCTATATCTTGTTCATAGTATCGCGGCTAACTTTGAAAGTTATTTATGATAGTACTGTGGAACATATAATTAGATGATAACTACGCTGTAATGAAGCTATAGTGAAGCCTTAGAAGTAATGGTAGAGGCTACATAAGAGCCATATCATCCGGTCAAAGCTATCAGGGTGACTATGAAAACAAAAGAACATTTACAATGGGAGACTGACATAATTGTTTTTTGTAAGTGGGTATATGAAAACCCACTCGACATGTAGGTGGTTTTTTACAATTTTTCCTTAATAAATAATTTTTTTTTTTGCTTTTTATACTTGCTGCTAAAGAATTTGTGAAGAACACTGTAAACATTACGCAAGAGAGCTGTATATTTTTGTATTAAGAAAAATCAACGCGAGTTCACTTTTGCTGTCGTCAGGTAGCTTTACAAGAGATTGATCATTGAGTACATTTTGAAAGCTACCTATACAAGCTCTAGTCCTACTCTCGCAATATGAAACAAGTACCGAGCTCCTGCTGCAACCCACAGAGGCGCGCCTCCTCTTTGTTTTTTTTTTTTTTTTGAGCAAACTTTTTTTTTTCTTTTGAGCACTCCTCTTTGGTTCCCTGAACGATCTGGGTGATTGATGGGCTCTCGTTTCTGAAAACACTCTGGTTTCGCTCCTTCCAAAGGTTCCAAGAGACGGGCATGAACATGTATCCAGGCTTTTTCTTGGGCCTTTGTCGAGGCCTTGCCGCAGTCCATTCCAGGTGTCCGGGATATTTAGCTCGTCGGTGAACAACCGTTGCTGTAGTTGCATGAAGCTAAGTACCTGCACGGGGAGGTCCGTTGGGGCTGGCAGCAGGGCAAATCGGACATCCCGCGCCTTCAGCTCGAACGAGGTAGCGCAGTGGAAGCAGGGCAGGTCGTCGGAGACGCTCCGGGTGCTCAGGCTCCTCGTGAGGTGACGACAAGCTTCCTCGGCGACTGACGCGCGCGCGCAGCTCTGAACACAGAGGTTGTAAGACAAATTGATCACGGCATTAGGATCTTGTCTAGACTTATGAACACAGAACATAATGCGGAATAGAAATTGACCTTCGCCTGGGTTCATGGCCATCGGAGCGGTAGGAGTAGTGGCGGCGACCGGGTGCCCAGCAGCTTGATGTGGTCGATCACGGCGAGGGTAGCGAATCCCTTCAAGACGCCAGCGGCACTGGCCGGGTACAGGCGGAGGGTAACGCCTGGTAGTCGCCGGTAAGGTCTCCGGCAAGAGGCGTCGGCCTTCAGATCGCTCTAGCGCCTGCGTGTGACGTGAGAGCGAATTTCGGGAGTGAGTTAGGCTCACGTAGCGTTGGCAACCAATTGTGCGGTTGCTCCTCCGATCAAGGCGCTGGATTTTAGGATCGCCGTGCAATTCAGTTTTCTGAACGTTGCAACGTTTCCTTCATGTTTGACACGTTCTTTGTTTGCCTGACAGGTCATTTTCCTAAGAGCAAGGCCAACGCGATGGCGTGAAGCCTAACACGTACGTCAGCAAGAATCTGAGTTGGATGACAGAGAAAACATGGGGGACAAGCCGCTCGGCGCGTCTGCCGGCACCGAGCTTGACCCGAGCTCCAAGACATCCATGGGTCCTGCTGGCCTATTCTTTATCTCTGGTCTCTCTCTTTTTACTGGCTGACATGCATGCCCCTGCTTTGTATTGGAGTCTGTGAAGTGCCCAGGGTGTTGTGTGTTTGGGCTGTAGTCTTGCCGCAAAACCGGCTACACCTCTTCAGCGATGGGCTTGCTCTAATAGATAAGGTCACACTGGCCGTGCAGAGGCGGAGCCGCCTGAGGAAGACGATGTCAAGCGCTGACACCGCCAGGACAGCTGCGTCAGGCGCCAGGTCACGGATGGAGACCTCACAGAGGCTAGCCCAGAGGGGTATTGTTCTCTGTAGACCGAGCTCTGCTGTTCGCCAGCTCCCCACCTTTTGTCTTCCTCCCTCAATCTCTATCGAGACGCCCTCGCGGCCTGCCCCACTCTCCAGCGTCATCCCTCCTGATATGCCTCGTTGGCCGCTGTCAAGCCAATCCGGTCTGCTACCGCCCACGACAGCCACCACGCTAACCCACCCTGACCCACCCACCACCATCCTCCACCGCCAGCATCCAGTGGTGCCATGTCGTCAACCTCCGGGCCGGCCTTCCTCCGTGGATCTAGGTCCTGGAGGGGAATAGAGGGGGGCACAAACGGAAACCCAAGCGCATAAAAGATTCTCTTGCAAGCTCGCGAGGCGGATGACGCTTGACGGATCCGCATGGCGAAGGCGGCGGTGGCGAACGATGGGTTACGGGTAGTGCGGGGGACATATAGCAGTGGCATGGCCCAAAGACTACGCCATCGGCAGGAGAGGAGGGCCGTGCGCGTGGCAGCACAAACGTAGCCGAGGCAGGCAAGGACTAGGAGGAGCAGGGCGTCCGGGAGGGCGCTGATGCGGTCAACTCAACCTGCACCATGCTGGGAATGTGTGACGAGGTGAGGTGCCTACGGCAGCTGGCCCGTCGATGGCCCAGGCCCCCAGCTCAAGCTTCCCTCATGGCCACCGTTGTCTTTAATTATGCTAGATGCAACATGTAGTTTCGAATTTGATTGAGAGAAGCCAGGGAGGAGCTAGTAATCACTCCATTTTGCTTGTTAATTGGGCTGAGGCCGCCCAATAGTGGGGAGCTCCTATTGTCAACAATGGTGTGGGGGGGGGGGGGGGGGGGGTAGATAGAGAGAGCGCAACTGTCTCAAGGATGAAGAAGGCGCTCGCCTGGGCTAAATTAGGCTGAAAGTTGGAGAAGTACCAGCTGTACCGTTTCATTTTAACCCATGTTTACATTTTGTGCAAAAAAAAAAGAGAGAGGAGGTGGTTAGTAATTGGGGGCCCCATTCTGCATTTTGAACCGGCCCCCAAATTCCTAGTGACGGCCCCCGGTCCTGGAGGCAATCAACGGGGACGACGGCTCATCGCGTTCCCTTTTGGGTTGCTCTAGAGCACGAAATTAAACCACTGAAGCACCACTTAGTAAAGCGTATACAAAAGAGTAAAGTGCATAGCCGGTTCTTAAACTTGTCCGGCCGTGTCACCTAGGTACCTATACTCTCAAATTGTAGTTTTGAGTCCCTAAACTTAGGTTCGGGTGTCATTTAGGTCCATATACTCTCAAAATGCAAATCTAGGTCCCAAAACTTGGCTTCGGGTGTCATCTTGGTCCAATGCTCTCAAATATAGTGTTATCCCAACTAATTAAATTGGACGAGCGAATGTGAATCAGACCACCTAATGCATGCTAGAATTTGACAACATCAGGGAGTGAATGTGTATTTTTATTATTCAAAAAGTTTGTATTATTTGCTAATTTTTTTGTTTATGACTAGAGTTTGTAATTTTTTAAAATTTGACACAACAATGCTTAACAAAATCTGTAGTTTCATTTTTTTCCCGTTCCTGCTCACTTGAATGAACTAGAATATAAATGCATTCGTTAATACACACAATTGAGTCAAAAAATCAAGTTTATTTAACTATAGTTAAGTTATATAAAAGATAAAATTTAATCAATTTAACTGGGATGATAATGATGTATTTTGAGAGTATAAGGATCTAAATAGCATCAGAGGCTAAGTTTAGGGAGGCAAAACTGTAAGTTGAGAGTATAGGGACCTAAATGGTATCCGAGGCTAACTTTAAGGAGTCAAATATGCATTTTGAGAGTATGAAGACCTAAATAACACAGCTGAATAAGTTTAAGGACCGGCCATTTTGCTAGTAAATAGACTCTGTCACTGCAGGCCATTTTTCTAGTAACCTATGAGAGCTTCGGACCTTGATGCCAGGATTTCTTTTGTTTTCTTTTATTGTCCAAGCGTCATTATATGTACAGGACTTTTTTCTCAATAGTAAGTGTGTTAAAGGACTCTAATCTGTTGTATGAACGATTCTGTTTCTCGTTTCAACTTCAAATCCGATTTTCTTTTCAATTTAACGTCGACTCTGCCCTTTAAAGTAGACAATTGCGTTATCATAACAATCAACGGCCAGACTTTCCTGATTAATGTGTGCTAATTTTTTTGGCCCTTCAAATATAAAAGTAATAATATAGATAGATAAGCAGAGGTAACAATAAATTATAGGAAAAAAAATACACGGGAGCAAGATTGGGTATAAAGAACGAGTTTCATTCATATTAGAAACAATTAGCAAAAACGAGGTCACCTAATCAAGCTCATTGATACATAAACACATGCTCATCGGGACAACGATAAATGTTCAATAGCACAGAAGGATACGCCTTTGATAACTGACAAACTTCTTCCAGGCATCCGTTGGTAATGGGTGAGACCTTCCTAGACAGGTACAGAGACATTGTTTGAAGCATTGTAGCACTTTTAAATATCACTTTCAACAAATCAAGTTCATGACTCTCTCCTCCGAATCCTTGGATTTCCATTTCTTTAAGATTGGTCAATGAGATTCGATGGCTTCTCCAGTTGCTATGATCACAGGGGCAATTCACTGAGCATGCTTCTTCTCTTACCTAAAAGAAATTTGAAAGCATTGGGTCATTGATGTCTATGATGACCAAGTAGAAGCATACCTTCTACATAGGAGAAAGCTGTGCATAATGGCAAGCTCTTGATTAAAAAGCACAATGTTGCACGCAAACAAAGAATCAATGTACTAACCCCACAAAGCTTGACCTTAAGCGCTTGTATGAATGTATTAGCCCCAAGTAGCCGGAGCACAAGTGGTCCATAAACGTGACCTTCTTTTCTGATCCTCAGCTCCAGATGAGTAAAGCTAGTAACAAGAAATTGTGAAAGCTCTTGGTCAATGCTCTGCAATGCATCTGTCAGAGTATCCTGCACAAAAGTTCAGCAACCAGAACATATATATAAGTTAATCAACAAAGCGACAAATTAATTGAGCGGGGGAGGAGGCTCACACTGGGCTCGATGTACAGCCACAGACTGCGCGGAGGCTCCCTGCTTTCAGAGCCACTGGCGAGCTGGTCGAGCTTTGGTGGTATCATTAAGTTAAGCATGCTAAGCCGCCAAATATGACCAAACCAAACATCTGGCGACGAAGAACAGCAGCACATCCACCAGAGTTCCTCCAACAACGGCGCCGAGAACGACAAACTGACCTCATTGTCTAGACCACCAAGCGCATCTAACCGCAACTTCTTCAGCGAAGGGGCCGAGATGTCGACACGCCGTATCAAGCCGTCCGTGACCATGTCGAGCTCCTCAAGCGACGGCGAGTGAACCGTTACCGTGAGGAGCTTCAAGGAGGAAATCCGGAGCTTGCGCAGGCGTGGACAGCGAGGGAGCAGGTCGGCGAGGTCGATATGGCATGACGCGAAGGAGATGCTTTCCAGCGCCGGGAGGAAGTCTCCCGCCGGCGGCAACCTGAAATTGACGCCGGGGACCTTCAGATTGAGGGAAGTGGCGCGGCGGAAACAGGGCAGCTCGACGGCGTCGGCCATGGCGCTCCATTGACGTTCGAACCCGAAGGTGGAAACAATGAGCATCGCCGGCGCCAGCCTCGCGGCAGCCTGGAGCAACGAGGAGATGCGGGGCGGTGCCAGCGGGTGGTGGTGGTGGGAGACATCGATTTCGAGGAGCGACAGCGCGCGGTCGCTGGTGGCGACGGCGGCGAGCGCGGCGTCGAGGTGGTCGGGATCGATGTTGCGGAACCTGAGCTCCGGGAGGCGGTTGCAAAGGCGGCGCCACCGGCGAGAGAGGACGCTGGTGCGGACGGCGGCGCGGGCGCAGCGGAGGCGGATGAGGAAGTTGAAGATGAGGTCGTCGGGTAGGCCGCTGATAAGGTCCATGCCGTCGGCGACGATTGACGAAGACTACTTCCGCAGCACGTCGTACGCCGCAACTGGCCGGGCTGGAGATCGTGGCTGATGATACGGAGTTGGAAGACGTCGAAATAAGGGATTCAGTTGGCATCGTACGTTGTTGCGTGGGCGAGAAAAATCCGGGGGTCTCGCGTACTGGTTCAGTTAGCGTCAGTCCACGATTTATTTTTAATTATTTTTAATTTTTTGTTTGTGGAGCAGCAGTCTATGAGAAAATGATCTGCATGAGCACCAGCAGGTGGGCTGTGTGCGCCGTTCAGGCTGTTATATTCTTACTAGAAGTTGGGGCGCGCCCATGGCGCGCCACTCTTTCGTGGCTCATATATTTGTGCATTGCTAACCTTGAATACACCATTCTTTTAAACTTTTACATGCATTGTTTGACTGGCGGCCTGTGAGTGGAGAGCAGTAGATAGAAGATCAACCTCCGTTAAGATTACAAACCCATTTTGTAGAGCCTTGACGAATTGCAGGGAAAAAACAAACACTCATAGTGGCACCGCCCTGAGCCCCATTAAAATTGTTAGTGCTAGTAACATAAAAGTGAATCAACTGTATGCAATATAATCGAGGAAAGCCAAATCCATGAGAAATCTAATAACGAACAAGATCAAAATATGTAAAATGTTATATTCCAACACTGCTTAATGTGAAGAAATTTACTGATTGCTCCAATTTTTCAAAAGAACAGAAAATGAAACAGATCAATTAAAAGGGGAAGAAGATGAACAAAGCACAGAAAGTTTTATCCCTAAAAAAAGCACAAAAGGTTTTATTATCTCAATTCAACTTAACGTGGACTTGAAAATTACCAGAAAAGTGTGCACCTTAATGTCTATCAAATATTTCAATGTCATTACATGACCAAGCGAGAGATTGTTGCAATTTCACATAAAGTGGCCATGTATATCAAACAAAATGATGCTTATATTAAAGGCCTATGTGTTATGATTACTTAGACTAAAAGATTAAGCATTATGGGTTGAAAGACAAAAGATTAAATTTTGTATGTGTGAGCTAGTAAAGTGGGCACAGAAAACATTTTTTGGGAGGAAATGCTCGTAGAAAATATGTGCATTAGAGAAAAGATTGCTGCATGCTTGCACGTACCTCGTACCTTTTTGGGAGTATGCATTAGTAGGTCAGGCCAGACAAAATTCAGCCGCCAAAGTTGAAGTGTTTAATCAGCTTCTAGCTAGCTATAGATATGCATTGCCAGCCACCAAAATCTTATTATGTTCACACTTGCACGAAGCTGGTTGCATTGTGCTTGGATAGTTCAGCTTTGGAAGCAAGGCATGCATGCATATGGTGAGTTGTTAGCAGCAGATTGTTTGGACGGCAGCTAGATCACACGAGGAGAACAAAAGAATAACTTTTTATAGTTGGTTTCATGCCCATATACTATATTTGACTGAGAATTTATTTTAAAAAATCTATGAAGACATACAATATAATTTCAGTGGTCTGCTGCATGGTCTTTTTTTTTTGACACCCTGCTGCGTGGTCTGTGAACACTCGAAAGGATGAAAGGTGAAATTTAAGCTCAAGTGATAAGAGGTTAAATATATATTTGATCATAGCTCAAGTATAATTTTTGTCCTGCTCACCTTCCAACACTTAAAAAAGTCTAAAGCATGAACATATGGATGAGCTTTCTATCTTTTTGAGCCCATAAGATCCTATGAAGCATATTATTAAGGAAGAAGTCTATTTTACTACGCTCAAGTATTCGTGTAGTTCACTTAACCCCCTAAACTAATGTTTGGTCTAATTTACTACCCCGAACTATCTATATTGGTTCAATTCACACCCTCGTGAATTTTTACTTTTTTATTTCTCTTTGTATGGGTTATATTTGAAGCTAAAATTTTATAGGATGGTAGATGACATCATCCTCTATGCTAGAAAAATTGTTTCAGATTTTGTTAGAAATATTTTCTTGCATTATTCTGTCGTATATGTCGAATTTGTATTGCACACTTTCCACATAGAATTTTTTTTTAAAAAAATCTTTAAACATTTTTCTAACATAAGGTATGTTTTAACCTATAATCTCACAAAAGTTTACACTCAAACATGATGTGTACCTTAAGATACAAAAAAGAAAAATTTCATGAGGGGGTGAATTGAACCCATCTAAATAGTTGAAGGGAGTAAAATGGACCAAAAATTAGTTTAGGGGGTTAAGTGAACTACATAGACACTTGAGGGTAGTAAAATGGACTTCTTATTAATGCCAAAATAAAGATAACTTCTTGAAAACTGCTTGACAAATTCCACACAGCGAATCAAATTTTAAATTTCTATCCGAGACTTGTTGCTGAACTGAATTGAGCTCTCAACTGAGACTTGTAACTGAACTGAATCCGGAATTCCAGCCTTGGTGGCCTCTGAAACTGTACGGTGGCTCCATCGACCATGCATACAAGTGTAATGGTCGTCATATACTTGCTTTGCCATAGACATGTATGAGCTTTCCATGTTAATGAGCCATGAGTTTTGTTCATGCCGAATTTCACAGAATACAGAAATTAAAATCTACAACGAAGAGATCAGTTGAGCACTCACCCAGAACTCATCGCCGAGCCAAATCCAGAATTCCTTCCCATCTTATATGGCGAAGAGACAGAGTGGCCTCCTTCGGTGTCGCTCATGAGGATAACAAAAGGTCCTTGGCTCTATTAGCCCCAAGCAGAAGGAGCTAAATGGCTCCCTGCTGCTCCTCCAAAAACAGTTGGTCGTCCTCCACACGCTCCTGCAGGGATAACTCTGATGGTAGCAAAATGGACAGATTTTTCTTACCTTCACCTGCACCGTTTAATTCCCACAGAGAAGAAGAACCAGGTGACCTCCGCTTTGATCCTCACATGATCTCTCTCTTATTGTTTCTTTGTTGAAAAAAATTTAACAAAAACAATATGCCCAAGATTGCACCAAAGGAATGGACACGTCCAAAGCAAAGCAAACACAGAGTAGTAGCAAGAGAGAAAAAAAAAAACTACAAGTACCTTGCGCTAGCAGCCGCTGGTGAGGACGATGAGCTCGACGAGCCCCTTGTGTTCATGATGACGCCCAGTACGATAGACTCCTTCGCCGACATCCCGCACGCCATGGCCACGGTGAAGGTGCCGGCGATCTTACTGGCGCAGGCGGTGGCATTGCCCAGATCTTGGCGCCGCGAATGGTGGCGACGTCGGTCTTGAGGCCGCTGGAGGCGAAGTAGAGCGGCGGCGGTAGCTCAGAGACGAGGTCCTCCACACGCGCGCTCCGTCACCCGCCCCACGAACTCGCCGTCCTTGGGCACCGTCAGCCAGAACACGAAGGTGCCGAAGATGGCGTGGATCCCGATCACGTCCGTCGCGAACCCCGACGCCAGCACCCCCGCCTCTGATCGTAATCGGCCTGCTTGCCATTTGCGGGGCATCGGCAGCTTCACCGCCACCATCAACACCGTCGCGAACGCCACGGCGCAAAGCAGCATGACGACGGGGTTCTTCTGCGCGTCACCGGAGATGGCAACGGCGAGCGCGAGGAGCACCCAGGCGGCGACGTCCAGCGCCGTCGGCGTCGGGCTGGTGAGCAAGCAGCTTGAGCTCGTCGGGATGTTAAATGCACAGCTCGCACCACTCGTCGACGCCCACGCAGAAATATCAACAACATTGTAGAATCCAAGTTCGAATCGGAAACTGCTAGTCAGCAACGGTGGCGCAAAACAATCCAAAACGCATTCTATCTCCGCGCCGCAAAGCGATCATCGGCAGAACACACATGCACCCAAACCAGCCACGTCCTAGGCACCATGCAGGACACGGAAGCACCCAGCGCAAGAATGCCATTGGCTACACAACATGCAGGGCGCACAAAGGCGCCACATCGGCAGCCACGGAAGAAAGCAACACAGGTTCACGAAACAGCAGTCGGCAGGAACGCAACAATCAATTTGAGCTCAATAAAGCGCGTGCAAGTGGAACAAGGTGCTCAGTGGAAAAACTCCAAGCGGGCGGTCTTCCGGAAAAATGCCACCAATTCAGAATTTCGCCTTCTTCGCATTGTATTATTTTCGCACACAAGGGCTACGTGGTAAGAATTTCCAACACACTCACCGGCCACCCAGGGGCGTCCTGGAGCGCAAATCAAATTTGGCCGTGAAACAGCGACGTAAACAGAAATATACAGGGATGCGCGGCTGCCCGGGAGCGGAACGGATCGGCGCGATCGCAGGGCCGCGAATTGCGGGTGACGCGGCCACGCTCGGCGGGGCTGAACCCCGCCACTCTATTATAGTCCTTGATTTTTTGGCTCCGTCCGATACTCAGTATATGTGATTTTCTGTTATTACTACTAATTTTTTGTTTTGTTTTCAGTACAATTTTCTTTTTTGATCATGTAGTCGTTGAAGATCAGCAGGCTGTCGGCGTGTAGGCGTACTTGCGTACGAAAAGTTGTGGACATCAGTTGGTGGTTAAAAAAGGCTGCGCGTTACATTGTCGAAAAGAGTCTTAGAGCAACTCAAACAAGTTAGGTAAAATATGGTTATTTCCTAAAAAAAAGGTAAATATGTTTTTTTTTTAAATATGGCTAATACTATTGAAAATGGCTCTCTAGTCTCTTCATATCCTTCTCCAATAGTTTCTCCAAAATCCTCTTCAAAATAGCTAACTCTTCACAGTTTTCTAGCAATAAATATTTAGCTAGGGACCTTCACTCTATTCCTTCTTTCTACATGCCCTTGCTGGTTTAGAGAGTCTGCTGGTTTACTTATTCTAATTAAAGACTAGGTAAAATAAAAAAACTTAGAATATATTTTACGTAACCTCTTGGAGTTGCTCCTATAACAAGCTAATAGTTTTGTTGGAATCTCACTGCATGCAATGCTCAAGGGGGATGTGCCCTACGCAGCTATACTACCCTCCTTGGCTCGAAAACATTTTCATTTGTAAATTTTGATTGTGAGCGTGCCCCGACGACACGGACCTGCTTAGCCTCTATGGCCGCGTCATCTGGGAGGCGCGCCAGGAGAAGGAACGCGCCGCGGGATACTTCGAACGCGTGGTGCAGTCTGACCCGACGACTAGTACGTGCCTGTGCTGTTCGCCAGAAATGCCTGATTCTTTCATCGATCGATTCATTCATTGATTGATCGATACGCTGGTGTGATCGTTTAGCTACGTGCTGGAATCGTATGTGAGCTTCCTGTGGTACACGGAAGAGGACGAGAATGAGGACGATGAAGCGGCACCGGCAAATCCCCCAAAATAGGAAACAGTGAAAGACCAAGAGCATTGCGGTCTCGGCATCTGCGTGCGGCTCCCCGGAGTTGGTGCCGGCGTGCTGAGCTGAGCGGATCGGTCAATGCAGTAGCCCTGCTCTGCACCGTCGTTCAGTGTGTAACACACACACACACACACACACACACAACAAGGAGAAGTGTGTGCAGAAGCATGCTGTGAAATTCTGAGGCCACTTGCTGAATTTAGTAGCATACTTGTTTTCAGTATGAGTTGCTTTTTTGAAGTGATTCAATATGAGTTGCTTGGATCCATTTCAACTAGAAGCTGCTGTAGTCTGTCTCCTTGTTTACATGTTTGCATTTGCTATGTAATGAACTATGTGTAATCTGGGATTTTCATTTGTAATGTGTCATGAGGACGCCTAAGTTTTGAACTATTTGTAATGTGTGATGGATTATGATGTAATGTGTGATGGATTATGGTGTAATTTGAGAACTAATTTCTTACTGCGTGTATTGGATATTATTTTTTGTTATAACTATGTAAGCAACTTTCATGGTCTGATGGTCTTCCTTTTTTGTGCATACAGACCAACGTTGAGAAAGAAGGCAGCTGCTGGAGGAAGGTAACAGCCAGTTGGTGCCATTTGTGAAAGGTATTACTGCATTTTTCTGAAATTTATTTACTTGTGCCATGCTTATTGTTGTCACATCTTATATCTTTTTTCATTTCATCACTTGTAGGATGTCCAGCATAGAGGAAGGAAACTTCAGCGATGCTTCGAGTGATGTTAGCTCTGTCATCTACAACTAGGCAGCCATGGTAGCCGCTGCTGCTGCAGTGGTAATTACAGCCAACGACGAGGAGTCTGATGAGGAGGCTCCCCCACCCCCTGTTTCAGCATCTGACTGGCCGTCAATGGGTTGAATTGACCTTGCAAGACCATGAGAGGTGCTTTCGGAATTTTTGTATGTATCCTCCAGCCTTCTATCATCTCCATCAATTGTTAGTTGAAGAATAGGGTCTACAATCTACACAAGAGGTTGAGTCCATAGAGGCTTTAGGCATGTTTGTGTGGACTTATGCAACCCGTCAGTCTACTAGACAGATCATGGACACGTTTCATTGTTCCTTGGACACAATACATAGGAAGATGGCTCATGTGGCAGATGTCATGCTAAGATTTGCCCAAACAGTCATTTGTCCAAAAGACCCAACCTACTCAAGAATTAGTCATAGGCTGGCCAAGTATTCACCGTACTTTGATGGCTGCATTGGTGTTTTAGATGGAACTCACATTCCGGTTAGAGAAAAAAGGAATCACGAGAGGACATGATCAATAGGAAAGGTTGGACAAGCTTTAATATGTTAGGAATAGTGGACCACAAAATGCGCTTCACATTTGTTGGTGCCGGGAGGTCAGGGGCATGCCATGACATGGCGGTCCTAAGGGATTGTATGGCAGACCCATGTTTCCCACATCCACAAGCAGGTTAGCCTTGTAATTCATGAATTCAATACAAAATTTGTATCTCCATGGATCACTAATGGTGTATGGTATAATTATTTTTTGTAGGAATGTTCTATGCTGTGGATTCTGGTTATAAATTGCAACAAGGTTATTTGGCGCCATATCAGAGTGAAAGGTACCATCTTCAATAGTTCATCGACGTACCCCCTTGAACTTTGGAGAAGTTTAACCATCACCATTCAAGCATTCACAATGTGGTTGAAAGGGCATTTGGGGTGCTAAAGAGCAGGTGGCACATATTGGACGGAATTCCATTTTATGCCCCTCACATGCAAATGAAGCTCGTCATTGCTTGCTTTGCTCTCCATAACTATCTGATAGATATCAATGCACAACACGAAGAGGAGATCGTAGACAATCCTGTGGATCGGACTTGGATGGCATTACAGGCTGGTTCTTCTATTGAGAGTATGCGCGTCTGGAACGCTGTCAGAGTGTCGGCAATTAATTGAGGTATGACACCTTCGTGAACATAGCAAACAATTTCATTTCTCATTTGTCACCAATCGTTGGTGTTTACATAATCAATTGTGGACAACATGGCAGGTTCTTAATGCTTATCAATGGGGCCTGGATGTATGTGGTTTTGAGGATGGCCTCACCCCCTATGCATGCCCTTTGAAGGTACGCGGTGTATGTAGTAGTATTAGGTTAATTCTATTTGTTGTCCGATATGTGTGTATTGTAACGAACTGCTATTTCTATGCACGTGGAAATATCAAGAACTGTCGTATGTATTTGTAGTGGCAAATAAGACTGTTTGTAACAGCAGCCATTTGAATTGCAATGGATTAGTTAAATGTAGTTCATCTGCTGTGTTGGCATCAATTTTAAATGTGTTGCTGCTGCTTGAACTGTTTCTCTGGATGTTGGATGTGTTGGCACCAAAAATTGAAATGGTTGCTGCCTGCTGCTGCATGTTGCTCTTCTGGTACTGTTGGGGCTTAACAGCTGCAGCTGCAGCCGACTGCAATTGTGAGCTGCCGAACGGGCTGTTTCTTTCTTTTGTGTGTGTGTGTGTGTGTGTGTGTGTGTGTGTCACATATAGGAAGAGATGGAAAAACTAACTCACAGTTTGAGAGAAAAATGCATTCTCCTCCCAAGCGCATGATTCTCAGCCACTCATTTCTCCTGCACAAATCTCAAACATTGAGATCATTAATCTGCAAGTGGACTCTCTTCAATTGCGCTACGTATAGGAAACCCCCCCCCCCCCCCCCCCCCCCCATCCCACACACACACACCCCACACCACCACCACCCACCCACCCACCCACCCACCCCAAGCTCCATTTTTCCTTACGGTTAATAGTAGTGTTTAATCATTTATGTGGTATGCTAACAAAGTCAAGTTGATGTATGTTGGTTTCAACTTCCTGCACGTTTGCAGATGTATGTGTCCCTGTTTCTTACTTAATTTATTAACTTCAATTGGTCTATCATCTTCCAAGTACTTCTAACATTTTCATTTTTACTGGTTAATCAGCTGCTTAGACTGACAAAACTTTATAAAGAACTTACATTACATTCATGTTTTGCTGTAGTTAATTAATGCTATATGCATTATCTATCAAACTTCTGTTTACACTTCATGTTTACCTGTTAGGCTGGAAGAAATTGTTTCTTCAACACGCCCACACAGTGTGGAAGCATAAGTACTAATGCCAGAGAAATGATAAGAAATGTCACTGTGGCATATGTAGTAAAACTAGAGAAGAAAATGAACCTCATCATGAGGTTTCAAAAACAACAAGAAAATAGAGGACAAAGCGTAGCAGATACGCAAGCTGCTATACTCAATCTTTTCGTCGATAGAAAAAAAAAATAGAGGTTGGATTACCTCTCTAGATGTATAGTTGTGTATTTGTGGTTTCAGTATTGTTGATGTGCCTTTGATGACTTGTGAAGTTTAAAAAGAAAGTGAGGAAGTAAAAAGTGCAGTGGTTATTGATCCAACGCTGCAGTGGCCAACCCCCCCCCCCCCCCCCCCCCCCCCCCCCCCCACACACACACAAAACACACACGCACAACTAGGAGAAGTGTGTGCAAAATCATGCGGTGAAATTTTGGAGGCCACTTGCTTATTTTAGTGGCATACATGTTTTGTTATTAATTAGCTGCTTATATAATGTCATCATGTTTGTCAACAAAAATAGCTTGATGAGAGTGGGTACGTCATGAATGACTATATCACTCATATCTAGTGAGAAAACTCAGGCTCGAGAAGCTTGTTTATTAAACATGCCCGTATAGGAAAAAAAGTAAGGTTCATAAACATATTCCTTTTTTGAATGGCTTATGAAGTACTCCATCCATCCCCAAATTACTTGTCATCCTGGCAATCTACCAGGTTTATTGAACATTTTTTGAACCTAGACAACCTCTCTGTCCAAGTTCATTGAACATTCTATGAATCTGGACACCCAAAACTACTCCTAGAATGACAAGTAAATTGGGACGGAGGGAGTATGTTCAATAATAGGAGAGGCTAGAATATATTTGAGTCTACAACCTTCAATTTCAAAAAGCGTGTCACTGTAGTCCAAAGAGAACGCATGCCGAATTTATCAACGCTTAGAGGCTGTTTTGTTGGTTGCATAAAGGGCTAGACATGCCAGAGTAGTGCAACATCTTCACTTTTTGGGTTGTTTGGTTGCCTGCACAAGAAGTTAGCAAAGCCCAGCTAATACAAGAGTACCCCCCCCCCCCCCCCCCAATCTGGCCTACTGGAAACGAGAATGAAATGCATTTCCATGAAGCCTAGCTCCACTCGGCTTTACGCGCCCTCCCGCTTGTGCAGGGCCCAAACCCGCCTGGACACCACTAAAAATAAGCCTTGTCCGTTAGGGTTATCGCTTCGCCCTTCATTCACGGTGCCACAGCTGTGCTCTCACCCTCTTCTCTCCTCTCGCTCATTGGTCCGGTTGCCACGCTAGGGCTAGCTCACTGTCCCTCAGTCGCCGTGCTAAGTCGCGGTCCTCTTCGGCAGTTTGTAGGGTTCTTCCCCTTCTTGTGTTCTTCCCCTCTCGCGGTCCTATCCCATTCTCGGGTTCTTCCCCTTCTTGTTTCTTTTGTTTTTGTCTTGTTGTGCACTTAATAGGCTCCGCAGAGATCAAGACTCGGAGTACTTTTTCCAGTAGAGATGCTTTGGTAGGGATGATTGATTCTCTAGGGTTGCTTCATTTGGTAGGGATGCTTCACATGTTTGCCGTGTTCATGTGGCTGACGCGATTAGTGTGTGAAAGATCGAGTCTTTTTATGTTTCGTTGACAAATCTTGTTGATGATCTTGTGCTTATGGTCGGATGAGATTGATTATGTTAGGGTGATTACGTTCGATGGTCAAAATAGAGTCTTTTTCATGTTTCAAAGATAAATCTTGCTGGGGTTCTTAAGCTTATGTTCGGATGATATTGATTACGTCAGGGTGATTACGTTCAGATGGTAAAAATTGAGTCTTTTTAATGTGCCAATGAGCTCTTTTCTGTTTGGGTTGGTTCTTGCGTATGCTTATGAATGGTAGCTTTAGTTCAAGGTCTATGATATATTCTTTGTTAACGGCACTCATTCCGGGATGAATTCATTCAGGTTCTTTAGTTATTAATATTATTAAAGTTCTTTTCATAGTTTTAGCGATAGCAAACATATAATCAATTACATTTTGTATTTAAATTTTATTTTTGTGTGTGTGTGTGTGTGTGTGTGTGATCATTTCTGAAACAAGTGTTCATTGTCACACAGGTAACGAACTAGTGTGTCATGAGGACTTTTGAGGGCTAAAACCCACGAGAGTCCTTGCTTGCTTGTAAATCATGATACTTCACTTCGCCAAAGTTTCAATAAACCAAATTTTGCTACGGTACAGTTCTACCATCTATTGGTACTTAATGTTGTACATTGTGCAACTGCTACAAATGGAGGGTCATTCCAACAAAAGAAAAATAAGAAGAGCTGTGCTACGGGAGAGTATTTGTTAGGAGAGCTACCTGTATGTTTTTTCCCCTAAAACAGGAGTTATTTTTATGTGAAAAAGCTCATGAATGGAACGTGTTTTATCATGTGATGACCTAGAAGACATGTCACAAGATGGAAGTAGGGTGTGGGCAATGGACATGGTTTGCCGTCGACTGAATTTCCAAGGCTAGTAAACAACCGACTGAAGTATGAGACTCTGAACTCTGAAAAAGTAACGAGACTCTGTTTTTCCCCCTCAATCCTCTTGTTTACTGAGATGCTTGTTTCACAGCCTAAAAGAAAAACTTGAATGGTTACAAAATTGAGAAACCTAACATTTTAGATACATCTATGATTTACTTTTGTTTCTTAAATTTGAAATAAATGTGGATACGTTAGACTGCTAGCCCGTGGAAGTGCACAGATTGATAGGCTAGTTGGACAAAATTTAGCATAAGAAATTGCCAATCCAAGATGAAAAAGCATCTGTTGATTAAAGCAAGACCACCCAAGCCTCATGTGCTGCGCACTCTAGTAGTCTCCACCTTGTGAAGGTCTAAGAGTATCATAGCAGATGTCGAGCTTTGGAAGAAGGTGCTGCTTTGGAAGTTCAAGTAGATACAAGGACCATAATCAACCAATGAGTACTCGCCAACAATAAAAAGATCAACCAATGAGAACCCTTGACTCATGTGAAAGAGTCTCTGAGACACGCCTCCAATGAGGTCACGACATCAACGATGCTACGTGTACTGTCATTATCCTTCAAATTCAATCTATGGAGAACCGCAAATGATGATGCTTTCAAGAATGATAATAACATCTGAAGGCGTCACAGTCGCCGTCGCACTGACATGTAGGCAGCAAAGCTTAAGCGAACTAGTATCTTTGATTAGTCTTGAGAAGGTGGTGATTTATGACGTGAGTGGATTTCATGAAACAGCAGTTCAAATGCGCGCCAGTGCTGACGCGCATGACTGTGGGAGTTAGTCGCAAGGTAAGTATTTGGCCCATTTGCGACACTTGCAAGGAATCCTTATGTGGAATGTGCTGTTCGCTTTGATGATTACTAGGCCCGCGTTCCAGAGGTACCTCGACTTCTCCTATTTCTCCTATTCTTATATCGTAATTCGTTGGCCTGTCTCCCTTCTCTCTCTTCGGGTTCGTGGCATTCTTTCCGCTTGCACGTAGGAGCCGCTGTTGTTCCTGGACCCTGCACCACCCTCCGGTGCTGATCGACTCAGTGAAGGTGAGCTCAACCCGTGTGTTTTATATTGTTGAAATTGATAAGGGATGAAGGAAAATTAGCTGATGGTTGCACAAATCTTTCACGCAGTGGGAGAAAATTGCACAGATTTAGCAGTGTAATATCTATAATGTGTTTTTTCTGCATATATGATAAATCACATCCGGCTGCAAATTTTTTTCTCTTTTGAGAATTTTTGTATTGCGAAAATTGATCAAAGGTAGGATGCAGATATGACTTAGTAGCTGTAGCATCATAGTGATCAATGCCTGCAGAAAATAATGTACAAGCATGCTTTTTTTTTTCTTACATGGCGTGGTGACCGATAAAATTGATGCACATTTCTTTATGTTGCTGCAGGAATGCAGAGGAATCACCAAGTCAAATGAGCATCACAAGCCATGCTACGACATCGTCTGCTCGCTGCCGTGCTTCTCTGGCTGCTCGCTTTCCTCCGATGGGCTTGCTGCCGAGGCCGCGATGGTGGCGACGGGGATCAGGACAACATCATGAGCGCCATTCCCGACGACGGGGTGGACCGCATCAGCGCCCTTCCCGACGACTTGCTCCTGCTGCTGCTCGCCCGTCTGGGATGCGCCCGCCAGGTCGCGCGCACCAGCGTTCTCTCCTCCCGGTGGCGCGACCTCTGGACCCGTGTTCCCGAGTTGCACATCCACGGCATCGACCCCGGCGCGGTGCAGGCCGTGCTCTCTCGGCTCGCTTCCCCCAAGCTGGACCGCCTCGGCATCGAGGTCGACCTGGCTTCCGTCGCGGATGTCGAGCGCGTCTCCTCGCTTCTCCGCGCCGCTGCACGGCTGGAGCCCGAGATCTTCGACGCCGTCCTGCACAAACGTGTCGTGGAACAGGGAGCCGTGTCTGCCACCGAGTTGCCCTGCTTTGACCGCGCCCGCTATCTGGTTCTACAAGTGCGTTTCATCCCGTTGACGCCACCGCTGACCGGAAAGTTCTCCAGGCTCAGGAGCCTCGAGGTCTCCTCTTGGTACACCGACCCCGGTGCTCTGATCGACCTCTGCCCATGCCTGCGTTTTCTCTGGATCGGTTTCTGCGTAGGGCCCGAGGCGGTTACGGTTCGTTCGGTGACTCTAGAGGAGGTATGGTTGAATAACATCGTCAATGGCGTTCCCTTTATCGACATCGACGCCCCAGAGCTCAAGAAGGCGACATTATTCCATGTCCGTATGCCCCAAAAGTTCAGGATGTCGTTATTGGCACCAAAGTTGGAGAAGCTCAAGTGGGAGTTGAAATGTCCTCTAGGAAATATCGGGCTTCCCATGCTGCGCCTCTACGAGTTGAGCTACAGCCAGAATTTCCTTTCGGTACACGTAGCTAGCAGCAAGGTGTGTCTCTGTTTGCTTGTTTCGTTTGTCCAACACGTTTTTATCTCACCGTTTCGTCTTACATGTTACTACAAGAGTTACCAATCGCATAATGCACATATATTTGTATGTCCAGGGTTATTTTGGAAATGGACCTGCGGAACGAACTTTTGCACAAGAGATAGCGCAGCTTCAGGTGCCCATCTTCTTCGGTCTGCGTGTGCTTCTTGATACAAAGGGGCATTGTGTTGGACCGCTACTTCTGCATCTGCTTCAAATTCGACCAACTATACGCACACTTACAGTGTTCCTGGCTCGAGCCGAGGTAACCATTTGATCTATTTCCCCTGACCAAACAAATTCTCAAGAATCTTGCTTCACCTGTATACTGTTATTATTCTCCTACGAATATGCTCCAATTTTCTGGCAGGGGGAAGAGTCATGCCCACTATACTGCCCTTGTCAACAACCTCACAACTGGAGAAGTGAAATTCTAACATTGATCAATCTTGAGGCCGTGTCCATTGGTGGCTTAATAAGAGGAGATGATGGAGTGGATTTATTGAAACTTCTGCTCAAATGCGCATTGTCCCTAAGGCGCGTGAATGTGTGGGTTTCTCACAAGGGATATATGGCCATATGCAACACATTAAAGGAATATCCTCATGTGGAATGGTATGTTCATTGTGATGATTAGTTTGCAGTACCGTACCTCGGTATATCTCCACGAGTGTATTGAGATTTCATATATCGATTTGCTGGTAATAAGCGAATAAACATAAATAGTTGAACTATAACGTTTTTCATTTGTGATCCATAGGTTTGAGCGATCTTCTAAAACGTTCCGGCTGAGATTAGTATATCATGGTTTCAGTGATCATGCTAAAAGGTTCCTTTTGCTTTGCCCATTCTATTTTGAGCAATTTTCTTTGCAACCTTACAATTTTTTTATCATGTAATTTGGCGACAAAATGTAAATTGTGAAATTCTGAGCTTTTGCATTAGGTTAGTTGGGTCAGTTTGCATTGTCAAGCTCATGTAAAATGCCAGTGAGTCAGTGACATATGTCGTACTACTCCCTTGGGGATCTACCAATCTCTATGTTTTTGTAGATATACAACCGCAAGTTATGGCTACACTATTCGAAGGGCATGTTTGGGTCATGCTCCGATCCCTTCGCTGCCTTTCTCTCCCATGCGCCCGTCCGAGCCGCCACACAATGAGACTTCCTGAAACATCAAGCATCGACGTCCAGTGTCGACGTCCTCTCTTCTCCTCCCTCCACTTCCCCTGTGCTGCCGCCTCCCGCATCCCCTCGCTCCAACTGCAAGTGATGGCACACCAATGTCGCACCTCCCATCAGTGCCACCAGCAAGTACAGCATCTCCGCATCGCCCCTGCCCCAATCCACATCTTGTATTGCCAGTGTGAAAATTGATTATGAACGCCAACCTCTGGGCTCTAAAGCCTCTCGCTACAAGATTTCCCGACAGTCTTTTTGTTAAAGTGGCTGACAGTTTGTAGCATATTTAGAGTAAGATGTTAAAACTGTAGGGAATGAGTTTGTAGGGAATAAGCTTGTAGGGAATTTGCTAAAACTCTTTGGAAAGAAAGATATTTGTACTACACAACTGTTGGCCACTTGAAAAAATTATACTAAAATGCAAAAACTGTTGGCCACTTGTTCAAAAACTGTCGGGGATTCATAGGAATTTTGTAGCGTCTGTTTGGACCCTACCTTCCTTCCCTCTCGAAGACGTTAGGACATGATCTCTAGTTCAAATTTGAACTAATGACCATGTCTTAACAACAAAATTTACGATATGGAGGTAGTAGTAACTAGTAAGCGAGAGAAGCAGGGTGAACGTTAAAAATTGTAAAACAGGAGTCAGAACCAAAAACAGAGAACTAAGGAGAGTAGGAGACATACAACTTCCTGTTACTAGTTGAGTAATATCAAACGATTCGTGTTAACATTCAATTATCATGTAAGATTATGATATGGTCACATCAATTTGATAAACAACACTCAAAGATGTAGTAAAACTTCACTAAGACAAAATTACAAGGGGGGGCATGATTAGGCTAAAGAATGGGTTTCATGTTAAACATAATTAAGCAAAAACATGCCATTTTGTGCCGTCTATGAGAAGTTCAATCATGCAAATACACATGCTCACTGGTCACCAGAAGAACGATAGATGTTCAATAACACAGAAATATACACCTTTGATAACTAATAAACTTCTTCCAAGCATCCATTGGTAACCTTTCCAGACAGGTGCAGAGACATTCTTTGAAGCATTGTCACACTTCTAAGTATCACATTCAACAAATCAACTTCATGACTCCCTCCTGCAAAGCCTTCCATTTCTACCTTTTTAAGATTGGTCAAGGAGATTTGCTGGCTTCTTCAATTGTTATGATAACAGGGGCAATTTACTGAGCATGCTTCTTCTCTCACCTAAAAGAAAGTTGAAAAAGCATTGCGTTATTGATGTCTATGATGACCAAGTAGAAGAATACAACATAGAACAAAGCTTTGAAAAGAAGCAAGCTCTTGATTAAAAAACCTAACTTTGCCCGTGAACAGAGAACGGATGTACTAATCCCACAAAGCTTGACCTTGAGCCCTTGTATAAATGTATTTTTAATCAAGGTAGTCATCCAGATAGTAGGGGCCGCTGATGGTGATGACCAGACGGGCTGGACTGAATCAAACTAAAAGGGAAAACAGGGGATTGATCAATACAAAAACGATGCTACAGGGGAACAAAAATACAAAGTTGGTAAAATAGGCTGCGGAAACTCACAACACGCTGCGCAAATCCACCCTGGAATAGTCGCAGGAAACTCCCTCTAATAGGCGAAGAACTGCTGACGGGCAGATCGGACGCCTTCCTGGCCTGAAAGATGGCCGGTGTTCAAATAGCAGTAGTGAAAAAGTAAAATTTCTAGCAAATAAACATGGAGCGCTAGTCTGACCAAATACTAGTGAAGATAAATACTACTCAGGAAGAAAATGCTACTGAACAAAACTAACCGGGCCAAAATGAAATCCTGGTGGAGCGCTGAATGAAAGCTCACGATTCATCTTTGATACACCGGCGTCGGGGCTGCCGGCCTTGGAACGAGACCCGCTGCGGGGAAGAATGGCACCAACCCTCTTCTTCCCGGATGACAACAAAATGTGGGACATTACAAACGCTTTTGCCAAGAGGCGAAATGTGATGTGGTTGCGTCAGAATGGCTTCTCGCCTCTTCCCTGCCTTTATGTCAAGTACGGCTGATGAGCGCGCACCGAGACGACCCTCCGGCTTCACCCTTTGGACTACGTCCGATTAATGACGGCGTCGAGAGATTTTTCATGTTTATTCGTTCGGTCTCTGTTTTACTTTAAACTACTGCATTATCATTTTTTGACGTAAATGTTATTCAAACTGCTAACATGAACAAAATTAGTCTGCAAAAAAAATGATGATCATATTGTTGTATGCTGCAACGTTTATACCTCGACACCGTCGGGCTGGAAAATTTGATATGGGCCGGCAACGTGAATCTGGAAACAAAAGGATCAGGCGGCCCACGACAGATGGGCCAGTTTGCTTTATCGTGCCGCTGTGGCATTAGCTTGCCATCCAGCGAAAATCTGTACACATCGTGCTCATGCAGCAATCACTTTGACGTGTTGGTCTACAACTGCCAACACGCGATAATTTGTTCACATCAGGCTCACTCCTATGCACGTTGGGTAGTAGCTGTGATATAGCCCTGCTACCTACTGGACCTATGCAGTCCTAAATGAGTTGTGATTACTGGTAGTGAGGGTTTCTCGCGGGCGCTAAAGGGTTAGCACATATCGCGATGCATGCGGCTGGGCGGTGGATCAGACGTCCGCTACTACCGGCCTATGCACAAGGACATTTTCGATATAAGTTAATCAACAAAGCAAGAAATTGAGCGGAGGAGGAGGCTCACTCTGGGCTCGATGCACAGCCACAGGCGGCATGGCGGCTGCAATCCTGTGCTTCCACTTTCAGAGCCACTGGCGAGCTGGTCGAGCTTTGGTATCTTTAAGTTTAGCATGCTAAGCCGCCAAATCTGACCAAACAAAACATCGGGCGAGGAAGAACAGCAGCACATCCACCAGAGTTCCCCCACAAATGGTGCCGAGAACTACAAACTGACATGCAGTTAATCCTGCAGTAAAAGAGGCTATTATTCCAAAAAAAAAAGGTGAATACAACCAACTATTACTAAGGATTTCATCTTTGGACCATAAGCAAGCAAGAGGTGGAATACCAGACGCACCGAAGCAGCCCGTGAAAATAAAGTTTTTGACGGTTTATGATTAAAATAGTAGTTGAAAAAGGTTTAAATAATAAAAAATTCCACAATGGAAGTAACGTGACAAGCTACGGTTAGTATCTAGCTATATCTTAATTATAAGTAACAACCACCTTTTGGTAATGGAATCATTATGGATGCATTTGTTCAGGTTCTTTAGTTACTATCAATAGTCATATCACAGATCTTTTCATAGTTTTAGGGATAACAAATATATATTCAGCAACCTTTATCTTATTTAGATGCTATATGTGTAACTTTTAATTGTGTGTGTGTGTGTGTGTGTGTGTGTGTGTGTGTGTGTGTGTGTGTGTGTGTGTGTGTGTGTGTGTGTGTGTCACATATAGGAAGAGATGGAAAAAAGAAATCTTTACTCAATCATGTGATGAGCCAGAAAATTTTGAAGATTTATGGGAAACTATTTGTTAGGAGCTTTTCTTGAAATAATAGGAGCTATTTGTATGTGAAAAAGCTCATGAATGGAACCATGTTTTATCATGTGATGACCTAGAAGACATATTACAAGACGGAACTAGGGTGTGGGCAATCGATAAGCAGACCATTGTTCAACCTAATCCAACCTAAGCCAAGCTCGTTTGCAGATGCATGTGCCCCTATTTCTTACTTTATTAACTTGAATTGGTCTGTCATCTTCTAAGAATTTCTAACGTTTTCATTTTTACCCGTTAATCAGCTGCTTAGACTGACAAAACTTATTGCTAAAGAAATTACATGCTATTTATGTTTTGCTGCAGTTAACTAATGCTATATGCATTATATCAAACTTCAGTTTATACTTCTTGTTTACCTGTTAGTCAGGCTGGAAGAAATTGTTTCTTCAATACGCCCACATAGTGTGGAAGCATAAGTACTAATGCGAGAGAAATTATATGGAATGCCACTGTGGCATATGTAGTAAAGGTAAAGAAGAACAATCAACCTCATCATGAGCTTTCAAAAACAACAAGAAACATAGGACAAAGCAGAGTAGCAAACACTATAGCTTCTACTCACTCTTTTTGCTGATGAAAAAAAAGGTCGGATTACCTCTCTAAATGTATAGTTGTGTATTTGTGGTTTCAATGTTGTTGATGTACCTTTGATGACTTGTGAAGTCTTAAAAGAAAGTGAGGAAGTAAAAAATGCATTGTTTATGGATCCAACATTGCAGTGGAAAAAACCACACACACACACACAAAACTAGGAGAAGTGTGTGTAGAACCATGCGATGTAATTTGGGAGGCCATTTATTTATTTTAGTGGCATACCTGTTTTGTTATTAACTGGTTGCTTATATAGTGTCATCATGTTTGTCAACAGAAATAGCTTGATGAGAGTGGGTACCTCATGAATGACTATAAATGGCTATATCACTCATTTTTAGTGTGAAAACTCAGGCTCAAGAAGCTTGTTTAGTAACCATACCCGTATGGGAAAGTTATATGGTTCATAAAAATATTTATTTTTTGAATGGCTTATGAAGTATGTTCAATTATAGGAAAGGCTAGAATATACATTTGAGTCTACAACGTCCAATTTGAAAAAGCGTGTCATTGCGGTCCAAAGAGAAGGCGTGCCAAATTTGTCGACGCTTAGGGGCTGTTTGGTTGGGTGCACAAAGGGCTAGACAGGCCAGAGTAGTGCAACATCTTCACTTTTTGGGTTGTTTGGTTGCCCGCACAAGAAATTAGCCAGGCACAGCTAATGCAAAAGTAGTCCCCCAACTTGGTCTGTTGGAAATGAGAATAAAATGTGTTTCCAGGAAGCCTGGCTCCGCTCGGCTTGACACACGCTCCCGCTTGTGCAGGGCCCAAACCCGCCTGGACACCCAATAAAATCCAGCCTCGTCCTCTAGGGTTATCGCTTCGCCCTTCATTCACGCCGCCGCAGCTGCGCTCTTGCCCTCTTCTCTGCTCTCGCTCGCTAATGCCACCGCCGCGCTCGGGCTAGCTCGTTGTCTCACCATCGTCGTGGTGAGTCGCAATCCTCTTCGGCAGTCGGTAGGGTTCTTCTCCTTCTCGTGTTCTTCCCCTCTTGCGGTCCTCTCCCATTCTCGTGTTCTCCCCCTTCTCGTTTCTTTCATTTTTGTTCTTGATGTGTGTCACACCCGATTTTTATATACATAAATCGGATGCAATCTACATGTATGCCAGGATCTGTTTTAATCATACATGTAGTGACATTACAGTGATATACAGTTCTATAACGAATAAAACAAATTTTATTAAAACAAACCAGAGTTCTAAACACAGCAGCGGAATAAACAACTCCAGTGCGCTCCACAGGCAATCGACTGGCGGCAACGCGACCTTCTGTGCATCGTCTTTAATGTAGTCTTTGGCTTCCCCACTGAGCAACATTTGACAATTGTGGAGGAAAAAGCAAGCGTGAGTACATGCCGTACTTCGCAAGTGTAGGAAAATATGATATGCAGGCTTATATGAAAGGAAGGCTAACATATGGTTAATAGCAGAAAGCAACCTACTACTATGACATAAAGCACCTATATTACTAAGTGTGATGATCACCCCCAAAACCAACATACAACCGCTCACCAGGTTCCCACCACCTGGCTACCAACTGATCGGGTTCCCACCACCCGACTACCAACCAACCAAACCACCACCATCTAATCATGAATAAGTCCAGGCTTGCTCATGACCGTGAGCACGGCTGTCAAGACAGTTTTACACTCTGCAAAGGTTGCACCACTTTACCCACAAGTCAGTGATTTCGTCACCCGTCGGTGACTAAAACCTCCATTATGCCACTGCACACTTCCTATGGTATGCGGCCAGGAGATCACTACGAGACCTTTACAAAGCGCTTCCAAATCTTGTATGCACCCGCTAAGGTTCCACCACTAACAGCATATTGGAGTCCATTTTACCTCCGCTTCAGAAGCCCCCCCTTGCGCCACAATACCACCAGATGGTGCACACAGAATAAGGAAAGCATCTAATTAATTGGCCAAGCTGTTCCACAGCAGTCTTGTGATGGCGCGGTTATGCCGGGTTACATGCTCCATGAACCGGTCCTTAGAATCTAAAGCAGGTACAAGCACCAACCAAAATCTCGTGCACGACGGCACCATACCAAACAAACCATCCTGCTCAGATTCCTATTCACCATGTTTCTAACCTTTACCATTCCCAATTAGGTTGCATAGATCATGTTGGGGACTACACCGAAGCCCCTCTGACCCACGCGAAGGTCAAACAGCCACCAGCGAAGGAAGAATAAAAGAAGTGGACGGCACAGGAGTCTGAAGTTTACCAAGCTAAGAGCCATGCTAAAGCAGCCAATGGCACACTTGTAATTATAATCATCTCACCCCCTATAAATATGGAGGGAGATGATCCTGTAATGACGTCTGTTTTTGGGGCCACGAGCCAAAGGAGGAATCATTCGCACCGCACTCAAACCTATCTAATCACTCAACCCCTTCGCCCGGCATCGCGGGGGAAGGAGAGCTTCGCGCAACAGACTGCAGGGAACCTGAGTAAGAACACTTTCGTCCGGCACCGTGGACCAGGAAGGAGGGCTTCGCTCCAACCAGAAGGTGGCTACGACGAACAAGGAGGGCTTCGCGAGGTGATTCGAAGGCGTCAACTACCTTCGAGGGCTTCGCCGGAATCAGGACGTTTCAATCAAACGTTGGAGGGCTTCGATACGTCCCACGAAGACCTTCGATCCCCCAACATTTGGCGCCGTCACGCGGGGTGAACCCACGACCACGATCAACATGGCCAAAGCAAAGCCGAGAACAAACGTCAGCGACACACAACGCGCAGAAACCGAAGCCGAAAATGAAAGGCTAGCGAAGGAAGCAGAAGTCAGAATAGCAAGAGAACAAGAAGAGCGGGACAAAGCTGCACGAGCAGAAGAAATAGCAAGAGCCGAAGAGGTAGCAAGAAAAGAAGAAGCTCTAAGAGCTATGCAAGTAAACAACGCTGAAACATCTCAAGCAGGAAGCTTCCAGCAGGAGGACGACGAAACACGCAACATAACCGAAAGGCTTCGCATCATAGAGCAAGAAAGAATCGAGAGAGAGAAGAAGTTGGCCATCATCGAAAAGACAGCGAAGCTGAAAAAAGACATGCTCGAAAAAATAGTGCAAGCCCAACAAGAGATCAACGTAATGGATAGTGAGTTAAACAAATACAATGAAGAAATGGAAAACCTGAGGAAGCAAGAACAAGACACGCATCACAAGACTCGCAAGCAAACCGAGCACAAGATGGTGTACGAAGTAAGCAGCTCTAGCAAGGACAGCCAGCCATGCATCATCTACAACGAAAACTCTCCTTTGAGCGAAGAGCTACAGAGCGAACCTTGGCCGGTCAATTTCAAAATGCCAAAGGTAAAGGCATACTAAGGAAAAACATGTCCGAGAGAGTTCCTCATGTCTTTCGAAGCCGCAGTAGAATCGGGCGGAAGATCAAACTCAACATACGCGAAAGCTTTGGTGATGGCAGTCGAAGGAGTAGCGAAGACATGGTTTTCCACTCTTGAACCAGGATCAATAAATTCTTGGTCCGAGTTACGAAGGGAGTTCATAAACAATTTTCAAGGCTTCCAAGCATCAGAAATTCATCAGGGAAGACTATTTTCATGCAAGCAGAAACCAGACGAAGGATTAAGGGAATACATGCAGAGATTCATGGAAATAAAATCAAGAGCAAAAGACGTAGGAGCTTCGACAGTTATTGATGCACTAACGAAAGGCTTGAGGGCTGGCCCTTTCCATTCTGCACTAACAAGGAAGAGACCCAAAACTATCTTCGCACTGTTGGACACCATCGAGAAATACGCGAGATCGGATGATGAGTTCCGAAGGAAAAAAGAAGACGAAAAGAAACAATCCCAGCTAGTCAAAGATGAAAAGAAGTATAAAGAAGAAAAAGAAGCGGGTCGAAGCAGAAGGCACGATGATAACAGAGACAGTTCGAAAGATCATAACAATCGAAGGATACACAACCTCGAAAACAGAGAAGAAAGGGGCGATAAAAAGAGAACCAAAGACGATGAAAGAGGGAAAGAGCGAAGCAACCATGATAGAGACGGCGAAGACAAAAACAGAGAAAACAATCAAAGAAGCAGTTCTCGCACTCCATACTGCGAGTTGCATGGCGAAGGAAAAGGCCATACAACAAAGCAGTGCCGAAATCTGCAACAATTCAAACAGGAATGGACCGCAGAAAGGGAGGCGAAGAAGGCCATCAGACACACGAGTAACTATCGTGAAAACTGGTCTCAAGGGAACCCAATGTCAACATACCCTTCGCACTCTGTCAATCAAGTTGTCAACTATCCAAGAGAAGCTTCGTATCAGGCGCAGCAGTATGCCTACTCTCAACCTCAAAGCCTGGCAGCGCTGCCACCGCCTCCAGAAATGAACCAGCAAAACAATGGAAGAAGCATAGAAACAAGCTACACGTCTCAAAGACAAACTATTAACGCTATCTCCGGATGATCGACCCAGCAACTAGACTCAAGAAAGGCAAGAAAAGAACACATACGAAGGGTACATAACGTGACGTCAAGGGCTCCGTTTGTGAAAACTAAGTGGTCCCGTGTCCACATCACCTTCGGAAAAGAAGACGTAAGGGACCTTGACCAACCCCACTCAGACCCACTGGTCATCAAGGCAAATATAAAAGGGTTCGATGTACTCAGAATACTTGTCGATGGAGGAAGCTCAGCTGACATCCTCTTCGCCTCTACATATAGAAAGATGAAGCTGGAAAACGAAACACTACAACCTGCAGGAATACCATTAATCGGCTTCACTGGAAAGGTTATCCAAGCATTGGGAAAAATTAACCTACCAGTAACCTTCGGCGAAGGAGACAACGCAAGAACTGAAGATGTGACCTTCGATGTGGTTGACATTGTTTATCCTTACAATGCAATCTTCGGAAGGGGGTCCATTAACAAGTTTGAAGCAGCCATACATCAGGGCTATCTATGCATGAAGATTCCTAGTCCCATCTCTGTGATCAGCGTCCTCGGAGACCAACTCCAAGCAAGAAGTATTGAAGATGGCGAAACCCCTGGAAGGAAGAATGTCCACTTCATCCGAAGGAAGCAAAAGGCCCCAGTGCTCAAGACCTTCGGACTAGAAAACTTGTCCATGATATATCAGAGATGCATGAGCCGTGTCTACCAAGAACATCTCTTCGGTAGCACGCGCGATGACCATATGTAAAAGCACAAAACTTGCGGGGGGGGTGCACTCTTTTTCCTCACGAGGGTAGCCCTGCGAAGGGTGTGAGGTTTTTTAACGAGGCACCCTCCAAGACTGTAACACAGTTTTATAATTACTTTTTTACCTCGAAAAATTCCAGAGCAATTTTCTGGGGGGGCGTAGAAGAGCCAAGGCTCAAGAAACGAAGCTTCGAGCGCAAAAACGATATCAGGCAAAAGCCTAGAGAATCCGAAGGTTACACCAATTGAGTATTTGGTGTAATCTCAGTTTGGATCGATGTATCACGAGGGATGATACAAAGACTCCAAACAAGAGCCGAAGGGAAAGATAAGCAAAGAAAGCCTAATCTACCCAAGCATTGGCAAACAGAAACCTTCGCAAAAGAAAAAAGCGCGATCCTTCGCATGAAAAATGTTCAAATATCAAAGAACGAAGACACAAAAACTTACGTTCCTCAAAGGAAACACAAGGTCATCGTGCAAGAAGCATTAAAAGCTTCGGACGATATTGAAGAAATCTTATCTCTGGCAAAGACCTTCGAATGACTACTTCAAAAGAAAAGCTTTATTAAGCACATGACATCAATCAAAGAGAGCCATCGTCAGGCTCACGCTTTACAATAAGGCCCAATTCTAAAAGCATTTCGCATACAATACTAAATTCATCAATATTATATCCATTCGAAGGAGAATAAAGCCTTTGAAATATGGGATCTATTACCCCAGACGAAATCATTCGCTCAACATGCGAAGCTGCATCGAAGGAGGAAGACGAATCTAAAACGTCCCCTCCCTTCTTCTTCTTAGCTGCACCTCGATGTGAAGAACTACTACCTCGTGGACAGCGACCACGAGGCCTTCGTTTGTTACAACCCCGACTCCCTTCGGGAACATCATCCTCTGGACGATAAACTCTCCCAATAGCCACAAGGCTACCAGGAGGAAAAGAAAAAGAACTTTCACCTCCCTCAACGGGTGACAAAGGACTCGAATCACTAGATAAATCAATCCTCGAAGGAAAACTAAAAACTTCAATTGGAGGCTCACGGCGAATCAAGCCACTAGAAGAAGGCTCTGGAGTCGCAAACTCGCTCAGAGAAACATCAGATGATGAATCCGGAGCAACACATTTCCCCGAAACCAGGTCAGAAGAAGCCTTCGGAGTAGCAAAACTCGCTCAAAGAAATATCAGACGAAGCCTAAGGTCCAAAAATCAAGCAAAAAAATTAATCAAAACAAACATAAAGTTTACAACGATATTACAACAATTCTCAACAAGATACAAGTCCGAAGGAATGATGTAACCCCTCTCTCGAAGCAAAAATAAATTTTTTATACCTCACTCTGAGGCAGACGACCGACAGACTGCACCCGGTTCCAGAAGGATTCGTCAAAATGGCCGGCGACCTTCAGGAGAGCTTCAACCACAGGACGAGGAGTAGAATCAACAGCAGAAAATTTGAAGTCGTCAGAAGCAACCTTCGCCAAAGCATTACTCCCTTCGACATCAAGAGAATGGAGGAGATCCCGAACTGCCAGATGAACGGCATTGGTGGAGAAGGCCCTACAAGCTTTCACCACGAAAGGAATATTGACAGATAGCCAAGACTAACGCTGCTCAGTCGAAGCGTTCTCAGGGATCTGGTCAGGAATAGTTCCAACCAAGATAAGAGCATCCTGAATGTGGCTGCAAAGAGAAGACAGGCGAAGCTTTTCAGCCTCAGCAAAAGAAACCGCCTCCTGATCCGCGGTTTCAACTTTTCCACGAAGGACCCTGTTGGCTTCCAAAGCCTCCGCAAGGGACGAATCAAGATCCTCCAACTGTTTCTCTAGAGAAGCCACCTTCGCCTTAAAATCTTTAGTGGATTTGACGAGGGTCTCCTTCTCAACAGAGAGATCTACCACACGTTTTTCATTAAGAGCAAGTGCATCTTCTTTCTCCTTGATCTTAGATTCAAGAGTTGAAAGATCCGTGTGAAGCCGGTCCCGATCAGCCCTCACCAGAGTCAGCTCATTAAATTGGCGAAGGGAGGCTTGGGTAATAGCTAGCGACTGACGAAAACAAGAGCGAAGTTAGAAAAACAAGCAACTGAGAAAAAAAAAAAACTAAAAACCACTTACCTTCATCTGCGAAGATAGTAAAGACTTGTACAGAGTATCACCACCCTGAAGTACGAGCTCATTCTCCACTTGGGGAAAACGAACCCTCTCTGCAGCAGCAACAAAGGGCGCAGCGGCCCTAGCACTCATAACGAAGGTGTTCGAAGACACCTCGTCACAAAGAGTTAAAGAACCCCCAGTAGCTTCGACTGAATCAAAAGTCATGTCAAAAGGGAGAAACTCTCCAAGCATTGGTTCAAAGACTGAGTGTAGGAAGAGATCACCACCTGCTGAGGGGCTAAGGGGCTCACGAAGCACAACACCTGGCTCCGAAGGTAGTTGAACCTGGGAGCGATCTGTAAGAGGTCTCAAGTTATCAGCAATTTGACGAAGCTCAACCACACTAAGAGATGAGAGACAACCTTGAGCAGAAGCTTCGGCTACTCCTTCATTATGAACAGAGGCAACAGGAGGAACATTAGGATCTTAGCCTTGTCCTGGATCTTAGCCTTCGATCCGGACTTCGCAAGAACAGAATTAGCGCCCTTGAAAGCCTTGTCCTGAATCTTGGCCTTCTCAGCGGCACTAGCATCACGAACGTCAACTGTAGAAGCAGAAATATCCTTTGCAACGGAAGAAGAGCCCTTCGAAATGACTTTCTTAGGGACAGACTAAGCTTTAGACCCAGAAGAATTACTACCCCCATCCTCCGGAATGGAGAACAAATCTAATGCGGAACGAATCACCGGAGGCTTGAAAGCAAAGGACGACTTCGCTGAATGTGAAGTCTTCGGCTGATTCGTCGAAGGAACAGCAGCACCCAAAGCCGTCACATTAGCTTCGCTGATAACCTTATCGGAACAGTCCTTCGACGAGGTCTTGTGAGTTTTCAGCTTCTTCTTAGCTTGCTCTTCGCTAGACCTTCGGCTACCAGACATCTTGAATAAGAACGAAGGAAAAGGATCTCCTACTGCGAAAGGGATTGGAATAGCCAAAGGAAAGAAGACGCGCAAAGCATGCGATTGAAGGAACAGCGCGCCCACGATGAAGATATATAGAAGGGAAGCGACTATCGGGAACAGAAAAGAAGTACGGAATGAAAATGACAAGACACGTGTATGGGTCAGAAAGGCGCACGGTGCAGTCATAAATTGATAAATAAAATTGCTTCTGGTTTTAGTTACACTAATAACACATCATCAATTGAGGGCTAATGTTGGGGACTACACCGAAGCCCCTCTGACCCACGCGAAGGTCAAACAGCCACCAGCGAAGGAAGAATAAAAGAAGTGGACGGCACAGGAGTCTGAAGTTTACCAAGCTAAGAGCCATGCTAAAGCAGCCAATGGCACACTTGTAATTATAATCATCTCACCTCCTATAAATATGGAGGGAGATGATCCTGTCATGACATATGTTTTTGGGGCCACGAGCCAAAGGAGGAATCATTCGCACCGCACTCAAACCTCTCTAATCACTCAACCCCTTCGCCCGGCATCGCGGGTGAAGGAGAGCTTCGCGCAATAGACTGCAGGGAACCTGAGTAAGAACACCTTCGTCCGGCACCGCGAACCAGGAAGGAGGGCTTCGCTCTAACCAGAAGGTGGCGACGACGAACAAGGAGGGCTTCGCGAGGTGATTCGAAGGCGTCAACTACCTTCGAGGGCTTCGCCGGAATCAGGACGTTTCAATCAAACGTTGGAGGGCTTCGATACATCCCACGAAGACCTTCGATCCCCCAACAGATCATTAGTCAAAATTAAGGACTCCCATCCCAAACATCAGCAGGGCTAAGCATGAATCTACCCATGACACCACTATCATCTACCACAACCCGGCGACAAGGAAATAGTGAAGGAACAAGATATATGACACATAGGATTCAAATTTATACGCAATGCATAACTAAACTAGAGGGAGAAAGAGATAGGATCAACATGCGTCAAGGACATTTGCCTGTTTTTATAGTGTTGCTCAGTGGTCTTGGACTCTTGCTGCTCAGTGCTCTTTTCTTGCTCTTCATGTTCTCATACCGCTTCTCCACGTCATCGTCCATTCGAATAAACTATCGATAAAAGAAAGGGCACAAACAAATAAATACAGTACACCAAACAGTACAAACATATCTAAAGACACTATGGTTGGATAGGTTATAAAGAGATGAAGATTTAGGCGCAAGAATCGCCTAAATCGGAGCTACCGGTAAAAAGATATGAGCAATTCAATGTAACAAGGTATTTCTGAAAATTGAACAGAAAGGCTGTGCATAGAGAATGAAAGAAACATGCGCGTTCCCGTCAATTGGCTGCATGTTTTGGAACATGGTTTTCACAGAAGTATGCCTAATGGTGTGGAACACGACAGGAACATGATAATTGGGTCATGATTTCACCTGAAAAGGAGATCGATCGGTTGTCTTGTGATGAGGTCGTGCAGAAACAGTTGCTGATGGCATCGCGTTCTTGGAGAAACAGGAATAGATCGATGGGTGATCTCCTGTGGGATGAAAGATAACTTCATGGAACACAACTTGGTATGGTTGAGACAACAATTGAAGGAATAAATTGGCTGGAACAGGGATTTCATTACCATCTTGCGCGCTGGACAGATCCAGATCAGTGAGGGACGGTTGTTGAGATGCAGATCCTGGAGGATTTAGAGCTACTCTAGCCACCAAATTTGGATATGATGTAGAGGATGTATAAGCGCACCCTTTGATGAAATTTGGCTTCAATCCGTTGGGTAGATCACCGGGAACGCCAATGGCAACTTGCAGTGCTGGTGCTGGACGCGAGGATGACGAGTAGCGGCGGCAGCCTTGCGGCATGGGGAGGGTTTGTGGGTGTGGGGAGGACGTGGGGAGGTGCTGGTACTTGTAGGGAGACATGGGGTTGGTGGGAGAAAGGAAGTAAAGAGAGGGAAATAAAGGAAATGCATTAATTCGGCGTTTAACGCTCAATTTTTTTTCCTTTTGACTGCACGTGGTAGATACAATGAATGTAGACGGTTTCTTGATCTGGAGGATGACAAGGAGATGAAATAGAGCGATGCGGGATGAACAATGGTGATGACAATTGTGAAAATTGGACAAGGATATATCCAACCATAAAAATCCTTAACCTATTCTGTAATTTTATAAATTCATTTTTCATCACATAAACCAAATTCATTTTGTTTTCAACAAAAGCTAGCAAAAATGCTTCACATCCCAAAATAGAAATTTTGGGGTGTGACAATGTGTGCTCAATAGGGTCTACAGATCTAGACTCGTGTAGCTTTCCAGTAGAGATGCTTTGGTAGAGATGATTGATTTGCTAGGGTTGCTTCATTCGATAGGGATGCTTCACATGTTTGCCTTGTTCATGTGGATGATGCGATTAGTGTGTTAAGGATCATATCTTTTTCATGTTTTAATGGCAAACTTGTTGATGTTCTTGTGCTTATGTTCAGATGACATTGAAACTGTTAGGTTGCTTAGGTTCGGGTGGTCCAACAAGAGTCTTTTTCATGTTTCAAAGATAAATCTTGCTTCTGTTCTTGTGCTTTTGTTCGGATGAGATTGATTATGTTAGGGTGATTATGTTTAGATGATAAAAAAGGAGTCTTTTTAATGTGAGCTCTTCTGTTTTGGTGGGTTCCTGCTTATTCTTATGAAGTCTATGATATCTGCTTTGTTAAAGGGCACTCATTCCGGGGTGCACTCATTCAGGTTCTTTATTTATTAATAGTCATATTAAAGTTCTTTTCATAGTTTCAGCGCTAGCAAATATATATCAATTATAAATTTATGTACTTAAATATTATTTAGATGCTATATATGTATAAATTTTATTTGTGTCCATGTGCGCGCGCGTGTGTGTGCGTGCGTGCGTGCTTGCGTGTGCGTGTGCGCGTGCTCATTTCTGAAACATGTCTTCTTTGTCACACAAGTAACGGACTAGTGTGTCATGAGGACTTTTGAGGGCCAAAACCCTGGAGAGTCCTTGCTTGCCAGTAAGATCATTACATTTTACTTCACCAATTTTTTGCTACGGCACTGTTCTACCATCTATTGGTACTTAATGTTGTACATTGTGCAACTGCTACAAATGGAGGGTCGTTCCAACAAAAGAAAAATATGAAGAGTTGTACTAGGGGAGAGTATTTGTTAGGAGAGCTACCTGTATGTTTTTTTCCCAAAAACAGGAGCTATTTGTAGGTGAAAGTGCTCATGAATGGAACGTGTTTTATTGTGTGATGACTTAGAAGACATGTCTTGATGAAAAGTAGGGTGTGGGCAATTGATATGCCAAACAATGTCCAACCTATATCCTAGCTGGGACAGGGAGGTCCGACTTGGGGGGCTTCCAGCAAGTTTCCAGATGTATGTGTCACCGTTACCTACTTTATTTCACTTGAATTGCAATAATACTTCTGGTCTGTCATCTTCTAAGTGCTTCTAACATTTTCATGTTTAGCTGTTAACGTCCTTAGACTAGCAAAACTTGCTAAAGGACTTGAATGATATTCATGTCTTGCAGGAGTTAGCTTGTGCTATAAGCATTATCTATGAAAATTCAGTTTATACTTCATGTTTCTGGCACACGCCCACACAGTGTGGAAGCATAAGTAGTAAAGCGAGACAAATGTGTAGTAAAGCTAGAGAAGAACAATCAACCTCATCATGAGCTTTTAAAAACAACGAGAAAACTAGAGGACAAAGCACCCCTGCTTCTCGACGATGGTACGAGAACATCTGCACGTACCCCGTGGCGGGACTCAGAGTGCCAGAACTCCTTGTCGCTGGTGCGGTCGACAGTACGCGATCTCCTCCCCATAGACTTGCCGGCGAAGTGCGCGGGGCTGAAGAAGAAGCAATGCAGTCCGTCGCCGGCGTCTCTGCAGGGCACGCGTGCAGCCATTTGATTGGGGGTCAGCTCGTCGACGTCGTGGAGGAGGAACGCCATGGCGTGGTCGCTAATGTTGCCATCAATCTTGGCTCGGAGATAGCGGTCGACTGAGGGTGGCGTGGCTAAGGGTAAAGGAGTGGTCCTCTGCCATCGCCAGTCATGGATGGAGAGAGGGCGAGTTGGAGAAGTGGTGACAGTCAGTAATGGATGTCATCGTTTACATTTTGCCGTCGTGTTCTCTCAGTCAGTCTCAGTGTGCGACTATACTAGTGCGGAATTGTCCTCTGTATGATACTCAGATTCTCGGCACGCCAAACTGAACCAAAGCTCCGGTGAACACTGAACACTTTACTTAGAAAAAATTACAATGGGACTGATTAAGCTAAAGAATGAGTCTCATGCTAAACATAATTATACAAAAACGTGCCATGCCTTGTGACAACTATGAGAAGTTCACTTCTGCATATAGATGCTCACCGGTCACCAGAATGATGATAAATGTTCAATATCACAGAAGGATACACCTTTGATAACTGAGAAACTTCTTCCATGCATCCATTGGTATTGGATGAGACCTTTCTAGACAGGTGTAGAGACACTGTTTGAAGCATTGTCGCACTTCTAAGTATCACTTTCAACAAATCAACTTCATGGCTCTCTCCTGCGAAGCCTTCGATTTCTACATTTTTAAGATTGGACAAGGAGATTCGTTGGCTTCTCCAATTGGTATGATCACAGGGGCAATTCACTGAGCATGCTTCTTCTCTCACCTAAAAGAAAGTTGAAAGCATTGCGTCATTGATCAATGACCAAGTAGATGCATACCTGCTACATAGGACAGAGCTTTGCATAGGCGCAAGCTCTTAAAAAGCCCAACAGAGAATGAATGAACTAACCTCACAAAGCTTCACTCTTAGCCTTTGTATGGATGTATTAGCCGCAAGTAGGCGTAGCACAAGTGGTCCATAAACGTGACTTGCTTTACCTATCATCAGGTCCAGAAAAGAAAACCTAGTAACAAGAAATCGCGATAGCTGTCCGTCAATGCTCTGCACTGCATCCGTCAAAATAACCTGCACAAATGTTCGGCAGCAAGTAAGACGAACGCGTGTTAATCAGCAGAAAGGGCGAAGTTGAGATGAATAGGAGGCTCACACTGGGCTCGATGCACAGCCAGAGGTGGCGCGGCGGCTGCAAATCAGTGCTTCCACTTTCAGAGCCATTGGCCATCTTTGGTATGTTCAAGTTAAGCACGGTAAGCCGCCAAATCTGACCAAATCCAACACTTGGCGATGAAGAAGAACACCACATCCACTGGAGTTTCTCCAACAATGGCGCCGAGAAGGACAGACTGAACTCATTATCAAGACAACCAAGCGCCTTTAACTGCAACTTCTTCAGCGAAGGTGCGGATATGTGGATACGCCGAACCGGCCCGTGGGCGACCACGTCGAGATCCTCAAGCGACGGCGAGTGCACTATCACCGAGAAGAGCATCAAAGACGAAATCCGAAGCTTGCGCAGGCGGGGACAGCGCGGAACCAGGTTGGCAAGGTCGATATGGCAGCATAACACCAAGGAGATGCTTTCCAGCGCCGGGAAGTCTCCAGCCGGTGGCAACGTGAAGCGGACGCCGGTGACCTCCAGTTTCAGGGAAGTCGCGCGGCGGAAGCATGGCAGCTGGACGGCGTCGGCCATGGCGCCGCTCCATTTACCTTTCAACCCCAAGATGCAAACATTGAGCACTGCCGGCGCAAACCTGGCGGCTGCGTGGAGCAACGACGAGATGCGATGAGATTGCAACGGGTGGCGATCGGAGACGTGGATTTCGAGGAGGGACAGCACGCGGCCGGCGGTGGCGACGCCGGCGAGCGCGGCGTCGAGGTGATTGGGAGCGATGTCGCGGAAGCAGAGCTCCGGGAGGCGGTTGCAAAGGCGGCGCCACCGGCGAGATAGGAGGCTGGTGCGCGTGGCGGCGCGTGCGCATCGGAGGCGGATAAGGAACTCGAAGATGAGGTCGTCGGGTAGGGCGCTGATAAGGTCCATGCCGTCGGCGCGCTGCCTCAGCCGGCGAGGAAGACTGTCTCCGCCGCACGCCATACGCCGCCGCAACTGGGACGGAGATCGTGGCTGATGATACGGAGGTTGTTGAATGGTTGATGCGGCGGCTAATTAGCCATCGTTGTGGCGTGCGAGAACAAAACTGTTGTTTCGCACGTCAAGAGGTGGAGGGCGTCTTGGGATAGGACTATAGGAGGAGGCGGCGCAGCAATCTGAAATGATCGCACCCAAAGGTCCTATAGAATTAGGGGCAGTTACGGCCGTCGTACCACGTGGTTGGTACACAGGCTGATTGATACTCCATCTATTTTTAATTATATGACGCAGTTGATTTTTTTTATTAAATTTTGATTAATAATATATATAAAAATAATTAGTTGCTTAACATGAAATGTATATTGTTTGATCTATCATCAAAAGCACTTTAAGATTAACTTATACATTTAGCTATTTGCACAAATATTTATGAATAAAACGATGGTCAAAGTAACGAAAAAAATCAACGGTGTCATATAATTAAAAACAGAGAGAGTACTTTATTTTGAGGATCTGGCACCTGCGCCCGACTCGGTCTGTCAGTGAATTTTGGCTCTACGTCCGGTCGTGCGTGGTATGTTCGCTATTTGCAGTCCTACCACCATCAAGAGGCCGGAGAGCGACGCCAAGGTGACCTTACTTGCCTCAGCATGTGCAATATAAGCTCGATTGCAACTTACTCTGGTTCATCTCTCTGTCTTGCCGCCGCGGCCTCAAGTTGTTCGTCCTATATATCTCATTGTGTATCATAACAAACTTTCTTTAGTTTTCGACCGGGGTATTGTTTGCACACTAAAGGTTCAGTGGCAACATCTAATATATATGAAGGATCATCAAGACTATGGTGGCCTACCGTACTTTTTCTTGCCTCTTGCCTCTTGCGCTCTTTGGGTACCTACCAATATCTGCATGGTGTAAGTATGCATTATAGTCATATTTTCTGTTGTCTTGTCAAAAAAACATCATGATGCATATAACATTTTTGCAGCCGGTCGTGCTCATCTATTCGAGACAGGAAGAACTGTCACCTCTACGTTCAATTCCACACCACCAGATGAGAGCAAGATCTACCTAGTTAACTGCATTGCGGTGAGGCCCAAATACTTCGGTCATGGTTGTGAACCTACTGTTGCGGGGATATAATAAAAAAGAGGTTTGCCATGAGATCAAGGAAGAGTGTTGGGCCAATTGTCCACCCAAGCTGCCACCTCAATAAGAGAAGGAAGATTAACCAGTGAAACGATGAGCATTACTTTTTATGAATAAGACTTCTCTGATCTGAAATCTTCAGTATGGTGTCAATAATATACTGACACGTGATACATAACAATTGTTCGGTCTTTTTGTACGAGATATATGATATATTGCTAGTTTACATTAATTAGGAAAAGTCTACATGTACGAAGAGATTTCCTACGAAGTGCCTACGAAATAAACTTATCGCTGGACGTCCTCCCTCCTCTCTCCTCTTAATCTGATCTTGACTTCGTCTCACCACAAGCATAGCCCAGTGGCTCTCCTAGTCAGCTGCCATTCATCATCGCAGGGGCACATCGGCAAAACCAAATCGCGCCTAGTAGATAACCCGAGGTCCACCGCCAGCGGTAGATTCCGGCAACGTACATAGGGCTCATCAGAATATAGCTAAAATTGAGTCTCACCGCGTTTCTACTGTCGAGACAGACGATTTGCTCCGCCTCATGACGAAGAGGGGTCTGAAGGCAGATGGCGTTCTGCGGCGGACTCACAAACTCTCTTCGCATCTGCGGCAGACTCACAATCTCTCCTCACATCGAGGCCGAATGCTACAGGTAGTAATGGTGGCCGAGAACGCACGCGACGTAGAATTTTTTTAGCATAGGCGTGGCCATGGCAGCACTCGGAGGGTAGCTGTTGCTCAGCTCAGGTCACAGTTCACGACTAGAGCTTGAGACTTGGGACGGAGGAGCCATGGATATAACACTTCGAGAGGAAGAAGAATGGCAAGTGAGCCCTGATGAAGTTGCGTGGGAGCCTGGCAGGTGGGACTGTTTCTTCGTAATGACTTCGTATCAATTGCCTTCGTACGTGTAGCATTGTCCTTTACATTATTTGTTTGAAGCCTTCTCTGCTGACGATTGCAGTAGCCTTGCAAACTGGTTGTTTGCGTTCCGAATTCCAACGATGTATTGCTGGCAAGGATTGAAAAACCGACGGTTACCGGCCGGTAATCGCGATTACCGGACTTACCGGTCCGGCTCGGTAAGTCTGGTAATCCTGTTTTGAGATTCAAAATTTAAATTTTTTTGAAAATTTGAAAAAATTTGAAACTAAAAATATGTAAAAAAAACTAGAAGGAATTTGCAGCACATTGGTGGAAACGGTTCAAAAAAACTAGAACGTTTGATGGGTGAAATAATTGCCGGAACATTTCTGGGTGAAAAGAAATAAAAGAAAGAAAAAGTTACCTTATCCCTTTACCTTATCCCCAACCTGGAGCCGTGCGTGAGCCCGTGACCACATCGCCGCCTCCGCCTCCGTTCAAAGCACCGCTACCCTGATCCACTTTGTCGCCGTCGAGGAGTCGCCGGAGCCTCCGTTCGACGGCGCCCGCCGCGAATCGAAAGGGGAACCGCGCCTGCCGTCCTCGGAATCGACGATTTCCTCGCGGTTATCGACGGCTGGACGTCGGTAATCGGCGAGGCTTGGGCGAGTTGCGACGGTTACGCGAACAGCTTCCTCTGTTTCTATTCCGGGTGCTAATATTGTTGTCTTGTCATCCTGTTGCAGCAAAGCATCGTGATCCAGGTGCAGATGACATGCGACAAGTGCCGGTCCAAGGCCATGTCCCTGGTGGCCTCGACGGGCGGCGTCAACTCGGTGTCCCTTGCCGGTGACGCCAAGGACTAGGTGGTGGTGGTGGGCGACGGCGTGGACTACGTCAAACTGAATAGCGCGCTGCACAAGAAGGTTGGGCCGGCGCAGCTACTGCAAGTCACCGATGCCGGCAAGAAGAAAGAGGAGGAGCCGGTCATCACAGCGCCGGTTACTAGTCAAACCGGTCGGTAACCGACCGAAACCGGTTGGTTACCAACAAAACCAATAGGTTTTTCAGTTTTTGAATTTGAAATTTGATTTTTGAACTTTTGGTCAATATCCGAATGGTAACCGCAGTTACCGGTAAAACCGGCCCTACCGGTCACGGAATGATCGGAACGATAATGTAATCCTTGATTGCTGGCCTACTTTCTTCACAGGTAATCTGATTATTATTCCAACTAACAACAAGAAAAATGCAACCTTTGTCATTTTCATAAGGCAAAATTTGTTGCTTGACAATGTAGAAACGTAACCTTTGCTACTGCGCACTAAAACGAGTTTTATTTGTTGTTGGACAATTTTCAAAATTAACTACCAGTAAACAATGAGGTCCAGCTAATTGCAACTTATATTTACGCTGAGTTTCGGCGTCGGCTCCTTCGACATCACCGCCAGATTCCCAGTCTTCACGGTGGATGACGGCGCGAGGTTCTTCTACCAACTTTCTAGCGGGAAGGTGGATATCCATCGCATCCCTGGGATGCGCCCTCTATCTGTGTTGCTGGTGTATCCAGTGATGCTGGAATTGTGGTCCGGTCATCGTCGGCCACTAAACTCTTTTTCCTCTTCCGTTCTTCGTGCGCCGGTGTCCTATTTGTATCCAGTGATGCTGGAATTGTGGTCGGTCATCGTCGGCCACTAAACTCTTTTTCCTCTTCCGTTCTTCGTGCGCCGGTGTCCTATACTCGTTCTCGTTCAATGCTTGTGATGTGTCCCCCCCCCTTGATGATGAAAATCTTTGAAGGCCTGGCGTACTAGAGGGGTGTTCGTTTCAGGCGGTAAAAATTTTATCTCTGTCACATCAAAGAGAATCTTGTCATTTAAAAGTATTAAATAAAATTTAATTATAAATTTTTTTAACAGATGAATGCTAATTTACGAAACAAATCTAACGAACCTAATTAATCCATGTTTTGCTACAGTGATGTTACGGTAACAATATTCTAATCACGGCTTAATTATCCTCATTAGATTTGTTTCGCGAATTAACACTAGAGTTCTGCAATTAATTTTGTAATTAAACTTTATTTAATACTTTTAGATGATATGATTCTCTTTGATGTGACAAAGCTAAAATTTCTACCAAACAAACGAACACCCCACTAAGCTATTAAAAGAGGCTGCGCATCTGCTGACTGCTGGACTCTAGTTCGTAGAAAGAATGAGAGACGGAGAGCAAGAGAACCAGTGCTTTAGCCTAAAAAATTGGAGAAAAAAAACACAAGAACCCATAACTTATATCATTGCTCCTCATTAGTTGTTTCAGTTCATTGCTTCCAGGAGATGCTCTCCACTTCTCATCTAGACATTGCGGTAGCTTTTCAAAGTGTTTACTTATTTATATTTTAAAGTTCTGTTATTAATTAGCAGGGTCGTTTAAGGACCTATAACAGCAAAAACCCACACTTGTAATGACAGGTTTTCTTCTAACTAGATTCCACAGCACAATGTAGCAAAACACAGCAACCGAAAACCAACCCTACCTCCCACGAGATCACAATAACAACTATCTGAAAATCATCACATGCAGATAATCGCACAAGCATGGAACCCATGATAAAGTATGCAGACCCCTAACATTTGTAAGATATAAATTGGAATTTCCCACTAAGACTCCAGCCTTCACAGATTACCGAATAAGAGTATGTTATGTTTTCTCTTAACGAGTTCATCTCAAATGCAGGGTAACATCAGCACTTAAGAAATTGGGATAGCAGTTGAGAGCTTGAGGCACCAACCTCCAATAGTCTCTTGGAAGTCGCCTAGACATATTATAACATGTGAACTTTAGATATACCATCAAAGGACAACAAAAGCTGAATGGAGAATATGATGTGAAAAAGACCATCCTACAACTCAGGCAACAAAGCTGCTTCTGATAAAATGGTATAAACAAATATCAGTTAACAATAGCGAAACCAAAAAATGTACCATTTCTAGACAACATGTTCATGGGAAAACATTCAACTGTACTTGGAAAGTGCAGCTATATGAGCAAAGGTGGAAACAGGTTTTAGAGAAAGCACATTTCATACAATCAAGAGTTGACATGGAAGCGAATGATTCAGTAGCTAACAGAGGGAATAAAAGCAGCACAAGCCAAGTGGATGAACAACTGATTACCACTGAACCACTATAAATCAATAACACAATACTGCACATTTTAGCACTTGTCGCATCTGAGCACAAGTTAGAACCTCAGATGTCAATGTGCAGCACAATACCAGATGCACCCTCATCGATCAAACAATGTGTATAGTAAAATTGGAGAGAGCTGAAAATGATGTTTGCCTGTAAAATGCATATATTTAGGATGTGGACTAAATATAGGCCACATTGTTTTGTCATATCGCAAATACTGTTGAAAAATGCATATATTTAGGATGCGGTCTAAATATAGGCCAGTATTTCGTCATACGTAAAAGCAGCACAAAAATTCATGTATCATATAGGCCATAGTGTTTTGTCAGATCGCAAATGCTGTGTCAGATACATGGCAATGACGTAAATGAGAAGGTATCAATTGTTGAATATCTGACAACCAAATATTAAGAGCCTATGGCAAAATTCTACACCCCTAAACAAGGATCAGATGCAGCTACGAACAGGACAAACTAGAATGGACATGAACGTAAGACCTACAGCTATGAACAGGACAAAGTAGAATGAACTTGAACGTAAGAGCTAAACTGCTGCATCAATAGGCAAATGGCACAATTAGGATATTCCTCATCTTTAAAAAAGGAAACTAAGCTGCTTTTATGATAGAGGACATCAGCTTGACGCATTCCATTAGGCTAGACTAGCACAGCATATAAAAGCTATGGATTGATTTAGTAATTACGCATACAACAATCACCATATACTGTCACAACCAACACTCATAGAGCAAATAAAAACTTAATTCAGGTACAAAATACATGAAGTAAAAAGGTTATGATATAGCACAATTTCTAGTGTCAACTTCAACACTAAACGACCTAGGACACAGCAATACTCAAACACTATAATACTTGCCACATCCAAGCACGAGCTAGAATAGCTGATGTCGGTGTCCAGAGGAATGCCAGAAAGGACCCTCAATGATCGAAAAACTGATAACATGAAATTGGGGAGAGCTGAATATGCCATTTGCTTGGAAACATCCTTTAAGAAAAATATCACAATTTATTCACTCTAAGGATTGACATGGAAGCAAGGGGCTGTGACTGATTAGTTAGCTAAAAGAGCAAATAAAAGAAGCACAATATAAATTCAACTACATAAAAAACATGGCTTAAAATGAAGAAATTGGAATGAAAGAGAAAGTAGCAATAGTATCAAATAACTGCACCATATACACTTCAAAAGGACTTTCTATAGTAGCAGATTGCACTAATATTTCAGTTCTACATTGCTACTGTGATTGATGATGGCATCTGGAGATTTGGAATGAACAGTAAGGAGCAATGGAGTAAAAATTACTAGGATGAGTTCAAAAATATTCCAGATTCAATAAAAGCACAACATATAAAAGAGCAATTCTCATCAGACCAATTAAATACTATTACTAGTCCTCCATTGAGTGTATCATGTTAACACAACATAGTAGCATAGATTTATTGGTAGCAACATAATAAACACAGCATCACCATAGAAAGATGGTCTTCAAAAAGCCAGGAGGAACACTATCGGTTTACCGCTAAAGTGGCACAATTTAACGCTTACTGCAACTAAGCAAGAGCAGCAGAGGCTGGCGTGCAGCGGAATATACCAGATACACCCCGTTTGACCGCACAACTTATAACATAGAACTAAGGAGAGCAGAATATGCTCTCTTTTTTTTTTTTAAGAACTACGGATACTTAGGTTGGACCATATTGACATATTACTGAGCTCAAGGTATATGTGCACCAGAAAATAAGGTTCTCCATGTTGTTAGTATAGATATTCTTGTTTCATTTAAGCCACAATGTTAAGTGTCATAAAACAAATATTATGGCTATCAAGATACATAGCAATTCTGTAAATGAGAATGCAAGAACTGCTCAATATCTGACAATACAAATATTTTAGAGCCCATGGCAGCACATTACACCCTAGCAGTGTGGCAGCAAGGACAAACTAGAATGAAGTTAAACGTAAGAGCCCTACCAGCAACAGGAAAATCTATATGAACTAACATTAGAGCTAAACTGATCCCTCCAAAACCAAATGGCACAATTATGAGGTAGCTAATATTACAAAATTGAAAATAAAGCTGCTTTTGTGGTAGCGAATGAACGGATGCAAGCTTGATCCATTCCATTAGGCTAGATTGGCACAGCATATAAAACTGCCATGCTATGGACGATTTAGCAATAACGCAATGCAACAGTCACCATACTGTCAAAACCAACACTCAGTTTCGATATACTAGATAACTTAATTCTAGTATTCAGCAATATACTAGAGAAACAAGCTATGATGTAGCACAACTTTCAGTTTCGATAAGTTATTATACCATACCTTGTTTCCCATTGGAGAATCCTCATCAATTGAACAAAACCTGATCTCCACACCAACGATAAACACTGAATTTCACTGATGGATGTGCCTTTAAAATGCCAGGGAATTCCATATGTGCACTGCAGCTTTGTGGGACATCACGAGACAACTTCACCGTCACTCGATCAAGCATTTCAGCACATCTCAGTAGTACTTTCAGTAACGCAACTCCATGCTCTTCTCCATTGAAGTCTTCGATTTCTACTTCTTTAAGATCATTCAAGGATATAATTTGGCTCCTCCAGTTGTTCGGTTGATCACAAGAGCAATTAGTGGAGCAGGGTTTATTGACCTAAAAGAAATTGATAAAATGTGTCACTAATGTTCCACACGAAACTTGTAATGTCAAGCATATAACTAGAGCACTTTGTTCAGGCTGAAAAACCAGTGAAAGAGCGATTACCTGATGTAGTGTCACCTTAAGGTTTTGTATAAAGGTACAAAGCCCAAGTAGATCCAGCACCATTGCTCCATAAACGTGTCCTCCAGTTCCAATATCCAGCTCCAAAATGGTGAACTTTCTCGTCGGAATTCGTGATATTTCTTGCCCAAAGCTCTGGTCAGCAGCACCGAAGTTCATCTGCAGATATTTTGCAGCATATGTTACAATTATGAGATCATTTTATAAAGAACAGCAAGGAACTAGGAGAGGAGACGCACATTTTCCCGTATGCTCAGGGATAGTACATGGCCAGGGATGTCCGGCATCAGCGAACATGTATTTTTCTTGCTGTCAGTGAGCTGTGTGTTCCCAGTGGACTCTAGTGTACTTAATGTCAGGGAATACATGTGCCATATTACACCAAATCTATCAGTTGCGGAACGGGATGGACAATGCCATGAAACATCCTTCAACTGAGGTGCAGAGAATGAAAAGCTGCACTCCTTGTTTATACCACGATAGACATCAAACATCAAAGTCTTGAGCACAGGGACCACGATGTCAACATGTACAAGCTGCGGAACGGCATAAACATCTAGTTCCTCAAGTGACTGTGAATGAACCGTTAGCGAGTCGAGCTTCCAATAGGAAATTTTAAGCTTGCGCAGGCGAGGGCAGCGGGGGAGCAGGTCACCAAGGTCGGTGTGGCAGGCACCGAGGAACAGGCTCTCAAGTGCCGTGAAATCTCCTGAGAACGAAAAGCTGTGCATCTTTCTTACACCATCGATAGCATGAAACTTTAACTCACGCACAGGGGCCACGATGTCAACATGTTGAAGTTGGACGGCGGCACACACATGTAGTTCCTCAAGTGACGGCGAATGCACTGTTAACAAGTCGAACTTCCCTCGAATATGGAGCTTGCGCAAAAGAGAGCAGCGAGACAGCAGCGTACCAAGATCAATGTTGCAGGACCTAAGGGAGAGGCTCTCAAGCGCCTTGAAATCTCCTACAGGCGGCAGTGTCAAGCTTGAAGCAAAAGACAGTTCCAGGGACGTGGTACGATCGAAGCAGGGCAGCTCTACGACATCTGCATCATCTGCATCATCTGCATCTACATCGACGGCGAGCTTTGCCGGCGCAAGCAGCGCAACGACCCGAAGCATTGAGGAGATCCAAGCAGGTGAGAGGCTGTGGTACCAGGGGATGGAGATGCTGACAGACCCCGCGGGCCGGGCGACCCGGTCGAGCGCCGCAAGGAGCCGATCGGGACAGATGTGGTGGAAGTCGAGCTCGGGGAGGCGGGTCCAGAGCCCGCGCCAGCGGCGGGAGACCAGCCCCGTGTGCGCGGCGGCGCGGGCGCAGCCGACGCGGGCTAGGATCTGGAGGAGGAGGTCGTCCGGCAAGGAGCTGATGTGGTCCGCGTCGTCGGCGCGGCGCCGGATCCGAGTGCCGCGACGGAGAAGCCCAACGCGGCAGCACGTCGAGGATTGCTGTTCCTCACGGCAGTCACAGCACACGCCCCCCGCCGGATCCATCCCTCGCGCGGCGCCCGCGGCCCGCCGGCGACGGCGCTGGGAAGACGGCGTGGGGGGCGGGGCTGGTGCAGTGAGTGAGTGCTTGGGGAAGAGACGGCCGGCGGTGGAGACGGGGCGAAGGGGGAAATGATGCGGAAAGGGTGGAGGTCTATTTTTTTATTTTATTTTTATTGATAGGGAAAGGGTGGAGGTCTAGATTCGATGGATTGGGGATTTTTCTTTTGGGAAAATTCCTTGCCATTGGCAAAAATCCTAATCCCTCTTCAGCCACCGAGAAAACTCTACTCCCGCAGGTGCCAGTGACCAAAAATATTTATCCCCTTCGTGCCATTGGTGACCGGTTTCCCCAACAAACTACGGGTTGTCTTCTTTCTCTGCCTCCCAAGCCGGTCGAGCACGCCCGTGAAGAGCAGCGGCAGCGAAGCGCCGCACAGTGACGGCTGCTCGTCAATCGTTGTGGAGCTGCACACAAAAACTTATTTCTTGCGAAGCAACTTATCTCACAAGCAGCTGCACTTGAGTGGACGTGCGGGCCTGCAGTAGTGCACACAACAAAGAGCACGAAGAACTCCACGAACTGAAGAACAAAGTGCAGCTCGCCACAGAAATCTAGCTCGAAAACCAACCAAATTGAAACTAGAGATCATGAAAATTTAACTACAACCTCACAACATCATGCGTGACCCAATCCAAAAGAAAGCCCCAAGAAAGATCAAACATTTCGCACCAATTTTAGAAATTCATGGAACCCTAAGAAAATGGGGAAAACCGAAATTAAAATGTGCTCGAAGGAGTAATCGATCAATCAATGATCGAGACATGTTCTCATTTGTCCTAGCATCAGATTCCCCAAAGAAATTCGAGCCAAATCGCAGTTCATAAACCAATTCAATCTCAAAGCTCCATTGTCTCCTCTAGAATTTCGCTCGTAATGACGCAACTGATGCAGAGAACTGCCGCTGCAGTGCACCACTGGCCGGAGAGCGGGCTCCATGGAACGGCGGCGGCAGCAGAGGCCGACGACTTCGCGAGTTCGCGGTGTCGCGGTGGGCCGCGGACCGGCGGTCGCTGAGCGACTCGGACGCATTCGTGGAGGTGGTGCCCGACCGGCTAAACCGGTCATCACTGGCATGGAGCAGACAAAAGTTTTTGTTTGATGGCACTGACGGGATTGGAGTTTCTTCAGTGGTTGAGAAGAGATTAGGATTTATGCCAATGGCACTGGAGGGATTTTCTCTTTTCTTTTTCCCGAACCGATTGGAGAATTTTTTTGCCCTCGGCAGCATTCTTGTTTACTCCCTCCGTTTTTCCTTGTTGATGTCACAGTTCAATTCAAAAGATGTGTAAATAACATAAACCAGACAAATACAAATATCAGATTCAATGAGAAAAAACCCAAGGCCTGACAGTTGACCTAACAGATAAAATGATTATGTCAAGTCCTAGACTTCGAAAACGACTTGCAATGATATAGCCGTAACACCCCAATGGATGGAAATGAAACATAGATGGAACACATGGATGGCGCGGGTCAGCGGGCGATGGAGCTCCTGAAAAAGTTGTGCCAGCCAGCAAGCTTCGGCAACATCATTAGAAACTGTACAATACGCTGCCTCTACACTAGACCAAGAAACAATGTTGACGCTTGGAGGAACAAGAGACAAGACTGCCGCCCAAGAATAATACTGGATGGGGTATTTGCAAAAAGGGTCATGTTTTGGATATCAATTACGAAATCGGTCTCCTTTTATAGAATTTTCAAAATGGTTTTGTTTTTTGAATCTGAAGACATGGGTAGGTCTTATTCCGTTAAGAGCTCCTAACGGTGTTAAATGGTTTGCAAAAAGACAAATATGCTCTTTGCAACATCGGTCCTACTTTGTCAAATAACTGCAAGTATGGTCTTGTTTGTAGTATTAGCAATATAAAACTGAATAGTCAGATATTTAAATACTTTTGTATCCTAATTTAAATTATTTCAAATATTGCTTCGAATAAAACTAAAATCTGAAAATATTTTTTGTGGGATTTCATCTCTATTTTGACTAAAATTGATGACCAACAACAAACAATTCACAGATAATTTTGGACATGATAATTAGCAATCGTCAAAAATCACCTGAGAATCACATAAGTCCAATGAAACAACATTTTGCATCAGTCCATAGCAGAAATTTCGCTTCAGTCTGTCCAAGGAAACAACATATGCAGAAGCTCCAACGAAACAACATTTTGCATCAGTTCATAGCTGAAATTTGTTGCATCAGTCCAACGAAAGAACATACGCAGCTCCAACGAAACATCGTTTTGCATCTGTTGCTCGATGGTTGTCGGTGTTTGACATGCGTATAATTATTTTCATTAATTCCGCAAGCGTACGGATCACCATTATAGCATTTCACTTTGGAGTATTCCAGGGGTTATCGTATTAATTTCTCCGCAGGGAGGAGCGATAAGAAGTTTGAATTGTAACAAAGTAAATACATTGTTGTGTAAAAGAATAATACCTTGCTTAATACGGGGGTAAAAGGGTATATGATAATATGGGTGGCACTCACCATATAATCCAAGAAAATATATAAAGAGAGTAGAAGTTACATTGGAAGAACGAGATAGAGACAAGGTTTCCTATGTATTAACCTTACATTTATTTACTCCTAGCAATTAGTTCTACAAGATTATGTACTATAGCTAAGGTTATGTACATACAAATCATGTTGTTTCGAAGCACCGCCATTGTACCAAGGTTGAGTTGAACCCCAATACACAGGTTCCCCTTGGGATCTAACCGCTATTGAAAACCCGGTTGATTCGCCTTTGAACGTGGTGTATTGCAGAGGCCTAAACACGTCTGTCACACGTGGAGCTACCATCCTCCGTAAAGACGCACGTCAATTGTGCATAGGTATAGCTCTAAATACCACGCTTACAACTATCCTAGTGGAACTACTCTTGATCGAGAGAATAGCCCTATCTAAGAATGTAACACAGCTTTCACTAAGCACGAACTCTGTTTCGGCAAAGCACTCACTTATACTACTTAGACACAATCACGAAATCCACAACAAGACTTGTATGAACACTAACTTAACTAAGTAAATAAACTTAAATAGAAAATAATTACTAAAAGAAATAAATAAAGAATAAACTAAATAATTATAGAAATAATTATATAAATGCTAAAAAATAATTCTACAAGAGTTAAAGTACAAGAACAATACCGAAACTCGGAGCAGACTTCCGGAACCCCGAGAGAGCTCTCACTCTACTCTACTCTAACTCCCAATACTAATTCTACTTCTACACAAATGAGTAATGGATCTCTTGGATCAGTGAGGTGCGAATTGTTTCTGCACACCACTTGTGTATTTATAGGGTCCTTAGGACAGGGGGTATTTATGCCCCAAAGAGACTTGGCGGGGCCGTCAAGCTAGGTCGGCCGACCTAGTAGGGGAGGGGGGGGGGGGGGGGGGGGGCGGCCGTCCAATGTAGCGGTTGGCCACCGCCTCTTGCGTGGGCGCTCCAGATTGCCTACTGAATTCGGTCCGAAGGTCAGTTACTTTGTGGAGGCGGCAGAAGTGGAGTAAGGGCCAAGTTGAGGCCAAAACAGCTCACCTTCTAGAATGTCGGTGGAATTCTACCAAGTGGGCTTTGGTTTCTGCTTGTTTGGCCCGTTTACAGCCCACTGGAGGATGACCAGGGTCAATGGGCGACAAGTGGGGCCGGCCGCCTATGGTGGAGCCGGTTGGCCTACCTTTTTCTCGGTTTAGGCCCATTTTTTTTCATAATTTGCTCCTGCATCCAAATATCACCAAAAATCGTGAAAGCATGTTAGTTCCTAACTACTATGCACAAAATCTTGGTGAATAACCTTATTTATCGATATGTTGGAGGTCGAAATGTGATTTAACGACCACCAACAATGGCCTCGCATAAGCTTTGTTCTGCCCTGGTGTTGCTCGACAACAAGGGGGCGACACCCAGCAATGCCCCGTGCGCGGCTCCCTGCTGGACCCAACCATACGTGACACCGCCACCGCACTCGGCCGAGCCTAGGGCTGCGAAAGCCGCGTCGACTTCACCACGCTTCGTAGTGTCTGGCCGCTCGTTCCTGTCCTGCTAGTTCAGTTGCGCCCGTCCATTAGCTGGCCTCGCCGTGCCCCCCCCCCCCCCCCCCCCCCCCCCCCCCCCCGCGTGGCCCCGCGGCCGGCGTTCTGCTCCTCACTCCGCCGCTTCGCTAGGGTTAGGGTTAGTGAGAGAGATGAAAGGAGAGTTGGGTTAGGAGACAGAATGGAGTTGGACTCGATCGAACAGAACTAGCTCGGCTGAAGGAGAATAAAGCAAGGGTAGTTCGGTCTTTTCCTATTTCCCAATAGTTATCTGATTTATTTTAATTCAAAAAAATGGTTTCACTAAACGCCATCACAGATGGCAGTTTCAAGTTAAAAAAACATGACCGTTTTTGCAAATTGCAGAAAAGAATATCGATTTTATAATTGACATACAAAACATAACTGTTTTTGCAAATGGCGCATACTGTATAGCCTGAAATGGAACGGTGAGTGTACGGGCAGCTAGCCCAATCAGTTTCGGAATAAACCACCAGCTCAGAAGAAGAAGCCTGAGGAATAACGAGACACCATAATCAACAGTGACATGATATACCTCAAAATCCTCTTAATAGATGTAAGATGAGGCTACCTAGGATCATGTATGTGAAGGCAAACCTGCTAAACATTATAAGCGATATCTGGGTGCGTAAATGTCAAGTATTGGAGAGCCGAAAAGCAATGGCTCCGGCATTAGGAGGACCAACATCAGCACGCGTCTTGGGATTAGTGTCAACCGGCATGGATCATGGCTTGCAATCACCCATACCTGCATGCTCCAAGATGTCCAAGGCATATTGTCTTTTTTTTTTTTAGGGCTAAGGCATATTGTAATTGCAACAAAAGCAGATGACCGGAATGATGCTCAACAGAAACTCCCAAGAAGTGATGAAGTGGCCCAAGATCCTTCATAGAAAATTTCTGCTTAAGGGAGTCAATAGTACAATGTAGCAAACCCATAGAAGAAGCTATCAAAACTATGTCATCCACATAAAGGAGCCAATAAACAGTGTCGGCTCTTCGGCGATATATGAAAAGAGAAGTGTATGTCCTAGCTTCAACAAATCCAAGAGCAAACCGACTGCACCGGGCACGGGGAGTTTGCTTGAGGCTATAAAGGGACTTGTTCAGGCGGCACACATGATCTCGGCGAGAGCTATCAGCAAAACCGGTCGGCTGGGAGCAATAGACTGTACCTGGCAAAGTCCCATGAAGAATGGCATTCCTCACGTCAAGCTGATGGATGGGCCAATAATGAGATTGTGCAATCATCAACACTGTTGGCACTGTAGCCAGCTTGACAACCAAGCTCAAGGTCTCATCATAACCAACACCTGGATGATGTGTGAAACTCCGAAGGACCCACCGAGCCTTGTGCCGATCTAGAAAACCATCGGAGTGAAACTTGTGCTTGAAAATCCACTTGCTAGTCGCAACATTGGCGTGACTAGGACGAGGAACAAGTTACCATGTGTTGTTGGATAAGAAGGCGTCGTGTTCTTCTTCTATAGCGCAACGCCAGTTGGGATCGATGAGGGCGCTCCGATATGTCTTCGGAATCGACGAAAGAGTGTCAGCTTGAAGATTCATCTGGGACTTGGGTTGTCAAAAACCTAGTTTGCCCTTAGTGACCATTTGATGAGGATAGTCCACAAAACCGATGTGGACAGCACCGCTGGGCAGGGGCCCACGCGACGCGTGCGATGTGGCCGTGCTTGGGGCAGGCGAACATAGGTGGCGGTGAGTTGAATGGTCTTGTTGGGGAGATGACTTATCAAGTTGTAAGCTTCATGCCATTGAAGTTAGGGAATCCTTGAGTATGAATGTTTTGGTGATTACATGAGAACCATGCATATGGCTAACATGTGCTTTGAGTATCTTATCCTTTAGGTCACATGGAAATTAGTTCAACAACAACCAACCTAAATCCTCAAGTCAAGGATGAATAGTTGCCTCATCAACTCATGGATGGACTTGTCGGAGTCGCGGTCGAGGAGATGGATCAAGGCTAAGGACATGCTTGATCCAAGCAAGTGTTGGTTTGGATAGATGTTAGGCTTGAGTCCATAGGAAAAATTGGACTATCAAGAGGGTTTGAGTTGGTACTCTTTAGTAAACACTACTGTAGAGATCTTTGGATGCATGATGTGTCTCTCAGGTGCTAGGGTTACAGAAGAGGAATGCATGAACCAATGTAGAAGATGTTGGAAGCAAGGATCAATGGAGAAGATCAAGTTCCAGCGAAGGTGAAGTTACCGTATGATACGGTGCCAGTCACCGCATGATGTTGTGGCTGCAGGGAGAAGTTCAGTGAAGTTCAGCCCAACAGAAGTGGATTGACTCATCGTATGATACGGTGGGTATCACCGTAAGATGGGTTGATCAACTTATGGTTTCCAGACACTCAAGTTTGGCAGAGGGTTGAAGGAAGATGGTCACCGCATGATGCGGTGGTAGTCACCGTATGATACGGTGATACGGTGACTATAGGAAGTTTGCAGTCTGAGTTCTGGAGTTCACTGAGGATGTCACCATATATATGATCAGAGGGAGATGATCATCGTATGATGCGGTGGGCCCTTTAAGGCTTCCAGAGACTTCGTAAAATTGACTAGTTCGAGAAGATGAAGGAGATGGAGTCACCGTATGATACTGTGAAATTCACCGCATGAAAATCCAGAGAAAGGAGAGTCTCTGGTTGAGTCACCGTGTGATCCAGGGTGTTGGTCACCGTATGATACGGTGGGGTCATTGTATGGTTTCCAGGAGGATGGCAAAATGGTTGAGTTGCTGCAAGCTGGAAAGAATGAGTCACCGCATGATGCGGTGCTAGTCACCGTATGATACGATGACTAAGAGAACAGTGTGTCACATAGGAAAAGAAGTCCCAGCACGAGATTGGTTAGTCACCGTATGATACGGTGACTATGGTCACCGTATCATGCGGTGATTAGAGGATTTATGGGCAAAAAGTTGGCAACGGCTAGTTTGATGGGTAGAGCCTATAAATAGATGGTTGACCAACGGTGGGGAGGTGCTGTCAAGAAGACAAGTGAGGGGAGAAGAAGCACTTTGAGGGATTTGAGTGATCCAAATGCTTGAGAAGAGTGACACCATGTGCATCCATTGATCTGTAGGCTAGTGAGTGCTTGAGAGGATTGACTAGGGCTGTTACTCTTGGTCTATGGCAAGGCCTAGATTGGTTAGGCGTCGGTGGTGAGCTTGCCAAGGAGTGTGGAAGTATCGCCAGTTTGTACACAATCTTCGGGCTTCCCGTGTGAAATGAGCTATGTGAAGGGAGCACCCTTTGGGCAGCATCACATGCAGATCCTTATCTCCGGAGGAACACACGGAGTTGTCGGCGGGACGTGCCCCTGTCTTCACCCGGAGGGTGAAGAGTTCTCTAGGAGGTATCACTTTCAAGCGGAGGGACGTGGTCAAGACTCCAGCGAGAGTGACCCAACGTGGACTAGGGGGAGGCGCCATCCCCCTGATACCACGAGATACATCATGCGCATTCTCTATCTCTCCTTTACTACATGCATTTACATATTGCTCTTATCTTGATAGCTTGTAGTACTTGAGTTTTCCTTGCTTAGATATATGCTCTAGTTGTTTCCTTGGTACTTCCATATGCTCTCTAGTTGCTTCTATCATATGCTTGCTTGTGTACTTTGTGTGTAGCTTCCTTGCTAGTTGATCTAAGGACTCTCCTTAGTGTGCTTATCTTAGTTGGTCATCTAGCATCTTGGTATTGCTTGTCTAGCTTATAGTGTAACTTAGATTTGCTCTTGTCTAGTGAACTTGTATATCCCTTAAGGTGCTTGTGCTTTGCTCATACACTAGTTCACTAGGATAAGGACTCTCGTTAGTGTGCTTGCCATATATACACTAGAACTACTTCCTAGGAGTTGAGTGGGTGTTAGAGCTAGGAGAAAAATTTATAGTGTGCACCGATTCACCCCTCTCCCTTTCGGTCACACGGTCCTTACACAAGTAGGCGATGGTGTGCAGCCCTTCAACCAATATGTGGGTGGCATGGAGGCTTGGAACAATAAAGTTCGAATAACGTTGTTGATGGTGCGAATGATGCTCTCGGCTTTACTGTTCTGTTGTGAGGTGTAGGGGCAAGATAGGCGTAGTGCAACGCCATGTGTGAGGAAGAAGGTGCTGGTGGAGGAGTTGTCAAACTCATGTCCATTGTTGCACTGAACATTCTTGATGGTGCAAGCGAACTGTGTGGCCACATAAGAACAAAACTTAGCTAGTGTAGGAAATTTCTTGGAGTTTAGAAGAAGTGTGGTAACGTCGTCCAAAGGTAATGGGAGCAATCATTAATAATTGCATGCATGGCAAATAGTGTATTAAATTGAAGTTCTTTAGAGCACGAGACGAAGAACTAGCGAATGGTAAATGAATGTGACGACCCAATCGGCATGGATGGCAAATAGTGTCACACTCATGCTTATTACAATGAATGGAGGAAGCACTAGCAAGTCTAGATAATGCCTCAGCGCCGGGGTGGCCTAGGCAGCGGTGCCAAACAGCAGCAGGAGTGGTGGCAGTGAGAGCACATGATAGAGAGGATGGTGCCGGCATGGACAACGTGTAGAGTGGCTCAGAGCTATTTCACCTGATAATCATGTCGTTCCTGGACTCGAAGATCCTTCACAGAGAGGCTAATTAAATGGGTCAAACTCAATTAAGCGCCAGTTGTCAATGGTAATTAAATTGGCGTATAGAAATCAGATTCTTAATAATGCTAGGAGAGACCAAGACATCATTAAGTTAGAATTGACACGGTAAAGAGACATGGCCAGAACCAATGACAGGTAAAAGGGACCCATCGTCACTCACAATGATAGTGGAATGAGGAGACATTACCGGCATTTGAAGCCATTTGGGATGAGGCTCCGGAATCGACCACTCAGTTGTTGCTTGGAGGGGCACGTGAGGGACATCGCGCTAATGAAGGCGTTGGCATCCCAAGACGACCACACGGGCTTTGGGGGGGGGGGGGGGGGGTCCATGCAGTCACCATGTGTGCCCTGGGCAGCAACGGGGATGGTCGCAGACGTGGGCGCCAGGGGGGGGGGGGGGGGGAGGGGAGGGGAGGGGGTTGCGATCACCTGCTAGGGGTACAGGGCTGGGACTGCCGAAACCATGGGTTACAGGAGCCCCGGCATGGTGTAGCTGTAGGGTGTGGCATCGCTAAAGAATGAGTGCTACGGAGATGGTGCGCCGAGTCAAGGAGACAGCATGCGCGACTGCTGTTTCTGTAGTCGAGATGGTGGAGCCATGGCAAGCTGGGCGGGATGGGGCAGCATCGGGGCTGGAGTAGTGGGCGACGACACGGTCGCCAGGCATGGCGACGAAGGTCGTCGACGATGTCAGGGAGGGGAGTGGCCCACAAAGCTCCTCGAGCTGAAGATCCGGCCAGACATCGATGAACCAAGGGAACGGACGTTGGCGCATGATGATGGCGATGAGGTGCTGGAACTTGCCATTCAGGCCCCAGAGGAGCATGAAGGTTCGATCGCGTACTTCTTAACCGAGGTCCCTGAGGGCTTCGGCGAAGGCCTTCATCTTGCGACAGCAGACTGTGACGGACAAAACGCCCTGGACGTAGTTCCGGAACTCGGCGTTGAGGTGGAGAGCGCAGGTCTCACGATTCGCCAAGAATTGTTGTTCGATGTCGAGCCACGCTGCTGCCACGATCGTCGACGAGCTCCATAATTTTGAATAAGATGGTGTTATACAGAAAGGAAAGGACAACATAGTCCATCCTGTATTAGGCAGTAATGTCGGGGAAGGCATGTCGGACATGACGTGGTTGGTGAGGGCATAGTGGTCGAGCGTCAGCATCTGGTGGCCATGCCACTTGTAGTGGGGCGGCAGGAGATCCAAGGTTATGGGAACCAACGCCTTGATGTTTCGGACCGTTGATGCCTGGTGTGAAGGTTGGCGATGGTTGCAGCCTTGACGTATTCGGTGCAGGCGGGGTCATTGTCCTCCAGCAGCGGTACAGCGGTGGGCAGGGTGCGAGCCTTGGTGGCGGCAACGTCCCAAGCCGTGGCGGCATGGGCAACGACGGCCTCATGGTCCTTGGCGAGGGTAGCATCGCGCTCGGGGGCAGCCACGTCGGCGCGCTTGCGGGCAAGCAAAACTTCGCGATCAGCGTCAGTGGTGGCTGCAGTGGCGTCGGGGTTGGGCATGATTGGCGGCAGCCTAGGGTTTAGCGAAGCAAAAGTCACATGATACGTGAACCCTCAGTCATACAATGATAAACAAGATTAGTCACGCATAATTGTTGTATATTTGATCAATGTTCTAAATAGTCGACTATAGCCACCGCTATACCCTTTGGGAAGACGAGGGGCTAAGCGAAGCCAATTTAACGCAAAGCTTCATAGCCCGCTATAGCCACCGCTATGGCCGGCAAAATCCACTAAATTAAGATGATTTAGCCGGCTAAATGGGGGTGTGATGAAGGCATAATGATGTCTGAAACTTTAGAAGATGATTTAGCCAACTAAATCAAGATGTTTAAAACTTTGAACGATGATACAATGAAGGCACGAAACCATTGACTTATTTTAGCCAACGAAAATTTTTTGGTGTCATGTTATATGTATAATTATTTACTTATTTGTTAATAGTATTATCAAACTTCTAAATGGGCTTAGCTATTGTTATAGCCTGCTATAGGCTTTCTTAGTCGTTGTGGACATCAACCGCTGAAAGCATTAGCCTGCTATTTAAAACATTGATATTGATAAGTAACATTGTTTTACATACATATATGCCAGGTCGGAGAGCAATCGATGACCGAGATCACGTGACACGCGCAAGGCCGCGGCACAACCCTAGCGGCGCGCTGGGCGTGCAGGGTAGGAGGCAGCGCACGGCCCAACAGGAAACAAATGAAGAGAATAAACATTCTATTCTAACAGTAACACCCTACCTCAGATTGTTTGTGGTGAACTAGGGTGCTTGCTTTATAGGATTTTACAAAATCAGCTATGGTATATCACTTTCCAACAATAATGCACCCCTTGAGCTCGAGATATCCAACTCCCTCACATAATTAAATTTTAGTTGTCATTATAGTTTTCATCTCGCCTAAAATCAAAGAAATAAAATGCCATACATGGTTCGTTTTTTTTTTTTTTGGAGAATCGCCATGCATTGTTCTTGACGGATGGTATTGTAACGTCCTTGCCTAAATTCCCTACTCTCACTGTATAAATGGTTGTGAGGTGATGAGCAGAGAGACTTTCAATATCTATGGTTGTAACATACTGCCTAATAGTACTCCTTTTGTTGTTCTTTTTTTTTAATGGATTGCCTTTTTGGCTATGGACACAAAACATGGAATGTGAAAAATGTGTGGTGCATTGGGGAGAGAGAGAGAGAGAGAGAGAGAGAGAGAGAGAGAGAGAGAGAGAGAGAAATAAAGATACTTTGTAAATGAATGACACTCTCTTTGACAAAATTATAACAAAAAATGCATTCTTTTCTATTTAGAAAGAGTATTAATTTGTGTCATAATAATTTGGGGCATTTTCGTTTCTACCCTGGTTTGTATCTCAATTGCGATTTTACCCCTTTTTTCAACTTTGTGATTTTACCCCTGGTTTTTCAAACTGAAGCAAAAACTAGGGGTGGAAACGGATCGAATACGAATCGGATAGTGTCTTTCCCACATCCATATCCATATTTGTAAACGAATATGGATTCAAATACGAATGTTTTCGAATACAAATACGGATCGAATATTAAACGAATGCGAATACAAAATCGAATGTCACTATAATTCGGACGGATACGGATACATCTAACTTTCTATGTTGTTAAGACAACTACTACACTTTTTTCTCTCTAAAGTATCTTTAATAGCATTATTTCATATGGTCTACACTAGTTCATATCAAAATTGAATCAATTTTATAATATTTTTTAATAATATATGAGAATATTTATGATACAATAGCGGATACGAATACAAATACGGATATGTCGAATATTTGATGTCAAAACCTCAAACCATATCCATATCCATATTTTCTAATCGAATTCGAATACGAATTCGAATAGTGTAGAAATATTAATCGAATGGCAAATTTTGTACCACATTTGTATTTTACCGGATATGGATATCGAATAACACGGATTATCCGCATCCACTTTCCACCCCTAGCAAAAACTTACCCCTATGGTTGCGATTTTACTCCTGGTTTTGAAGCAAATCAAGGGTAAAATCGCAACCATAGGGGTAAGTTTTTGCTTCAGTTTGAAAAACCAGGGGTAAAATCGCAAAGTTAAAAAAAAGAGGGGTAAAATCGCAATTAAGATGCAAACCAAGGGTAAAAAACACAGTAATCCCTAATAATATTAGCCCACGAGACCGAGAAAGTGATGTAAAGTTATAAGAATATCATATGATTATGTTTTTAGTTCACCATTTGAAGCACATAATCTTGATGTTATTATACTGTATAATTTGTAAAAATAGATTGTGCCGCTTTTCTTCTGCTTTGATTTCTTGCTAGATGGAAAACCTAACTTGTGCCGCTTGAAGCAAAAACTCCTCCTTTGTTGGTACTACGGTCTCCTCTTCCTCGTCATCTTGTTCCATTCGTGTGTAGAATTTGGATTGCTTCTCTCTTCTATCCGCCAGCGGATCTGAAGCAACCCCAATCATAGGCATGACTTGGATGCATGTACCGGAGTACACTAGGCGACTACCCCGCACGTTGCTGCGGGACTTCATGTGGTTTGAGAAGACCGTTGGAGAGATGAACCCAATATTTAAAGTTGTAAATTTGTTGTGTACGTGTTATGCTTGAAACCTAGAACATTTTAGGACATTTTTAGTGTGGTTATGGTAATTGACATGGTTTGAAGAATCACATAAAATCCCTAAAATTGCAACGTTTCTAGTTTCAGAAAATTACTTACAATTTTAAAGACCCCAAAAACAAAGCGTCAAGAACATGACATGCATATGCATGATTGAATGAATACATTGAAGGTGCAGAACTATGAGAAATTGTTGAATGAACATGTCAAATTTTTTGAAGCAACTAAAATTAGATGGATGAATGGAAATGAAAGTAGAGGGAAAGTAATCCAAAGCACATCAGTGGTGCTTTCGATCTGTAGCAATTTCCAATATAGAGGGACTCTACTTTGTATCTGCCTTATCAAACTGGAGCTCTGAGGAAGAAAAAAATATCCAATCCGAGCAAGTGAGGCATTTATATACGAATGAATCAATCCAAAATTCCAGAATGATGTACAAACTCAATCCAAGAAAGAGATGAAAGAGGAGGACGTCAACCAATAACCGAGGATCCCTCGGACATGCCTTGCATGATTTGGCGACCGAAGATGAGGCCAATGGCAAGAACGATGCTTCGCAACATATTGCACTTGCCTTGCTGCTCAGCAGTGTCGCTTCTGGAGATGAAAGGGAAGTTGTTGCTGGTGTTGTGCTTGTGGCCATCGCGAATATGATTCGATGGTGTTTTATATCAGAGTATATTATAGCTAGCCATGGTTAATATGCATTGATGGTGGTGGATCTATTAGAGGCCCATGCGGCAGTTTTGAATCTGACAAAGCGGTGGTGGCTAGTGGGCAAGAAAGGTGGCGTTCATGGCTGATGCAATTGGGTTGTGAAAAGGAAACGCTTGGCTTCTAATAGTTATTAAGAAGATTATTTTTTTTGCATGGCCAAGGAATGATCTAATGCTAAGGAGCAAATGATTCTTAGTGATCAGACGGCTAAAAACAATTGTGATGACGTGGCTCGCTGTGGTTGCAACTTTATAGCAATTAGTGATAGTTAGTGGGTTGCATCTATATAAGATATATAGATTTCTGAGATGCGGCTGTTTGTGGAGCCCTCTGACAGGATTGCTGTTTCCGGTGTTGGTGGCGCCGGCGCCAGATTAAGATGGCGTTTGGATCCCCTATAGCTTATAAGAAGCTGGATTCTAGATGTAGTTTGTATAATCTGGCTCTTAAAAAAAATCTTAGTGGGGGTGTTTGGATTCTGGATTTTTTAAATCTAGAATCCAGTTTCTGAGATGGTGAATGACCAGTTTGCCCTTTTTTATTTTTGGTTATTGGTGACATAAGTTGTAATTATCCAAAATCATTCAAGGACAGTGGGTCTCTTGACAAATAAAATCACCTACAAGTTGGGTTAGGTCAGATTATGGGATTCTTAAAATCTCATAATCTGAATTCTAGAATCTGGTGCATAATCTAGCTTGTTTGCATCCCCTATAGCTCTTAAAATTTAAACTTTTAAAATATAGGTGGATCCAAACATGCCCTAACAATTCAGAACAATACAAATACTCTTTATATGTATAACATATTTTATTTATTTTAGTTTATTTGCTGATTATTTGGCACGAAAAGTGCAGTAGGTAGACTGGCATACAATATGTAGATTATTAAAAGGAAACAATGTAACATTTACAAATACATATCAAAACTTCAGACCAGAACCTTTGAACTTTTCCTCAACGACCAGGTCTAATTTTTCTCCCATCTCTGTGCTCATGTGATTGTCGAGGTTATAGGACCTCGATAGATTTGTTATGGGGGCGAAGGGACCAAGAATACGATGGTGAACACGAGACAAGGAGTTTAGACAGGTTCGGGCCTCCCGGAGGATAAAAACCCTACGTCCTGTATGTTGTGGTATTGATTGTGTATGTTTTAGAGGAGATCTCTGCCCGCCTTATATAGTCGGTGGTACAAGGTTACATGGAAAGAGTCTTAGTCGGTTACATCATGGAAATACTTGGAGTACAAGACAAGAAGCCTTTCCTACATCCATCCGAGTAGTAGAACCTTCCATCTTGTATCGTGGGCTACTCGGTTTCTTCTGGGCTGGTCCGACTACCCTTGTCAGATTACTCGGCCCTTTGGTCTTGAGGGTACCTGGGGTCATGGTAACGACAGTAGCCCCCAAGTGCTTTTTGATTGATCCAGTGAATTGCTTCCGACTAGTCTTCTCTCCATGTAGGAATTGATCTCAAGTGATATTGAGAAATTAAAAAGAACTTGACCTAAATCAAGTTTGAGGTACTTGACCTCGGGTAGACCAAGGCTAACAGGGCCTTGAATTAGGCATGCTGTCAGTTGACATCCAACTCTGAATGATATCAGAAAAATTGGTTAAATGTTTGTTGAAGCAAGTTTATATGTAAATGCCGTGTATATAACAGCAATCAGCTTTCAGAGCTGATTAAGTCCATAGAGGAAATTTGAATAAAGTCAACATCCGAGTTTGTCGGCTAGGGCTGAAAGCATACTATGTAAATAGTACCCAACTGACTGAGTCGGCCTAGGCTAAAAAGCATGCCTACAAAATTGAAAATAATGAATGCACGATCAGTGCATCATACTGATGTAGCCCCCGAGTTACTGTGTAATTCGTAGAATTGTATAGTAACTCAAATTAAGCTGAACCAAGAAATAAGATCTTGATCCGAGTGAAAATAAATTCAACATCCAAATCTATCGGCTAGGGCTGAAAGCATACTATGTAAATAGTATCCAACTGACTGAGTCGGCCTAGGCCTTGAAAAAGGCATGTCTACAAATTTGAAAATTATGAATGCACGATCAGTGCATCATACTGATGTAGCCCCTGAGTTACTGTGTAATTCGTAGAATTGTATAGTAACTCAAAGTAAGCTGAACCAAGAAGTAAGATCTTGATCCGAGTTAATAAATATATGATCAGTGCATCATACTGAATTGTTGGAAAGTAGCATCCATTATATAAGGAACTCATATTTCCCTGCGCACAAGGCAATTAGAACAGGAAGTCACAATGAGTCTCAGCCAAGAACTTCTCATTCCGAGCTGGTGTCTAGGTCCATCCAGCTAATCAGCCAGGGATGATTACAACCCGTAGCCCCCAAGCTGTCTCTCAATGAAAACAATTGAGATTCAAAAGAGGATAAATTCTAGGTACTATCCGACTTAAATTGTCGAGGATATAAGACAACCCGTGTGCCTGGCAAGTCTGCCGAGAGAATGGTGGAACTCATGCAAGTGAGTCCACGTGGACTAGCCCCCGAGTCTGTAGATAATCAGTATGATTATGTGCAGACTCAAAAAAGACCAGAAGCATTAAGATTACTGATAATACAGTTGTTTTGAATTTTCGTGGAACTCACGCAAGTGAGTCCACGTGGACTAGCCCCCGAGTCTGTGGATAATCAGAATGATTATGTATAGACTCAAAAAGAACTAGAAACACACAGACTGAAATCTGTACTGTTATACAGAAAAAATAGCTGAGCATCATACAAATAATCTGAGAGATTAAGTGTATACTCTAATAATGCACATTTAAATTTTATCCGAGTCATCCATCCTTATCCACCGAGTCACAAGTTTACTGTGACGAGTTTGTCGTTGATGCAGGAATCTGGACAGGCGCTTTTCAGATCCTGAAGCAGAAACGTCAGATCATTTTCGTCCTTTCAGATTCTTTATCTGGGCCTTTAAAACCAAGTGTTGGTGTTGGCAGCTTGCTCATTCTCCCAGTATCAAACCATGGCTGGCCGTAAGGACTCCAGGCGTAGGGTTTCATCCGTCGCAGCGCCATCAGCTCCGGGCGTCATGCCGCCGCCTCCAGCAGCTCCAGCCCAGCATCACCTGTAGTTCCAGCGCCTGCTCCTGTACCCCTGGAGATGGTTGAAGTGCTCAACGAGCCTCCACTCGCGGTGATTCATCTTCCAGCGGAGGCCCCAGCTCTGCCGGAGTTCATCGTCATCTCATCTGGGGAAGAGGACGAAGGTGAACCGCGCAGGAGGTACCTGCCAGGGCGTAAAGATCTCCTCGCCAAGCCATCCTGTGTTGCTTACAGGACCCGCAGCCGCCGTGGTGGGTAGATGTAGGTTCCTTGTAATAGGCTAGAGCAATGATGCTCGCCTGAGTCTCTTGTAATGCATATTGTTCTTGTTTGGTAATGTTCGTCTGCATCTTCACCTTTTGGTGAAGCGTCTTGTCTGTATTGTATTGCATTTTATTTTCAGTGAAATAAAGAGGCTCAATTTCTGATGTGAACTGAGTCACGTTGTAAGTCAACTGAAAAATACAGAATCCGAGTGATCTTCCTTTGAGAAGCCAAATTGTTCCTGCCTATTTTCCGAGTAATTTGGCCGAGTAATTTGGCCGAGTAATTCTTAGGGTTCCAAATTTCCCGCCCATTAGCAGCCCTAGCGTATAGGAGAAGCTAAACGGTTAGTAAATCTGAGCCGCAGAGATAGACTGGGCGTTTTAGACCGTCAGATTTGAATCATCCGCGTATATTATTAGGTCTCGCCGCAACAGCAACTCCTCTTCTTCCTCTCGCCATCGTTCCTCACACTGTTCATCAAATCCCTAAATCCCGCATAATCCTCGCGACTCAGATGGCCGGAGAAGGAAATCAGAGAGAGATGGAGGAGATGGTAGCTGCTGGAGCGCAGCCATTCAATGCTTCGGCGGGTGCAAGCTCAGTCTCGAGGAGCAATTGTTCCAAGGAGCACTGAGGGCGGATCTTCAGGCCCTCTGATCGTTGTTCCCGATGCTGCTGAAGGAGAGAAGGCCCATCCGTGGCCTAGATCAATCTCTTCTGAAAAGAGATTGGAGTTCTTGGTGAAGAAGAGTTGGCTGCCAAGCAAGGAGATCATCGGCTGGCGAGCGGCAGAAGGGGAAACATTCCCATCTCTAGGGCCAGGTGAAATTGTAGTGTTTGAATCCTTTTTTCGGCGCGGATTTGGATTGCCAACCCATCGCTTTCTCAGATCTCTGCTGCATTTTTACAAGATTCAGCTGACGGATCTAAATCCGAATGGTGTCTTGTATTTATCGATGTTCAACACTCTTTGTGAGTGTTTTCTGGGGATTGAGCCCCATTTCGATCTTTTCCGAGATTTATTCTTCTTGAAGCCACATCCCTCAACCGACAAACCACAGGTGGTGGGAGGCGCCGGTATTCAGCTCCGGAGGAAGAATAAGTACTTTGATTGCCAATTGTCCACCTCAAATAAAGGGTGGCACTGTAAATGATTTTATTGTGCAAATGTTCTCCCGGCCCTGCCCAAATTTGAGAACAAGTATCCAGTGTATAAGGATATTTGGAAAAGTAAGCCGGGCCCTTCAGTCGCTGCAGAGTTAAGAGAACTGCACAGGTTGATTGCAGCTGTGAAGGAGCCGAGTAAAGGGGTTCTCGGTCGAGCCATTGCGCTGAATTTTTGTTTGAGGAAGTTCCAGCCTTTGAAGGCGAGATATTTTCCAGCCTGGCTATGGAGAGGTCCTAAGGATCCTAACCAAGAGCCGATTCCTGGGGGATACAGTGAGGTGAAACGTCGAGTCATCAGCCCCAGGAACGATTTCTTTGTCGTAAGGGACGCTGTCACTTTACTGAAGCCTTCAGGTGATGAGTATCAGTGGTTCGGCTACTGGCATAATGATCCTCGTCCCGCGGTGAGTTTACTTTTACTCATTTCTGAGTTACTTTCCTAACGAAGTGTTGATGGCTTTGAAATATTCTTGTAGGGTCGTGATATGTTCAAGAACCCTGGTCCTGATCCTCCGGTGATTTCTGACGACAACTTGGCGCCTCTGCGAATCAGGGAACAGAATATTGAGTTGGGCGGTGATGATGACGAAATCACTGATGCTGAGCTCAAGGCCCTGTTTGGGGACTCGGACGACGACGATGATGTCGAGGCCGAAGGTGATGATGAAGCTCAAGAAGGTGGCGAGGATATAGAGGATCCTCTGGCCACCAGCGGTGAAGATGGAGATCAGTCTCCTGGCCATGAGGAGGTTCCTGCTGCTGCTGCTACTCAGCCTGCATCTGCTGGTGAGTTGATTTATAATCGTGAAAGCCGTAGTAAGGCTAATCAGGACTGAGATGCTCGTCGATTAGGTCTTGAATATGCTGTAGGCCAAGGACCCAACCAGCAGTTGCCCGAGCGCCCAAAGCGTAAACGGAACCCTTCAATAGTCATCTCTAGTTCTGATGACGAGAAGGCGCATGAGGATCTAAGGGATGCTGAACCTTTGTCCGAGAAACCAGCTGACTCAGGAGCCAGAAAGGCTAAGAAGACCAAGGCTCAGGTCCGACATCCTTCCTTAGCTGTTCAAACTTTTAGACAGGCATTACCTTTTTATGTTAGAGGTCACCTTGCTTCCTTGTTCTGCTTAATAGTCCAGTATAATTCTCACAGGCTAAGGACGCGGTTGTGGGAGAGGACAGCTCCCAAGTTCTAGATGCCAGCATGGTTGAGAGGCATGCAGAAGATGTTGATGCCAATGCTGGGCAAAACATTGATGTGGCTGTTGCCACTCTTGATAAAGAGTTGGCAGTTATTGATGTTCTTGCTAAGGGAGGTGATGACGTCAGGGATAAAGATCCTGATGAGATGGTTACCAAGGAAACTATCTCAGTTCCTGAGTCGACCATGCGCCAAATTCCAGCCCCCAGCAAGAAGAGGATAAAGCCATTGAGGAGGCTGAGGGTTTCTGACAGGTAAGCCTTTTATGGCAACCTTTAACTTATTCTTTCGTCTGTTAAATTGCTTTAGCTGACTGAGCTTGACTTGATTTTTTTATCTGACAGCCTTCCTACTGAAGAGGAGCCGGTGATGACAGCTAAGAAGATTGTTCCCGTAAGAGGGGAAATGGATGTCGAAACGAGCGTGGAGAAGACTGTAGTCACAGAACCGACGCTCGCCCTTGATGGTCATGGCCAAGAGAATCCAGAGGAGACCAATCAAGAAGTCGCCGAGTCATCAGCTCTGGTGCTCCATCCTTCTCCATCGCCTGTGGTGGAAGCTCAGATGATGAGCCGAGAAGACCCATTAGTCAACCGGTCTCAAAGCTTTGGCGGTGCCAGCTCTTCTGGGCCTGACATGGAGGTTGAAGATCTTCCTCCTCCTACTATTGAGTTTAACCCATCCTTGTTTGAATTTAAGGAGAGCCAGAAAAGGTCTGGGAGCCTTTCTTTCGAATTTGCTGGAGAAAAGTAGTTATCAACGAGGAGGAGGATGAAAAAGAATTTGACTTATCGGAGAACCAGCTGATTGACTTGATTGACACTCAGCAGGTGAAGTTTTTGATTTGCCTTTCCTTTTGCACTAAAAAGGGGTCAATGCTTATCATGTGTGATTTTTACAGAAAATTATTACTAAAATTCGAGAGAAGACTAAGTTCTTCAAAGTTTTGAAGTCTGCGGCCGACTCGCTCCATGAAGACCTGACTGCTAAGCAGCTGAAGATCCAGGAGCAACAGGAAGAGCTGGCCAGACTGAAGGCTGAGTTGTCAGCTGCTCATAAGGAGAAAGCTGAGTTTGAACTCGCCCTAGCAGGTGATGTCTTAGAACCATTGCTTGTCAGGTTTTCTGAGTGTGTGGACTCATCTGACTTGTTTCGTTTTATAGCTCAACCCAAACTGACCAAGAACAACCTGGATGAGCTCGAGCTGTTGAGGAGAAATGCTCCTTTGCTGAGAGAAAACGTGGCCAAGGCAAATCTTGAAGCTGAAAACAAAGCTAAGGCCTTGTCGGCAGCTCTCCAAGAAAAGGACGCCCTTAAGGTTGAACTGGACAACTTGAGGACTAACTCGGACCTCCTCCTTACCGAGAAAGAAGAGATTCAAGGTAAAGGTCATGAATAAAGGTCTTTAACCAGTTTCTTATATCTTTGCTGAAAGACTTTGATTTTGCAGGTGAACTGATGACTTTGAAAGGAGAAAACACTTCTCTCATTCAAAGTGCCAAAGCTGTCTGCCAGTTGTTGACGGTCCTTACGACCCATTTTTACCGTCAACTTTATGCACCTTTTGGACCTAACACCATCACCAAGGGTAGACATAGGGCTTATTTCTAACAAATTTCACTAGTCTTGGTGAAATTATGAGTGCAGGTGCAATTCATATAAAAACAGGGGAAAACAGGCACTAAACATGGACTTTGCAATCGACGGATTTTCCCCGGACTAAAGAATTTAGTCCAAAAGCCTAAAACTACAGAACCAGGCTTCAAGACCAAAGAATGCAAGTGGATTGGGCACATACATAGCCAGGGGAAGGAGCCAGAGGAGGACCAGGCCCAGTGGGGCCCAGGCCAGGTCGGCCGACCCCCCCTGGCCAGGTCGGCCGACCTGACAGGGAGGCCCCCCTGGCCCATCTTTTTATGGCGGTTCACAACCGACCTCTGGAGGTCGGTTCCCACTGCATTAATTGTCACCGACCTCGGGAACCGCCTCAAAGTTGCCAACCTTCCAAGGCTATAAATAAAGGGGTACCCCCCCCTCTCTCAAGACAACAACAGACCACAAGACACAAGACTCTCCTCATTCCCAATCCACAGGCCGAGAGCCTCTTGTATTTTAGTAGAATAGGAGAGAGGGCAAGGAAGAGATAGGAGTTCTCCTCCTCTTTTCATTGGAGGTTTAGTTCCTATTCTTTTACCTTGGCGTGTAAACACTTCTAGTGATTATACATGGTGATTATCTATCTTTTGAGCTTTATCATTCGTCTAGGCATAATTCTTGTTATACTAGTTCAACGGGATCGTCGCTCCGCAAGGAGTGCTCTAGTTCTCTGAATCAGTATTAGGCCGGGACTAGAGTAGTGATCGATAGCATAGACGTGGTGTCTAGGCTGGAGGTTGCCTTTGACCGCTGTGTGCTCCACGGTTTGTAGAGGTAGGTGGCAGGAAGTGACAGCCCTGTCCATCCAAAGGAACCCTCCACGTTCGGGTACATAGTAGAGCCTTAGCCGGAGTGGCTTGGCAGACCAAAGCCTAAGCCGGTGCTCGAAGTAGACGAGTAGAACCTGAATTCGTCTAGCCTTAGAAATATCTAGATAATAATCACCCTCTCAATTCTAAGCTGCTAGTTGTCTTGGTTGTCCTTGGGTAAAACTTGCCTTGCGGTAGAATAACTCCGTTCCTTGGGGAAAACAAATACGATACCTTGGAATACTCCCGGGTGAAGTGCTACAACGGTATTCCGTGCGCTTGCGGATTTATCTGTGACGTAAGAAATACCAACAAGCATTTCTGGCGCCGTTGCCGGGGAACGGTTGATATCTCTATTGCAAATTAAGTTTGCCCTCGTAATCTATCTTACTTACCGTTCTGTTTTTATTTCCCTTAAATTCAAAAACAAAAAAAAAACATTTCATGGAGTCACAACCCACCATCCAATCATTCTCTACTCCACGGGGCGAGCTCTTAGAGCCACCATCATGATCACAACCTATTTCTTCATCTGGCTATGAGTTTTCCCCCGATTACATTTTGATGATAAGAGGTTTATCCTTTTTGGGTTTTAAACATGAAAATCCTTATGAACACTTGCGAGAGTTTGAGCATTTGTGTTCATGCCGATCGATCCATGGCATGACACAAGAAACATTGAAATGGAAATTGTTTCCCTTCTCTCTCAATGAGAGGGCGAGGCAATGGTACATTTACACCACTAAGAGAGTAAACGGTGATTGGAAAGAATTGCGAGACAAATTTTGTCTAGCATTCTTCCCCGTATCTCGTATTACTTCTCTACGAGCGGAAATAATTAACTTTCGTCAAGAAGAGGAGGAAACCTTAAGTGCATCTTGGATCAGATTCTGTTCATTAACAGACTCTGGACCAGAATTGTTGCTCCCCGAACCAGTTTTATTGCAACATTTTTATTCGGGATTGAGCAGCGATACCGCACTTTATCTTGACACGGCCGCTGGTGGATCTTTTACTCATAAGACCATAGCGGAAGCACACGAACTTTTGGATCGAATTGTGGAAAACACGCCTTTTTCTGCTGATTTACTAGTTGAGCCGGAGTCAATAGATGAGGAACTCGTTGCGCAAGAAACACAACAATTGGTGCCTACATTGGTAGAGCCGACGCCCGAGTTCTCATCTAACATAAGAACCATGATAGAGGAAGATGAACCTCTTGAGTTCCCATTTGAGTTCGAGGAAGAGACTTTCGAAAATTTTGGAAACACCTTGAACTACTCTTGTCAAAAGAAACCTCAGATCTGTGCATCAACCCCCGAACCTTTGGAACAAGATTTTCTCTTAGAAACTATTCGGGAGTTGACGGCGATCATGAGCGATGAATGGTTGAAGGAAAATGAGCTTTCTTCCGATATCATTCAACTTGTCCTCCCCACCTCAACCATTCAAAGCTTAATTCGGGAATCCAAGGTTGACGTTCTCTACAGCCCTCTAGTAGGAGCCAACATCATGTCCGAATCCTTTGCTTTAACCATGTTTGGCAGCGAAGCATGGGAACCCACTAGCAAACTCCTTAGAACCTCTCCGGGGCATATCTTTGAGGGTTTGGGGATCGTTAGAGGCGTTCGCATCAAGCACGATGAAGCGGAGGTATCCTTGGACTTCCATGTCTTCGGAATCTCGGATTTCGATGTCCTTGTAGGATATCCCATAGAAAAACTTTTCTTGGGGACGTCACCTTTTCGAACCATCGACTTCACCCTCGGCGATGAACCTTTTTCTATTCCTATCACTCAAGCACGAAATTCCTTCGCCGAGGAGCTACCTAAGGAAGATGAATGCATAGAGGAGGTTATGGCGATATTTCTTCATAAAACCCCCGAATCATCTTTGGATGAAGATGCTCTTGATTTTGTTCTAGAAGAAGATGATTCGGAGGAAATTTTGGAGCTACCTGAAACCCTTGCACCGCCACCACCTCCAATAGAACTTAAACCACTTCCACCAGGCTTGCGCTACCCTTTTCTTCACGGAAACCCCGAAACCCCTATCATCTTAAGTGACAAGCTTTCGGAGGAAGAAAGCACTAAACTCTTAGCCGTGTTAGAAAAGCATCGCTCCGTTCTTGGCTACTCGCTAGGAGACCTCAAAGGAATCAGCCCTGCTCTCTGCACCCATCGCATTCCCATAGATCCTGAAAGTACACCTTCTAGGGAACCTCAAAGGAGGCTAAATAATGCGATGAGAGAGGTTGTTAAAAAAGAGGTCTTAAAACTATTGCATGCTGGTATTATCTATCCTGTTCCACACAGCGAGTGGGTGAGTCCAGTGCAGGTTATGCCCAAGAAGGGAGGAATGACGGTCATCCATAACGACAAGGATGAGTTAATCCCTCAACGAACCGTCACGGGATGGAGGATGTGCATTGATTACCGAAAACTTAACAAGGCCACAAAGAAAGATCATTTTCCGCTGCCCTTCATCGATGAGATGTTGGAACGGCTGGCAAATCATTCTTTCTTTTGTTTCCTTGATGGGTATTCGGGATATCATCAAATCCCCATCCATCCCGACGATCAAAGTAAGACCACTTTTACATGCCCTTACGGAACTTATGCTTATCGACGAATGTCTTTCGGGCTATGTAATGCTCCTGCTTCTTTTCAACGATGCATGATGTCTATCTTTTCTGACATGATCGAGGAAATTATGGAAGTTTTCATGGATGATTTCTCTGTTTATGGAAAAACCTTCGATCATTGTTTAGAAAATTTAGACAAAGTCCTGCAACGTTGCCAAGAAAAGGATTTAGTGCTCAATTGGGAAAAGTGCCACTTCATGGTTAGAGAAGGCATAGTCCTTGGGCACTTAATCTCTGAAAGAGGGATAGAGGTGGACAAAGCTAAATTAGAAGTAATAGAAAAACTTCCACCTCCTGTTAATATTAAGGGTGTTCGCAGTTTTCTTGGACATGCGGGGTTCTATCGTCGTTTCATTAAAGATTTTTCTCAAATTGCTAGACCCCTTACAAATCTGCTCGCAAAAGATGCACCCTTTGAGTTTTCTGATGATTGCATGATTGCCTTTACTACTCTAAAAAATGCACTCATCTCAGCTCCAATTATCCAACCCCCTGATTGGACGCTGCCTTTTGAAATTATGTGTGATGCTAGTGACTATGCTGTGGGGGCTGTTCTTGGTCAAACTAGAGATAAAAAGCATCATGCGATTTCTTATGCAAGCAAAACACTGACAGGAGGTCAATTAAATTACACTACCACTGAAAAAGAGCTCCTTGCTGTTGTGTTTGCCTTTGACAAGTTTAGATCTTACTTAGCCGGAGCAAAAGTTATTGTTTACACTGATCATGCCGCTTTAAAATTTTTGCTCTCTAAGAAAGATGCTAAACCTCGTTTGATAAGATGGATTCTTCTGCTCCAAGAGTTTGATTTAGAAATTCGTGATAAGAAAGGAGTAGAAAATTCTGTAGCGGATCATTTGTCGCGCATGCAATTCACTAACCCGCAGGAACTACCCATCAATGACTTCTTGCGCGATGACATGCTACTCCAAGTGAGGGACGCGCACCCATGGTACGCCAACATCGTGAACTTCATCGTGACGGGGTACGTACCGCCCGGAGAAAACAAGAAACGACTCATCTACGAGAGTCGCTGTCACTTATGGAATGATCCCTACCTGTACCGTGTCTGCGCCGATGGACTGCTCAGACGATGTGTGCCAACACCTGAGAGCACACAAATCATCACCAAATGCCATGCAGCTCCATACGGGGGACACTATGGAGTGTTTCGTACTCAGGCTAAGATATGGCAAAGCGGATTCTTTTGGCCAACAATGTACGAAGACACAAAAGAATTCGTCAGACGATGCCCACAATGCCAAAGATTTGGAGGCATCACAGCAAGGGATGCTATGCCCCTCAACTTCAATCTACAAGTCGAAATCTTCGACGTATGGGGCATCGACTTCATGGGGCCATTCCCCAAATCCCAAGGCTATGAATACATCTTGGTGGCAGTTGACTACGTATCCAAATGGGTAGAAGCAATGCCTTGCAGAGCCGCTGACTCCAAGCATGCTCGCCGGATGTTCCACGAGATTATCTTCCCAAGGTTTGGAACACCGAGGCTAGTGATAAGCGACGGAGGGTCTCATTTCATCGATAAGACCTTCCGTAGCTTCCTTAGAGAGCTTGGAGCACGACACAATATTGCCACTCCATACCATCCCCAAACAAGTGGGCAGGCCGAGACATCAAACAAACAAATCAAACGGATCCTGCAAAAGACCGTACTAGAGATGGGGAATTCATGGAGAAGCAAGCTACCCGATGCACTATAGGCATACCGAACAGCATACAAGACGCCCATAGGCATGTCACCATACCAACTCGTATATGGAAAAACATGTCATTTACCCATCGAGTTGGAGCACCGAGCATATTGGGCCATCCGAACATGGAAAATGGACCTAAGGGATGCTGGACGTAAGAGAAAAATGGAGATAGCTGAGTTGGAAGAATGGAGAGACAAAGCATATCACAACTCAGCTATATACAAAGAGAGGACTAAACGGTGGCACGATCAAAGGATAAGAAGAAAAGAATTCAAAGTTGGAGACAAAGTCTTGCTATTCAACTCACGGGTGAAACTCTTCGGGCACGGAAAATTACGAAGCAAATGGGACGGGCCATATACAGCTATTGACACTTCGCCGCACGGAGCAATCACACTCCAAGACGACGAAGGAAACAGGCAAAAAGGCAAGTGTGGGGGGGATACATCGCGAAAACAGAAACAAACACGCGCAAATCACTCAGAACCATCATGGGAAGGACAACACCAACAAATAAGCGAAAATTGGGCACCAGTGGAGGCCACACCAGGTCGGCCGACCCCCCTGGACCAGGTCGGCCGACCCCTGGTGGGTCCCACTGGGCCTCTGCTTTCCCGTGCTACTCAAATTAGTTTCCCACACTCCCTTTTTGCCTACCATATCTGTCAAGTTCATTCTGAGATACGAAAATAAAACTTGACCAATTAAAACTTGGGAAAATTTCTTTTTAGCACATCTTTATAAAACCCAATACTCTCCCTTTTTGCTCTCAACATAATCATGCACACTTGTTATTACTCGTTCCATCACCACCTGCTTGCGAACAATCTATCCATAGGACCCATGTTTTTTTCTAGATAATTGGCGAGTGTGATATGGTTCGATGAAATGATCCTTTGTTTAAATCCACGAAGTCCTTGGGAGTTTTATTTCAAAAAGTTAAAATATCATGGCTTGCTGCTCCTCTTTTGATACATAAATTCCTACCAATGCCATATATTAATCACAACTTGCAAACATACATACATATGCTACTTGTTTTTGCAATGAGCTTTTCCAAAATTTTGCGACCCTAGTGGGAAACCTGTCATGCTTTCTTGATCAAGTTCACGTACACGACCCACCAAAAATGCTAAACTCCTACACCGGGAGTTAGCACATCCACCCATCCAAATAAAGACACTCCTCACTTTTATCCCATTTTACCTCTCTCTCTCAAATAAACAAAAGAGGGACATGGCTGTGCAAAAAGAAAAAGAAGGCTCACAAAAAGATGAGCAAGTTAAAGAAAGAGAAAAATGCTCATGTACAGAGCATGAAAAGAAAAGAAAGAAAAATGATAGCCATGTCTCGGAAATACAAAACAAAGAGAGGTAAAATCCAATAAAGGAGTCATCACGTATAAACATCCACACATCCATCCACACATGCACTTCTTGATCAAGGTTGTATGACTTGAATTCTCCGTGGATCCTTTCTTTTGGTTCAGCAATATTTGTGATACAAGTATGCCTCTTCTATCCCTACCTTGAGCTCCACATACAAGCCTTAGAAGTAGGACAAAAGAGGCAAGATAATGCTTTGGTAAGGAAAATACACTTTTTGAGTGATCCGAGAGAATCAATAGAGGAGCAAGAGCTATTTTATTTATATTTTTCAAAACTCTTTCAAAAACCCAAGGTACTTAGTAGGTGAAGGCAAGGTGACTTAAGTCATGAATCGTTCCACTTTTCAATCATCCAAGAATACATGTTAGCCACCATCATGTTCACAGGTGGAAAGGTGTGGCTTGTAATAGCTTGTGTGCAGATTTCACTTACATAAGGGAAGAGTTCCTCTCAGTTTCCACTCACAGCTTTACTCGAGGACGAGCAAAGAGCTAAGTGTGGGGGATCTTGTTGACGGTCCTTACGACCCATTTTTACCGTCAACTTTATGCACCTTTTGGACCTAACACCATCACCAAGGGTAGACATAGGGCTTATTTCTAACAAATTCCACTAGTCTTGGTGAAATTATGAGTGCAGGTGCAATTCATATAAAAACAGGGGAAAACAGGCACTAAACATGGACTTTGCAATCGACGGATTTTCCCCGGACTAAAGAATTTAGTCCAAAAGCCCAAAACTACAGAACCAGGCTTCAAGACCAAAGAATGCAAGTGGATTGGGCACATACATAGCCAGGGGAAGGAGCCAGAGGAGGACCAGGCCCAGTGGGGCCCAGGCCAGGTCGGCCGACCCCCCCTGGCCAGGTCGGCCGACCTGACAGGGAGGCCCCCCTGGCCCATCTTTTTATGGCGGTTCACAACCGACCTCTGGAGGTCGGTTCCCACTGCATTAATTGTCACCGACCTCGGGAACCGCCTCAAAGTTGCCGACCTTCCAAGGCTATAAATAAAGGGGTACCCCCCCCCCCCTCTCTCAAGACAACAACAGACCACAAGACACAAGACTCTCCTCATTCCCAATCCACAGGCCGAGAGCCTCTTGTATTTTAGTAGAATAGGAGAGAGGGCAAGGAAGAGATAGGAGTTCTCCTCCTCTTTTCATTGGAGGTTTAGTTCCTATTCTTTTACCTTGGCGTGTAAACACTTCTAGTGATTATACGTGGTGATTATCTATCTTTTGAGATTTATCATTCGTCTAGGCATAATTCTTGTTATACTCGTTCAACGGGATCGTCGCTCCGCAAGGAGTGCTCTAGTTCTCTGAATCAGTATTAGGCCGGGACTAGAGTAGTGATCGATAGCATAGACGTGGTGTCTAGGCTGGAGGTTGCCTTTGACCGCTGTGTGCTCCACGGTTTGTAGAGGTAGGTGGCAGGAAGTGACAGCCCTGTCCATCCAAAGGAACCCTCCACGTTCGGGTACATAGTAGAGCCTTAGCCGGAGTGGCTTGGCAGACCAAAGCCTAAGCCGGTGCTCGAAGTAGACGAGTAGAACCTGAATTTGTCTAGCCTTAGAAATATCTAGATAATAATCACCCTCTCAATCCTAAGCTGCTAGTTGTCTTGGTTGTCCTTGGGTAAAACTTGCCTTGCCGTAGAATAACTCCGTTCCTTGGGGAAAACAAATACGATACCTTGGAATACTCCCGGGTGAAGTGCTACAACGGTATTCCGTGCGCTTGCGGATTTATCTGTGACGTAAGAAATACCAACACCAGTTTACTTGGCCAGTGCCTGAAGAAATGCCCGAAGGTCCTCTGCATGCAACGCTGGCGCAAGTCCCTGAAGCACTGAGAGCTCATTGCAAGTCAGTCGCCGAGTATGCTGCTCGTCATTCCTTAGGAGTGGTCAAGTCACTGTACCCCAAGATTGACTTGGCATCTTGCAAGGAGGGCTATGCCAAGGGCACAACCATTGAACGGGCAAATCAGCTGTCAATGGAGGCCGGTAGTTGTGCGGAGGAGTTGGTGAAGGATGTTCCTGTGTCGCCATAGTTAGGGCTATTAGGGATTCCTGTAAATAAAACAATTAAGTAGTCATATGCAGGATTGGATACTCCAGGCGTGAATATTTTGATGCCACTAAGCTCTTGAGGTGGCCAGGTGATTAATGATTTGCTTTTTGCCGTTAACTGTCTTATGTTTATGCACTCTTAGCCGTTCCAGCAATATTAGACCGTGAGTCATCATATGCGTAGGAGTTAGCATGGGAGTTTCACAATCAGAGCAGTTGTAACAATTTATGTATGATATAAGATGAGTGTTTGTCAGTCGGAGTTTTCTGTAGACTGTTTTCAGAGACCGGTTGCCTCCTTATGTTTATGCACTCTCCGTTGGAGCTTCACAATCAGGATGGGCAAGGCTTACTTAGTCATTCAGAAGAGATCCGAGACATATACTCATGTATTGATTAGCCCCCTGGCTCTGTTGTGTCTAAGGTAGTTGGTCATAACAGAGTCAAAGATGAAGTAAACAAAAAGGGATTTTATTTTATTCATGTGAGGCATAAATAAGGCTGTTGTACAAGTATGAGTTGCAAAAAAGTATTAAACAAAGAAACGACGTAGCTGATCAATGTTGTGTGTATGTGGGAGAAGATGCCCATTCTCTCGGCGCAGTTTGTACGATCCAGGCCGAGTGACTTCGTGCACGACGAAAGGTCCTTCCCAAACCGGTGATAGCTTGTGTCGGCCTTCAGTAGACTGGATTTTCTTGAGAACGAGGTCACCTACTGAAAAGGCGCGATCTCGGACTCGGCGTTGGTGATAACGTCTCAGCTTCTGAAGGTATACCGCGGACCTCCGAGACGCGTTTTCTCGCAGCTCTTCTAGTTGGTCAACGGATTGAGTTAGCTGCTCGTCAGATGGCTCCTCTCGATAGTTGGTTACTCGGGGAGATCCAAATTCGAGTTCAGAGGGGAAAACTGCTTCTGCTCCATAGACCAGGAAGAAAGGCGATTGTCCCATAGGACGGGTAGGAGTGGTTCTGAGTGCCCACAATACCGGTGGGAGCTCTTGAACCCATCTCGAAGCGTAAGACTTAAGTCGGTTGTACAAGCGAGGTTTTAGTCCTTGCAAGACCATACCATTGGCTCGTTCAACTTGCCTGTTGCTTTCGGGATGGTAAGTGGAGGCGTGGCACAATTTGATGCCGACGTCCTCGCAGAACGCATCAAACTCTTTGTTCTTGAAATTGGTGCCGTTGTCGGTGATGATCCTGTTGGGAACGCCAAACCGGAACACTATGTCTCTGACAAAGTCAATTGTCCGGGAGGCGCTTAGGTCACGTATCGGCACTGCTTCGATCCACTTGGTGAACTTGTCCACCATAACTAAGAGGTGAGTGAATCCACCTTGAGCCCTTTTCATAGGCCCAACCATGTCAAGCCCCCAGACCGCAAAAGGCCAGGTGGGAGGTATGGTTTGTAGTGCTTGTGCCGGCATGTGTATTTGCCGTGCGTAAAACTGACAGCCTGTACATTTTTGAACAAGGCTGGTGGCGTCGGAGACTGCTGTTGGCCAATAGAATCCTTGCCGATAAGCTTTCCCAACTATGCTGCGGGATGCTGCGTGGTTACCGCATACACCCGAGTGGATATCCTGGAGAAGCTATTGGCCATCTTTCTGAGTGATGCACTTCATGTAGACGCCGAGTCCTTCGACATCTCTTCTGTCGGCACTTTTTCGGAACAACTCGCCATCGATGACTTTATACGCCTTGCTTTTTCTGAAGAGAGGTTCATACTCCTCCTTTTTGCTAGGGAGTTTTCCGTGTTGTATAAAGTCAAGGAACGGGAGTCGCCAGTCTTCTTCTTCCGGGTTCTCGGAGATGTCTACAGCCATGGCTTCCGCATCAGGCTGTGGTTGCAGCGGCTCCTTTGGTGGAGCTTCCGGATCCATCTTGATAGAGGAGGCGGTAATGACTTCCATGAAGACTCCTGGGGGAACAGGTTCCCGGCCGGAGACTATGTTGGCTAGTCGGTCTTCCTTTTTGTTATGATCTCGGTGGACGTGCACATAATCAATTCCTTCGAACTTGTCCTTAAATTTGTTGACTGCTTGAACGTAAGCTATCATGTCCTGGTGAACACAAGACCAGTGTTTCTTCAACTGGTTGACAACCAGGAGAGAATCGCCCCGAACTTCGAGATGTTGGATGCCGAGTGATGCAGCTATTCGTAAGCCATGCAAGACAGCTTCATACTCGGTGGCGTTATTGGAGACTTTAAAACGTAGTTGCAGGGCATAACTCAACTCATCTCCACTAGGGGAGATTAGTAGGATGCCTGCTCCACCGCCTGAGAGTTGCAACGAGCCGTCAAAATACATGACCCACTCTTCAATCTTCTCGGGCTTGGGAGGAACCTGGGTTTCAGTGTACTCGGCTACAAAGTCGGCGAGAGCTTTCCCTTTTATAGCCGTTTGAGGCTTAAATGAGAGTTCATAGGTGCTTAGCTCAATGGCCCACTTTGCGATTTTGCCGGTCGACTGTTTATTCTTGAGAACATCCCCGATGCCATGAGAGGTTATCATGGTAATTGGGTGATCTTGAAAATAGTGGATCAGTTTCCGGGAGGCCATCAGCAACCCGTAGGTGATCTTGTGGATGTGCGAATACCTGACCTTTGAATCGGACAGAACTTCGCTGACAAAATATACCGGCCTCTGAACTTTCTGAACTTGGTCGGCTTCTTCTCTTTCTACAACGAGGGCAGCGCTGACTACGTGAGTTGTCGCTGCGACGTAGAGGAGAAGAGGCTCGTGTGGGTCCGGAGGGACTATGGTCGGAGGTGAACTCAGAAACTCTTTTAACTGGACAGAAGCGTTATGAGCTTCCTCGTCCCATACGAACTTGTCTTGGTTTTTGAGGAGTTTGAAGAACGGAAGTCCTTTTTCGCCGAGTCGTGATATGAAACGGCTCAGAGCCGCCATGCACCCTGACAACTTCTGGACATCACGCTGGCACTCCGGGACCGGCATCTTCAGTATTGCTTCGACTTTCTCGGGATTAGCCTCGATGCCACAATGGGTGAGGATATAGCCGAGTAATTTGCCGGATGGAACACCGAAGACGCACTTGTCGGGGTTGAGCTTTGTTGGCGTCTCTTACGGTCACGCGGGAAACACGCGACCGCGGGGAGACGCCGGGGGTTATGGAATTGTTCACTTGCACTATTTAACCAAATAATCCACAACTAGTAACAAGTACTAGATATGAATTATAAGGTTTGTCATGTTAAATAGAATATCCGCAAGCGGACGGATAACCCGTTGTAGCATTTCACCCGAGAGTATTCCAGGGTATCGTATTTATATTTTCCCAAAGGAAGACATGGTTGACAAGAGTACTTATGTTCATGGTGTTACAAACGATAAGTGATATAACCACATTCCAATGCAGGGGTAAGGTTTAATAATAATAAGGATAGTGCGACACACACGAAGGCATTCCACTCTCTCTAATAAAAGGCGAGAGACAATCCTAAGCAATGCTAAGTTAGACTAGCGAGCTACTACTCCAAAGGTACAACATTCATATAGCGCACACAACCTCTACCTATCATCTAGCGTCATGCAAGCACAAGCAAGCGTCTAATGCCTAGGCAACATCGGGAGATCCGGCATACGCAAGGTCTGCCTCGCGACTCCGGCCTATTTACGTACTCCTATGCCGTGCCCGAACGTGGAGGGTTCCTTTGGATGGACAGGGCTGTCACTTCCTGCCACCTACCTCTACAAACCGTGGGACACGCACATACCCAAGGGTGGATAGACTACCCCGGCACCATGCCGGCGTTACTAACCACGACTCTAGATCCCTCGAGGCACCCCCAACCCTTCGGATCGACAGGGTGATAAATCTAGAGCACCTTTGCAGGACAATGAGCCCGATGCCTAAACATGAGAACAACTAGCCTAACTAGCATTAACTAGATAAAAGGGATCAAAGCTAGCACTAAGTCATGCATAAGCGTTTGTCGCTCAAGAACGAGCGACGAACGATGAACGATTAAGCAAGTTCAAGAATAATCGATGATCGAGTATGAACGAACGAAGAACGAATGATGAACGAGCATGAACGAACTACGAACGATCATACAAGATCATGATAGAACTAGCAAGCTCATAACAACTATATGAATACTTGTATTCCATAGATTAAATAACAAGTCTTACAAAGAGAGAGGAAGGATACAAGAGCGCTACCCAATTCTCCACAAGACTTTGGGAGCAATAGGGCAACCCACTACTCAGCCTAGCACTACCTAGAATTGCCTCTAGCTCTAGTGTGAGGAGGAGGGAATGATCCTTGTGTATTGTGTGTCTTGGAAGGAGGGGGGGTACCCCTCCTTATATAGTCCTTGAAGGTCGGCAACTTTGAGGCGGTTCCCGAGGTCGATGGCATTTAATGTAGGGGGAACCGACCTCCAGAGGTCGGTAACAAACCGCCACAAAAAGTGGGACCCAGGGGGCCACCCTGCCAGGTCGGCCGACCTGGCCAGGGGGGGTCGGCCGACCTGTGCCTGGCCCCTCCTGGGCTGGGCTTTGGCAGGTGGCTCCCCCTCTGGGTCTACTTCTCTGGTCCAGGTGCATTTGGCCTTAGTTGTGTTGGACTTTGACGAGATTTGGCCTTTTGTCTTGGAGTTGTATTCCCGCGGCGAACGTTGTTTTGTAGAAGTGTTGATTTGTCGCCTTGGGGCATGATTTCACCTGGATTTCTCCCTTATTCCACCTGCACACTAAAATCTAGAGGTACATGTGGAAATAGGTTATTCTTAAATAAAATGCGTGCAAAGAATGTCCAATCCTTCTTGTTTATTGAGCTAGTTGACGGTCGAAATTGGTCCGTAACGACCGTCAACAACCCCCCCAAGCTTACGCCTTGCTCGTCCCGAGCAAGAAGTAGGACTTTAGGTTGTTGATCAGGAGTTGCTACATTGCCTACTTTTCAAAGGTACCAAGTGTATAACAAAGATACTCATCCTTGAGTTGAATAAGTTGGCCAAGGTAACTCACCCTTTTCCCTTAGTCCTTATGGGGCTTTTGCTTTATACTTCACCTTGGGCGGTTGAGAGAGAGAACGGTGTACGAGCATTTGTTTTCTCATTCCTTGTCTTGCTTTTATTCTCCGGAGGTTTTCAAAAAGATTTTCAAAAATAAAACCAAGTTCCTCAAGTGATACTCTCGAATCGTTTAAGTGGTGTTTTCATTCCTCACCAAGGCATGTGTGTTGCCTTATCCTACATCTAATAGGCTTTTTGTGGAGCTCAAGGTAGGATATGAAGAGAGGCATACTTGCATTCATATTTTGCAAAACCAAAAGAGTGGATCCACGGAGATAGCAAGCCATACAATCAAAGATCAAGATGTGCAAGTGTGTATATGTGGATGGTGGTGGTGTATGTGACTACTCCTCTTTTTGTTCACCTCTCTTTATTTTATATTTTGGGGCATGGCTATCTTTTCTTCTTTCTTTTTCCATGCTCAAGTTGAGAGCAGATAAATTTTCTTTTTCTTTTCATGCTCATCTTCTGTGAGCTTTATTTTCTTTCTTTCTTTTGCATAGCCATGCCTAATTTTGATATTTCAAGAGAGGTGATAAATTGTGAGGAGTGTCTTTATTTTGGTGGATGGTATGACATGTTGCTAACTTCCAGTGTAGAAGTTTAGCATATGAGGTGGAATGTGTACGTGATCTTGATCATGAGAGTATGGAGAGCATCTCACTAGGGTCACACAATTTTGATAAAGCTCAATGAAATGACAAGCAGCATAAGTAAGGTTTTTCATTAAGTACTACATATGGCTTTGGTAGGAATTTATCATCACTAAGGAACTTATAAATTTTTATGATTTTCGAAAACAAAAGCTCCGGAGTTTTCAAGCTTAACTTGGAACAAGATTGAGTAGCTCTTTTTACCATATCATCTCTCACAACAACTTAGGTTCAGTGCAAGCGTATGCTACCCACAAGTTTCAGGTTCTAAGCAAGTATTTTTCAGCCAACAAACTCAAAACTTGAAGAGTACTAAGTTATAAACTAGGCACAAGAGAGAAATACGGCAGAGCAACTATTCATCATCTCAACATAGAAGGAAAAGAAACATTTTTACAGCGCATAAAGAGACTACACTACTTATTTTTGTTCTTTTTAGTTTTGTTATTTTTATTTTGTTTTTCATATGAGGAGCAAGAGCAAGCAAAAACAAAGAGAGAAAAAATAAAAGGATACAAGTTGCGATACATGATACCTTAGTGGGGAGTATGGCGCCTCCCCCAAGCTTGTTCTTGCTCATGGGTTTGGTGGATTGAACCCCATGTGGCGAAAGTAAGCCGAAAGATCGGCTTGTCCCCGCTCCGTCATGTTGGTGAGGTTGGTGAGCTGGGTGTCGGTGCGCTCTTGCCACTGATGGGTTTGCAGGATGTGTTGGTTGAGCGTGTAGTCGATGTTTCCTGCCGTGGTCTCGAGCCTTCCCATTTGCTCGGAGAGGTTGTTCATTGCTTGCTCAAGGTGGAAACCTTGAGTCGCACCAGAGTCGGAGGAGTGTTCCTCCCATTGTTGTTGCGGAGTGAACATCCTTGGGTCATGCCCCGAGGGTTGCCATGCCGAGCCCCCGGCCATGTGCGGTGGCGGGGCTGAGTATGCACCGGGAAAATACCCGGTGTGACCATACCCCGGGCCGCCATGAGCCATGGGCTGTGGTGTGGGTGCCTCGGAACTTGATGGCTGCTCTGACCTGCGCGTCCTCCTGCGAGAAGAAATACTCCTGCGCGCATTCTCCATTTCTTGGAGCTCAATGGTTAGATTTTTGCAATTATACAAGCGAAGATCCGGATTAGGTAATCGAAACTCGTTTGTATACCCGACAAAATAAAATATGAGGGAATCATTTGGACCATGCTTAAGTGTATGACCACGAATAAGATAATCTTTGTTTATGAGCATGCGAGGAGTATCAATATATTCAACATTAGCATCATGCAAAGCACCTACTCCTGCAGCGATACGTGTAATCAACGAAGTGCACTCGATAGGTCCCATCATCCCAAAATTATCTAGCCATTGGTGAATCATGTATTGCACAGGAGAAATCTTAATTTTCTCAACCATAGCATAAAGAATTTTCATTTCATCCTCGCGCACAACTCTAATATCACTCCTAGGAAAAAGAGTGATGCCAACCCACATGTGCAAAAAGCGCAAAGTAGGGTGATGGATGTGATTAGTTCTAGGCTGCAAACAAGTTGAAAAACCCGTAATCCTTTCCCAAAATGCAAGCTTTGAAAAATCAGGAAGGGCACTATCAATATCAACATTGCAGCGAGTATTAAAGCCGAGTATCATGCTAAGGTCCTTCCATTTCAAACGATATTCTTCCCGGAAAAACCGAAAAGTAATACCTTCATCTACTACTCATAGGGTGCATAAAAACTGAAGTGTAAGCAAGCGGGAACCCGGTTCATCTACACTAGCAAAATCTTTCCACCCTATAGCTTTGAATACTCGAGAAAATTCAGCATCCATACCTGTTTGTTGCAGCAGCTCCGTGTCAAATGCTCGCGTAGGAGCAAAGATACGGTTTTGAAGAAGTGCGTAGGCGTTCGTCTCGTGCTCGCCCACCAAGTCGAGGTCGGTGTCGGCGAGGAGATGATGCTCGTTGTTGCTCTCTTCTTCGGCTGCATGTGGTGGACTTGGCGGTGGTTCGACCACGGGGCGCGCGCGCGTGCTTCGGCGTGAAGAGCTTGGACTTGAGCTTGAGCTTAGGGACTTCTTCAACGATCCGTACAGCCGCTTCGCTCCCGACATGGCTGCAGCGAGGGGAGCAAGAACACAAGAACAAAAACTCCGAACGGGTTATGTTAGGGAAAATTGAATCGGCGAAACCGTCGGTTGTTTTTGTGAGCAAGAAAATCGCAACTCGAAAAAACAAACAAAAACAAATCAAAACACAAACTAAAAGAACAGTGGGAGAGGAGTTTTTTTTTATGCAGAATTTTGAGGCAAGCACAAAGTGAGAGCAAAGGAGAACCTTGTGAGCAAGAGAGTGAAGTGAATGAGGAATGAAATGAGTGTGTGTGAGGGGGAGAACACTTCTGCCCGGCCACCCCAATTTATAGCACGAAATGTAGCCGTTTTTGGAACGTTGGAGGGGGAATATGACCGTTGGGAAAAAGATGGGGGGCAGCAGTGGCTGCCACAGGTCGGCCGACCTGAAAAATGGGGGTCGGCCGACCCCCCTGTGGGGCCCACTTGCTCCACCTCTTGGCCCATGGCCTCCAACAGTCATATGGTTCATGACCTTGGCTGCTATGTCCAGTAAATCCTCGTAAATATTGCTCAGAAAGATTTCCAAATAAAATCATGCTTCGAAATTCAAATGGTTTTTGGAAAAAATTGAAACTAGAAGAGAAAAAGTGTCGGAAAAATCCCAACATGTGGAAAATTTATTGTAGTGGTACAGAGGTACTCCAACACCTTGCACGAAAGAGTGAAAAAGTTTTGAAGAACCAAATATTTTTGGGGATTAATTTTTGTATGCATGGCGAGATGAAAAAGAAAATCCAAATAAAACTTTGTGAGGGAAGAATAAAATGCAAAGTGGTTTGGAAAAATGCAAATGGTGATTTTTGGAAAAGTGTATAATTTTTTTTTTAAAAAAAAGAAATTAAAAAAAGAAATGAAGAGAAAATGATAACGCCGATTAACCGGTCGGTCCAGGGCTTCGCCGTTTTAAGTCCGGCGAGCAAGGACTTCTCCATGCGTTTCATTCTTGAGGTGCCGGCCCCGTCCTTGGAGAAGAGGATGAAGATGGCTGCACCTTTTTTACTTGCCACATTTGTTTGATCTTGGGTTGTGTTGGTGGCTTCTCAATTTGAGGGGTCGATTTCTTGACCCATAACCCCGGCCTTGTTGTTGCGGGCTTCTTGGGTTGGTACCATGACGGGTTCTCACGTTTGTCAATTTGCTTCCAAAGAGCAATGAGACTATCCGTCTTTCTCGGGGTCACTTCAACTTCTTTGATGTTTGAGGGGTTTGGCCCATACTTGATCATCGAGCATTGTTCTTTTCGGGGTTGAAACTCGAATTTCTCCTCCTTCCCATTGATGTAGAGGCGGATTTCTCCAACTCCAACATCAATTTGGGCCTTTGTGGTGCTAAGGAAGGGACGTCCCAAGATGAGGGGCGTTTCCTTGTCAATATCCATGTCCAGCACCACAAAGTTCACCGGGACGGTGTGGCCTCTTATGAATACCGGCACATCTTCCGCAATCCCCATTGGAAAGCGAAAGAATGAGTCAGCCAATTGTAGCCGCATCGCTGTTGGCGTGAGGAACTTGTACTTTAATTGCTCGAAGATTGCCTTGGGCTATGCTCACGCTGGCCCCAAGGTCGCACAGTGCATAGTTGAAGTGGAATCTCTTGATTGCACAAGGGATTACTGGAAAGCCTGGATCAGCTTTTATTGTAGAAGGTTCTTCTCTTATTTGCCTGTTCTCCCCTGCATGGTTAGTCTTACGAGAGAACATTTCCCCTCTCGTAGTGATAACGTTAACTTTTTCAATGGGAGATTCTGGTTGCCCAGGAATCTGCCCGGAATTAGCAGAAGGAACGAGAGCAGCAAGCTGAGCTATTTGAGTTTCTATCATTTTATTAAAACTCAGCTGATTTTTGAAAGCGGAAGAAAAACCTTCTAGCTGTGAATTTATATTTTCTAAAACTTTATCGTTGGCAGCAAGCTTTTTGTTGATTGATTCATTAATTTTAGCTTGGCCAAGAACCAAATCTTTCAAAGTGGGCTGATTATTGTAAAAACCAGAAAATTTGTTACCTCTATTTTGATTTTGATTATATCCTTGACCTCCGTTTGGGCGATACCCGTTGTTGTTGTTCATGTAGAACGCATCTTCTTGGGTGTGGGGACAATTCTTCCCCATATGGCCCGTATCCCCGCATTCCTCACACGTCATGTGTGAGTCCAATGCACGAACACTACCACTTGAAGTGTGTTCATCCAAACGCTTCATGAGAAGGTCAAGTTTGGCGGACAACATGTCCACTTCCTTGACAGGGTGGATGCCTCTTGAGCGTGTTTGGAGTCGATCATCGCTCCACCCTTGATTGGAGACCATCTTCTCTATAAGATCTTTTGCTTGAGTAACGGTTTTGGAGAAGAAGGCTCCTCCAGCAGCGGCATCCATATGTCCACGGGCTGTTGGTGTTAACCCGTTGTAAAAGTGTTGAAGAATGAGCCATTCTTCCATCCCATGGTGTGGGCAGGCTGATGTGTATTCTTGGAGCCTTTCCCATGCCTCGGGTATGAATTCATTTGTTGCTTGCTGGAAGCTTGCAATTCTTCCACGAAGAGCATTGGTTTTGCCCATCGGGAAGAACTTAGCGAGGAACGCCGTAGAACATTTGTCCCAAGTGTCAATATTGGCGCGGTTTGCATAGAACCATTGTTTCGCTTTCCCAAGGAGGGAGAGCGGAAACAAACGGAGCTTGATAGCATCTTGATTGCCTTCTCCCGTGCCTGACGTGTTGCATATTTCTAGGAATTGTTGGAGATGAGAGTTGGCGTCCTCGGAAGCCTTCCCACAAAAGGGTATGGCTTGCACCACAGTGATGAGGCTGGACCTTATGTTAAGTCCGGCGTCACCAACGTCGACGTTGGGTCCAATGGGCACATTGGCGACGGTGGGCGCAGAGTATTCACGAAGGGTCTTTTCAGCCATGACGTTTGACGTAGATGGTGCGGAAGATGCGGGTTCGCTTGTCGAGAGTACTTGAGGGGAGACGACGACGCGGTGTCGAGTCTTCCTCACAAGTGACTCGGGATTATCAACGAAGTTTTTCGGCAAGTCGAATCCACGCATACACTATCCTGTTTTCACATCAAAGAGAAAACGGATCAAGGTTAGCCTGCATGGGCAATGGTTAAACCACATCAAGTGTAATCATGAACAATCATTGTATTCTTGTTAACCAATGTCTTCCCCGGCAACGGCGCCAGAAATGCTTGTTGGCGTCTCTTACGGTCACGCGGGAAACACGCGACCGCGGGGAGACGCCGGGGGTTATGGAATTGTTCACTTGCACTATTTAACCAAATAATCCACAACTAGTAACAAGTACTAGATATGAATTATAAGGTTTGTCATGTTAAATAGAATATCCGCAAGCGGACGGATAACCCGTTGTAGCATTTCACCCGAGAGTATTCCAGGGTATCGTATTTATATTTTCCCAAAGGAAGACATGGTTGACAAGAGTACTTATGTTCATGGTGTTACAAACGATAAGTGATATAACCACATTCCAATGCAGGGGTAAGGTTTAATAATAATAAGGATAGTGCGACACACACGAAGGCATTCCACTCTCTCTAATAAAAGGCAAGAGACAATCCTAAGCAATGCTAAGTTAGACTAGCGAGCTACTACTCCAAAGGTACAACATTCATATAGCGCACACAACCTCTACCTATCATCTAGCGTCATGCAAGCACAAGCAAGCGTTTGTCGCTCAAGAACGAGCCCGATGCCTAAACATGAGAACAACTAGCCTAACTAGCATTAACTAGATAAAAGGGATCAAAGCTAGCACTAAGTCATGCATAAGCGTTTGTCGCTCAAGAACGAGCGACGAACGATGAACGATTAAGCAAGTTCAAGAATAATCGATGATCGAGTATGAACGAACGAAGAACGAATGATGAACGAGCATGAACGAACAACGAACGATCATACAAGATCATGATAGAACTAGCAAGCTCATAACAACTATATGAATACTTGTATTCCATAGATTAAATAACAAGTCTTACAAAGAGAGAGGAAGGATACAAGAGCGCTACCCAATTCTCCACAAGACTTTGGGAGCAATAGGGCAACCCACTACTCAGCCTAGCACTACCTAGAATTGCCTCTAGCTCTAGTGTGAGGAGGAGGGAATGATCCTTGTGTATTGTGTGTCTTGGAAGGAGGGGGGGTACCCCTCCTTATATAGTCCTTGAAGGTCGGCAACTTTGAGGCGGTTCCCGAGGTCGGTGGCATTTAATGTAGGGGGAACCGACCTCCAGAGGTCGGTAACAAACCGCCACAAAAAGTGGGACCTAGGGGGCCACCCTGCCAGGTCGGCCGACCTGGCCAGGGGGGGTCGGCCGACCTGTGCCTGGCCCCTCCTGGGCTGGGCTTTGGCAGGTGGCTCCCCCTCTGGGTCTACTTCTCTGGTCCAGGTGCATTTGGCCTTAGTTGTGTTGGACTTTGACGAGATTTGGCCTTTTGTCTTGGAGTTGTATTCCCGCGGCGAACGTTGTTTTGTAGAAGTGTTGATTTGTCGCCTTGGGGCATGATTTCACCTGGATTTCTCCCTTATTCCACCTGCACACTAAAATCTAGAGGTACATGTGGAAATAGGTTATTCTTAAATAAAATGCGTGTAAAGAATGTCCAATCCTTCTTGTTTATTGAGCTAGTTGACGGTCGAAATTGGTCCGTAACGACCGTCAACAAGCTTCATTTTGAATTCTCGCATGCATTCAAAGCTGGCTCGAATGTCTTCGATAATGTCATCTTTGTTCTTAGTCTTGATGACCACATCGTCGATATATGCCTCGACTTTGCGCTGCTCAAGAAGACGGGCCAGGCACTTCTGGATGCAACGTTGATATGTTGCTGCCGCATTCTTGAGGCCGAAAGGCATTGTTAGATAACAATAAGCGCCAAAGGGAGTTATAAAGGACGTTTTGAGACAATCCTCCTCTTTGAGTCGGATTTGGTGGTAGCCAGAGTAGCAATCAAGGAAACTCAATAACTGACACCCAGCAGTGGAGTCTACAACTTGATCTATTCTAGGGAGCCCAAAAGGATCTTTTGGGCAAAACATATTGAGATCTGTGTAATCAACGCACATGCGCCATTGTCTATTCTTTTTCCTAACTAATATAGGATTAGCGAGCCAGTCGGGGTGAAACACCTCCTTCATGAAGTCGGCTGCTAAAAGCTTAGTTACATCATTTCTAATGGCTTCTCTGCGGTCTAGCGTGAGGCATCGCAGTCGTTGCTTGATGGGTTTGGCCGTCGGGTCGACATGAAGAGCATGCTCGGCAATTTCCCTGGGGACTCCTGGCATGTCGGAGGGTTTCCAGGCGAAAATGTCAATGTTGTCCCGTAGGAAACTGACGAGCGCGAGTTCCTATTTAGCATCCAAAGATGTCCCGATGTTAGCCGTCTTTGTGGGATCACTCGGATCGAGGGTAATCTTCTTGGACTCGGGTTCAACGGGTTGGACGCTAGATTTGGAAGCCTTCTTTGAAGGGACCGAGTTATCCGCGTTATTGGCGTCTTCTTCAAGGCTGAGCATTGCCTTGCCGAGTTCTGCCTCTTGGGTCGCCGCGAGCTGGAGTGACTCAGCTTCACAAGCATAGGAAATCTTAACATCAGAGCGGAGTGTAATGACTCCTTTTGGAGCTGGCATATTCAGAACTAGGTAAGTATAGTTCGGAATAGCCATGAACTTGGCCAAAGCTGGCCTGCCAATGATGGCGTGGTAGGCTGACTCAAAGTCAGCTACTTGGAAACAGATGTATTCTTTCCTATAATTGTCGGGATTGCCGAACTGAACAGGGAGAGTAATCTGTCCGAGTGGTAGGGCGGAGGTGCCCGGGATGATCCCATGGAAGGGGGAGTTACTCGGCTGGATACTTGACCTTGGGATTTTCATATCGTCAAGCGTTTTAACAAATAGGATGTCAAGAGCACTCCCTCCATCTATGAAAACTTTACTCAACTGGACGCCATCGATGATCGGAGAAAGGATCAAAGGATATCTGCCCGGCTTGGGGATGTAGTCTGGGTGATCTCGTCGATCAAAGGTGATAGGTACTTCGGACCACCGTAGATAATGAGGTGCATCAACCGAGATCGTTTAACGGCTCGGCTGGTGAGCTTCTGCTTGCGTTTGGACTCATATGCATCTGGACCACCAAAGATGTGGAGGCATTGCTTAGGTTCTTGGTAACCATCTTGGTCATCGTCATCCTCAGCCTTTGGGTCTGCCTCAGTCTTCTTGTTGGTGTAGGTCATGAGCCCCTTGAGTTTCATGCAGTCGCGGAGTTTGTGAGAACTCTTTGGGCCGCCATGAAAAATGCAAGGCTCGTCAAGGAATTGCTCATAATTGGTGGGCTCTCGGGGCCCACGCTGCTTCTGAAACCGGGACTTGTCGGCTACAGCGACTAGATCGTCGCCCTTACGCTTCTTGTCCTTCGAACCTGATCCTTCGGGTTTGTCCGACTTGTTCTTGCCATCTTGGCGTCTGCGATAGGAGTCTTTGTCGCGCTCAGCGCATAACTCATTCCCCGCAGCGTATGAATCGGCTAAGGCCAGCATCTCTCTAACAGAGCCGGGATAGCCTTGACCCATCTTGTGGAGTAAAGGTTGGTCGGTGCAACCGTCGATAAAGGCCGAGATGACCTATGTCTCGGTGATGCTTGGTATCTCGTTCTTCTTCTGCGAAAAACACTGGATGAAGTCCCGAAGGGACTCCCCTCCTTTTGCTTGATCATCTTGAGATCTCTTCTTTTGGCGGGTCTTTATGCCGTTGGCTTGTAGGTATCAATAACTGTGTGGCGGAGCTCATCCCAGGAGTTGATAGACCCGGGTGGCAAATTAGCTAGCCAACATCTTAACGGTGGGGCTAGCATCATGGGAAGGTAGCAGGCCATGACAACTTTGTTGCCGCCAGCAATGTGAACGGCGAGAGAGTAGGTATTCAACCACTCGGTCGGATCTCCTTTTCCATCGTACTTCTCAACACCTGGCAGGCGCATTGACTCGGGGAATCGCGCCGAGTTGCGGAGCCGTCGGGTGAGAGCTTGTAGTCCGTCGATGTCGGCTGAGTCTTGCGTCGGGGAGAGCCGCTACGGCGGGGAGGTGTGTCCTCGGCGTTCATCGTCGCGACGGCGCCTGTCATGGTCATGGTCGCGGTGTTGGCGATGACCGTCATGGTAACGATCTTCGTCACGGCGTCTTCTCTCTCCTGGTCGAGGTCCTCTTGGTTGAGCGTTCCTGCGCTGGCCATCTTCTCGGCGATCTTCTCGGCGTCGGTCGTCCCGATGTCTGTCGTCATCACGACGCCGGGCGTCACGGCGGTCCGGCCATCTTCTCGGCGATCTTCTCGGCGTCGGTCGTCCCGATGTCTGTCGTCATCACGACGCCGGGCGTCACGGCGGTCATTGTCGCGGTCCCGCTCTTCTTCTTGTCGGCGGTATTCTCGCCGTGGGGCCTCTCGAGGAGGCGTGTCCCGAGGTGGAGTTCTCCTTGGTGGCGATCGCACTGGCGGGGTTGGTGACCGATCAGGGGAGCGACGTCGCGGCGAGCGGGATCGTCTGGGTGACCGTCCGATGCCGAAGCGATCATAGTCATCCTGTCGTGCGCGTTCTCGATCTTCTGACCTTTGGCGGCGTATGGCGTTGATGTCTCGGCGAGCATCAAACCCAGGTCGGGCTATCACCTGGCGGTGAAGATTCTGCTGGGGAGGTGCATCCACGGCTGCCGGAGTTCGTTGCCGGTTGTCACTCGGATTTTCCAGGAGCCTGCGCCTTCTGTTGGACGATGAAGATCTGGGGGCCCGAGAGGGAGTTTGACTCCTCAGGAGGGTGGTAGCTTCGGCGTAACACTTGGCCTTGTAGAGCAGAGGCGTGATGGCTGCTGGCGAGAAGATTGGGTCGTTTATGGCCGCCTCGACTTGGTCGAAGATGGTCCTATTGGCAACCATGTTCTGCTCTGGTGTCCGAAAGGCTTGATGACCGTTGACGTCATTGAAAAGTGAACGTTGGAGATCGCGAGATCTGCCGTTGTTCCTTCTTCTAGGAGAACGAGCGTAGTTGTCAGGATTTTCGTCTTCTTTAGGTATCGTGCCGAGGGCACCTTGATTGTTCAGTCGGAATTGGTGAGCCCGAGCTACGGCTGCAGCAGAGGACTCGGCGTTCATTGCCGTTAGGGCCGCCGCGGCTGCTTCATCAGCTGCTGTCGTGGCTGCCGGGGCAGGAGTGACGGTGTTTGCTGCCGGTGGTGGTCCTCCCGGCGGGGGTCCGGGTAAGTTGGCCGCGTTGCCGTCTTGAGCGGTCAGATCGCCTATTACGGCAAAGCACTCATACGGCATGGGCGAGGATGAGCCGTCCGAGCTGTAGCCCGCGTTGGTCGCTTGATCTATCGGCTCGTACATGGAATCCCAAATTGAGGTATCATAGGTGTCCATGTGATCTTCCCGGATGCAAGCAACCAGGTTGAAGGACATGTCTTCCTCTGATGCTAGTAGATCCTGCATGTCTCCCCGGAGAAAAGTATCAGCAGAATTACGTAAACCGAAGGGAAACATACCATAGCGCTGAGCCGGATAGTAAATCAAGCTTGGCAAGTTGGATCTGAAGCGGATGTTCTCCAGAGCAGATCTTATCTCGGCTGCCGAGTAGTCCGAATAGGACTCGATCTGAAGCCTGGAGAAACCGGACTCTAACTCGGGAAGAGAAGAGTCCGACTCAATTTCGACCCCGGTAGTCGGCGAGTTGACGGGGACGAGGTTGCCGATGTTGTCGGCGACGAACTCCAAGCTCCCGAAGCTGAGCCGAGCGTCTGGAGTGAAGTTGTTGACAAAGCGATCCATCGTACTCGACAGAGAGGATCCCGACGCACCCCCTACCTGGCGCGCCACTGTCGAGGTTATAGGACCTCGATAGATTTGTTATGGGGGCGAAGGGACCAAGAATACGATGGTGAACACGAGACAAGGAGTTTAGACAGGTTCGGGCCTCCCGGAGGATAAAAACCCTACGTCCTGTATGTTGTGGTATTGATTGTGTATGTTTTAGAGGAGATCCCTGCCCGTCTTATATAGTCGGGGGTACAAGGTTACATGGAAAGAGTCTTAGTCGGTTACATCATGGAAATACTTGGAGTACAAGGCAAGAAGCCTTTCCTACATCCATCCGAGTAGTAGAACCTTCCATCTTGTATCGTGGGCTACTCGGTTTCTTCTGGGCTGGTCCGACTACCCTTGTCAGATTACTCGGCCCTTTGGTCTTGAGGGTACCTGGGGTCATGGTAACGACAGTGATTTACCCAATCTCCAACCTTCCCTTTCCTAAATAGTGAAGAAAATTCAATAAAGACTTTACCACCTGCGGCCTCAAGACCACCTGTCTGGTTGACAGCTTTGCTACTGAGTGCCTCAAAGCTGCATAGCCTCACGATCTCCAAGTCAACTCCACGGAGTTGCTCCTCCTCAGTGAATGGGGCACCTAGGAAACTTGCGAGGTTTCTAGCAACTTTTAGTGTATCAGATACAATTTCTTCATACTTCAGAAAGAGAACTTCATGAGGTCTCTTGCAGCTTTCATTCCAGTATTGGAGATAGTGATTCCAAAATGGACCGAAAGGTGAGCAACCCTCACAAAACATGGTGAATGCTTCATCAAGATTTATATGACCACCTTTGGTCATCCTATTGTCAAAGTGCCACCTTGAGACGAAGGAATCCTTGGGCTCCCGGCAAAGATACACAATCCGACAACCATACGTGGAGACAGTGGGCGGGAGTAGCGAGAGTGGCAAGTGGGTTGAAAGAAGCCTGGGAGAGGGGAGTGTTTCGATGTAGTCAAGATCTCCTCCATGGCTTCCGATAAATGGCACAACCTTCTGCGGATTCTGCTTGAGCAATGGGTGATCTGCAAAAGTGTAGCGTGAGCGGTTGGTGATAGCAAAAGCAAGGGCCTTCAGCCAGGTAGTTCCGGATTTTGGGTGCGTAGCCAAGATAACATCGTCACTGCGAGGTTTAAAGTTTTCCTGGACACGCAAGAAGTCATTCAGCCTGTGTGCTCTAAGCCAACAGTTCTTGTAAAGGATGAGGGGAGTGGACCATCCTTCTCTCATTGGTAGTGATTCAGCGATATTCTCGGTGTTGCTTTTGGATGATACTAGTGCAGATGGGCTGGCTGAGCAACCCTTTTCATTGACGGGCAGCATTTTTTGTGTAGGAGGGGATGTGGGGCGCTAAAACTCAGTTTCTGGCTGCTGCCATAATTTGCAGCGTTCGTGCATTATATACACTTGCCAAAGCGCGACGCTGCCAGATGCATGGGCCCACAAGGACGCACGAGTCGCGGACGCATTGGCCACTAAAACCGTAAACGCACGCGGCAGCCGGTGATTGGTGCGTAATCGTACGGATTTAACCCCGAACTGGGGATTTCTTCCCGCATTAGACACTTAATACTACACTGCCTTCAAATAGTAGCAACCAGGATGGTGAGATGTCATTTTCCACCTTTAATGCTTGGAAGAGTTAGTGGAGGACTAAATACATGATTTGTTACTATGCGCACAAATCATGAGATCTAATTCTTTGCTCGAAAGCAACGATAAGAAAAATGAGATGGGTATTCGTTACTGGTGACAAGTCTGAGACGATTCTCTGCATCATCAAACTTTCGGAAAGCTGGTCCCATTTAAATAATCCACTCATGGCTCATGGGCCATGACCAGTCAGCGTTTCCCACAGCCTTTAACTTTGGCTTCTGATTAGCAGGGCTACATCCTATATTGCAAGTTCATCGCCAGCGGCCAGCACAACCACGGCGTTGCCACAACCAAGGAAAAAACATAATTGCGTCCTAAAAAATCAGTAGAAAAATAATTGCAGCTAGAACAAATACAAAACAATATCATACAACCAATAAAAAAATTCGGCACCATCAAAAGTAGTGTGTATATGCTTGAGCTACGAAAGATTTTAGAGCCCAAGTAAAATTCTTTTAAAAGAAAGTCTTAATCTCATATTTAGATCAACCGTAATGAAAACTCAGTACAAAATCAGCTGCGGTACTGCTTTCCAACAATAATGGACCCTTGAGCTGGACATGTCTAACTCACTCACAAAATTAATTTTTAATTGTGTCATTATAGTTTTCTGCTCGCCAAAAAATCAAAGAAATATAATGCCCTACTCTCAATGTATAAATGGTTGTGACGTGATCAGCAGAGATACTTTTTCAATATCTGTGGTGAGCTGTTAGGGCGTCAATTCTTGACGGGTGCTATTGTAACACTCTAGCTCACGTGGTGAGCATGGGTGCTGTATAGGATTTTACAAAACTTATGACAAAATCAGCTGTTGTACCTTTCCAACAATATTTCACCCCTTGAGCTGGAGATGTCTCACTCACAAGATTGATTTTTATTTGTCATTATAGTTTTCTGCTCTCCAAAAATCAAAGAAATAAAATGCCCTACTCTCGTTCTATAAATAATTGTGAGGTGATGAGCAGAGAAACTTTCAATATCTGTGGTGAGCTGAATTGATGGATGCTATTGTAACACCCTATAGCTCAGACTGTCTGTGGTGAGCTAGGGTGCTGTATAGGATTTTACAAAACTCATGGAAATCAGTTGTTGTATCACTTTCCAACAATAATGCACCCCTTGAGCTTGAGATATCCAACTCACTCACATAAATAATTTTTAGTTGTCCTTACAATTTTCTTTTTGTTGGGGGATCGAAGGTCTTGGTGAGACAGGTCGAAGCCCTCCAACAGGTGATAGAGGTGTTTTGGTTCTGGCGAAGCCTTCGGAGGTTGTCGATGCCTTCGAGTCACCTCGCGAAGCCCTCTTCGCTTGTCGTCGTTGTCTTTCAGTTGGAGCGAAGCCCTCTTTTGTGGTCCGCGGAGCCGGACGAAGAGGTTCTCGTTCAGGTTCCCTGCAGTTCAGTTGCGCGAAGCTCTCCTTCTCCCGCGATGCCGGGCGAAGGGGTTTAGTGATCAGAGAGTTCAGAATACGGTGCGAATGATTCTTCCTTTGGCTCGTGGCCCGAAAAACCGATGTCATTACAGGATCATTTCCCTCCATATTTATAAGGGGGAGAGTGATCTTATTTACATGCATGCCATTGGCTGTGTAAGCATGGCTCTTAGTTTGATTGCCTTCTCCATTTCGCCTTCGCTATTGGCTGTTGGTCTTCGCGTGGGTCGGGTAGGCTTCGGTGTGTCCCCCAACGTTGCATTCCCCTTCGCGTGTGTCTTCATTTCTTCCAATTGGTTTGTCCCTTGACTTGGATCGCAGCTGTCTTCCCAACATTAGCCCTCAACTGTTGAAAGGAGGTTAGCGAAGCCGTTTCCTTGAAGCAGTTATCTCTTTAGCTGCGATTTTTTCTTTATTTTGTTTCTTGTTGTTCATATTTTAGTATATTTCCCTTTTCTTACTTAAACCCTTGGTTGTACGGTTTTTCACCTCAATGTCCCCAGCTTTCGGCAGGTCTTTAAATATGTGTCGCTTTCACTTTTTCCGATTCGTATCTTTTTACCGTCGTGGCTGCTTTGTTGGCATCTCCTCTTTCGAAGGTACTTCTTTTCTTCCTTCGATGGCTAGGCAGAAGTCGCCAGCGTTTCCTAGGGGTTTCCATTCTCTTCGAGCTGGTTATTTTTTCACAAAGTCTGTCTCCGCCTCCCGTTATAAGGGTATCTTTTCGCAGTGCTACTCAGAGTCTGGTCTTGTTGATATAGATTCAATTCGTCTTCCTTTGCATGGTCCGAAGCAAATCCCGGAGATCCGCCTGAAACCTCGAAGCGATGAGTTTGTTGTCTTTTCGTCATTCCTAGATGCCGGTCTATCCTTTCCTCCTTCGAGCTTTGTCCTTCGTGTTCTTTCTTTATACCATCTCCAACTTCATCATCTTACTCCTGTTGCTGTCGCAACAATGTCAGCCTTCGCTTGGGCTTGCATTAGCGAAGGTTTAAATCCTGAACCTCATGCTTTTTATCGAGTATACCAGGCCCGGCATACTCCTACTTATGATCATGAGCAACATCTCAGCCCTTGCTTCGGAGTTGTTGGTTTTGAGGCTAGGGAGGGGTTTTTGACGCCTCTTGGTAGCTTCGATCCTCCACCCTTCGATGAATGGGTGAAAGATTGGTTCTACTATAAGTACCTTGCCGTCGATTTTTACACTGGGAAAGCTTCTGGCATATGGATTACCAATGACTTAGAGCCTTCGCTGAATGGCTTGATTTCTCAATGTGTTGATGCTTTCCGAAGGGTTAGTCAGAGAATGACCCTTCGTGACATCCTGGAGGAATGCTTTGCTGCTGGTGTTCTTCGATATGCTTAAGAATGCCAGTTTTTCCTTCGATATCGGGACCCTGTATGACTCTTCCGTGTGCTTCGTTGCCTTTGATAGCTTATTCTTGTTTTACTTCCTCTTTTTTTTTTATTCCTTCAGCTTACACTTCGTTGCTTTTGCAGGCTTCAATCTCTGGTCACCTCAAGACCGAGTTACTTCTTTTCTTGGGAAGTTCTCTCAGAAGGAGTGAATTGAAAGCACTCGAAGGGGCATCAGTGTTCGAATTAATCGGTTTTATCTGAGCTTCGACTTGTGCCTCCACAATCGTCCTTTTCCTGAGGACAATTCTTGTGAAAGAGATATTTTTCCCTACTTCAGTATTTCAGGCTCTTCAACCGTTGAGATGGATCCTTCGCTGGCAGTTGTTACTCCTGATGTTGAGTCCATTCCCAGGAATACTGAAATTCCATCTTCGCCAGGTTCTCTTCTTGTGCCGACTTATTCTCTTATCTTTGAAGAACCGTCTCCTGACGCTCCTTCGAATTCAGCTATTCCTCCTGCTGTGCTTGATATTGCTTGCGAGAGTTCTTCGTTGATACCTTCGGAAGGTTTGCAAGGGTCTCCAGCTGTTGCTTCGGATGCTGTCTGTACAGATGGGGTTACGAAAAGGTCTGAATTAATTAATTCCTGTCCGCTGGTTCCTGAGTGTTCAAAAGATACTTTTGGTCTTCCAAAGAGGTCTTCGTTTTTCGGTTTACTTGGCAAGCGGAAACTTTCAGAGGTTTCGGGTCCAAGTCGGGATATTACTTCTACTTCGGGTACTGCTTTGCCTTCGACTAGCGTCGCTGTCCCGCCTTCGCAATCTTCAAATCCTGGTATTCATCTTTAAAGAATTGCTTTTCCTCCTTCTTTCTTTCTCTTCTTCTTTTTTTTTATTGTTATTATTCTCATGATCCTTCGTTTTTCTTCCTTTTTCTTTAGATGCTTCGAGCTTAGGGTCTCTTGAACTGGATGTTGAAACCATGCTATCGTCTATCAATGACGACATTCAGGGTTCGAGTGCTCTTGAATCTGCTGCCCGCAAGGTCCGGTTTCCGAAGGTTGAGCTTGGCTTGTCGAACCTTTCGGGTGACGTCCTCTTTCGTTCCTTGGTTGCTCATCAAATCAAGGTTAGTATTTTACTTGCCCCCTTTTTCCTTTTTTTTTGTTATGTACTTCGCGTTTCTTCTAACAGCTTCGCTTCTTCCTTCTTTCAGTCTATTATACTTACTCGAGCTTGTGCTCGTGAGTTTCAAGATTCTTCTGGTGATTTGCTACTCGCGTCGTCTCTCCAGGCCTCTCTTTCTGCGAAGGATGATTCCTTGAAAGCTTCTTCTGCTGCCACGTCTGACTTGCTGGCTGAGGTTGAGGTTCTTCGAAGCCATAAATCTAGGGTTATTTCTGATCTGTCTGTCCTTGAAGAAAAGATTCGCGAAAGGAAGGCTTCATTGGAGAAGGAGAAGTTATTTAATGAGCATCTTTTGTCTCGTCTATCGAAGGCGTCTCAGCTAAAGATCTCTTCTGTTGATAACTCCTTCGCTAAATCCCTTGTCCTTTGTGATCTTGTCAAGGAGCTGTTTCAGGCACTTGGAGCAAAATATGATGAGGTACCGGCGGATGCTTCTTTGGAGGTTTTGGGCGAGTGGCTTCGCTTGAACCTGGCTGGTCTTGTTGAAATATGCAGGAGCTTTTCTTATGATGCTGTGATACTTATGATTCGAGATCTTCTCCACAGCTTCTCTTGCGAAGGTAGCGATGCTATTGACTTGGTCAGTCGTTCTGATTTTTCAATGAAGCCTTCGGATCCTTCTCATGATTTCAAAGCTGTCGAAGGCAAGTGTATGTGTCTGATTAATGACTTCTGGTGGAATAGGGTCAAGTGTCTTGTCCCTGACTTTCCCGAATGCTCTTCCTGAACTCCTTCGAATGGTTGTAGATGGCCTTTTTGGATGTCCTTTGATATGTATTTATTTTGGATACACTTTTTTGATGTAATATTTGCTTTGTCAAAACTCTGAAGCTTTATTGCATCCAATATCTTACTCATGTACTTCATGTTCTGCGATGACTTCGAGCTCTGTATTGAGCCTTCGAATTTTCGTAGCCTTGTGTAAGCGCATCTTGTGATTATTTATCCACCTTTGCACTTCGGTAATTAACTTCACTGTCATTTTCATAGCTTCGATGTCCAGATGTAATGGGTTGCTTTGTAACTTCGTCGGCCTTCGTCTGCTTTTGACGAAGGAAATCCGGATATGTTTTGTTTTCCTATTTCTGTCTTCGCTATATGCGAAGGTATACTTTTGTTCGTCATACTCTCCTTTTGTGGCTTGCTTTGCCTTTTTGGAGGGTGACTGCTTCGTTATTTTTTGCGAGTTCCTTTTTGAATTTTTGTGATGACTCTTTTGAGTCCCTTTTTATAACGTTGGCTTCGCTTTTCTGAGCGAAGGCCTTTTGGTTGGCTTTCTCATAGCCCTTAGATGGTAATTTTGCTTCTGACGAAAAATTACCGTTTCGGCTCTTTTGCCTTTGATTTTTGCTTCGCAGTTTTTTGCGAAGATAGGGGCATTCTTTCTGCCTTTTTGGCGAATTTCTATTTTTAAATTGAATTCCTTCCTTTCTGTCTTGTGTTACGACGAGGCTTTGTCTTCTTGAGGATTTGACCCTTCGGATTCTCTTTTCGAAGGTAGATGCGATTTTTTCTACCTTCGAAAGAGTGAATCTAAGCCGTCTATCTGTAAGGCGGGTATTTACCACCTTGTTTTGTAATTCGACGAGGAGATTTCTCTTTTTTCTATTAGAAGCTTTGCTTCAATGATATTCTTCCGAAGGTGAACGTGTTTTTCTGCCTTTTATCGGCGAATTCAAAGCGTCTGCTTTTAGAGCAGGTATTCATCATCATATCTTGTAATACGACAAGGTTCCCTTCCTTTTATAGAAAAAGGAGAGATATTTTTGTAGGCGTCTGGAATGTTCTTCCTTGGTGTATATATACATGAGGTATCTCTGTCTTTTTATTCAACTTCTTCAGTCTTCTTTGCTTCATGGAGGCTTTGTGGGATCGACTTCCTCGAGGCATAGTGAAGGATCTGACGCATCATGGCTATAAGCGCGGAGATGCTCTTCCATAGGATCTTGTGGACCACTTCGACGAGCTTGATCGATTGAGTGCGAGGAACGCTATTGTCGAAGTTCCTCCACAACCAGTTCCTCTTGCTATTGTTCCTCCTGATATTATCATCATTAGTGATGATGAGAGCTCCGAAGGTCGTCAAGTTAGGCCTTCGCCTCCGGTTGGGGTAGCTAGTCGGACTCGTAGCAAGTCGAAGAAGTAGGTGTTTGTGTCTTCGTATTTTTGTAACTTCGTGTTGGATAATAAAGAACGTCTCTCTCTTTGTGTCTTGTTACTCTTCGATCTTATAATCTTGGAGAATGCTTCATCGTCTTGGCGAAGGCTTTATAGTCTTGAGGGGTGCTTCCCTGTGAAAGAGTCCAAGAGGGAACGAAGATTAATATTCGGCATATAAAATACAGCAGACATAATATATGTGTGAAAGGCTTCGTTTATGAGATTTTGTTTTTGTAGCAAGCTTCGCTTCGCGTTGTGCGGTGTTGGGTTTGTCGTGGGTTCGACCCACGGACGGCGCCAAATGTTGGGGGATCGAAGGTCTTGGTGAGACAGGTCGAAGCCCTCCAACAGGTGATAGAGGTGTTTTGGTTCTGGCGAAGCCTTCGGAGGTTGTCGATGCCTTCGAGTCACCTCGCGAAGCCCTCTTCGCTTGTTGTCGTTGTCTTTCAGTTGGAGCGAAGCCCTCTTTTGTGGTCCGCGGAGCCGGACGAAGAGGTTCTCGTTCAGGTTCCCTGCAGTTCAGTTGCGCGAAGCTCTCCTTCTCCCGCGATGCCGGGCGAAGGGGTTTAGTGATCAGAGAGTTCAGAATACGGTGCGAATGATTCTTCCTTTGGCTCGTGGCCCGAAAAACCGATGTCATTACAGGATCATTTCCCTCCATATTTATAAGGGGGAGAGTGATCTTATTTACATGCATGCCATTGGCTGTGTAAGCATGGCTCTTAATTTGATTGCCTTCTCCATTTCGCCTTCGCTATTGGCTGTTGGTCTTCGCGTGGGTCGGGTAGGCTTCGGTGTGTCCCCCAACGTTGCATTCCCCTTCGCGTGTGTCTTCATTTCTTCCAATTGGTTTGTCCCTTGACTTGGATCGCAGCTGTCTTCCCAACACTTTTCGCCTAAAATGCCGTACTCTCACTGTATAAATGGTTGTGAGGTGATCAGCAGAGAGACTTTCAATATCTGTGGTGAGCTGTTAGGGCGTCAATTCTCAACAGATGCTATTGTAACATCCTTACCTAATGTTCCTTTTTTTTTGTTTGTTTTTTCTAAAGAAGTGCCTTTTTGGCTCTGGACACAAACCATGGAGTGTGAAAAACGTGTCGTGCATTTGGGGGGTGGGTGGGGGGTGAGAAAGATTACACTCTCTTTGAAAAAATAGAAGAACAAAAAATGCATTTCTTTCTAAATAGAAAGAGTAGTAGCTTGTGTAGTAATAATTTTAGCCCACGAGACCGGGAAGTGATGTAAAGTTATGAGAATATTATTAAATATGATTATGCTTTTAGTTAACCATTTGAAGTACATAATCTTGATGTTATTATACTGTATAAATTTGTAAAAATAGATTGTCACAGACGAAAGAAATTTTAGCTTTGGAGAACACTAGAAAAAAAAGAATTTCGAAACAGAGGGAGCAGTATCTTTTCAATGGCTTTTAATGTGCTGAACCAATGATTGTGGCAATAAAAGTCATTAGAAAAACATGTATATGTACTTCTCCGTCTGTCCTAAAATAATTTCATTTGTAAATATATATTTTTCATATGTCAAACTATCTTAGAGGCCGAGTTAGGGTGTGTTTGGCAGCTGCTTTTGGGGCAGCTTCACCTCCGGCTTATAGGAAAAAACGAATAAGCCCAGCCAAACGTTTTGCTTCAAAACGGCTCATCCATCCACGCCAGAAGAAGCCGTTTCATTTTTTGTACTGGCTTTTTTTGGCTTATGCATGCCACCCGTGCTCGATTCTCGGAGGGTTCCCACCGTGCCCTTAAGGAAAATGGCGAGCAGTGCGTCGACGGCGGCGAACTGAGCACAGGTGCCTCACAGCGCAGCTCGAGAGCGTCGGCGGCGAGCGCCGAACCGACACGGGCGCGAAGCCTGGAGCTCCTGGCGGCGCGTGCTCATCCACAGTTGGCGTGTGCGGGCTGCTTTGTAGCTGACCTGAAAATTTTTCATCGCTGCTGGTGCTTGACCGGAAGAGCAAGAGACAGAGAGAGAAAGGAGATAGCAACGAAGCAAGGAGAAGGATGAGGCGAGGAAAAAGGAAGCGGTGGGCCCGGAAGTGGGGATGCGCTGAAGAGCCATGTTGTTTTTTTTCTTCTTTTTTTAGCCATAAGGCCCGTATTGTTAGTGAGGTTTGTTTTGTCAAAATTTATTGTACTTTGTTATATTATTAGTTGTCACTATATATTAGTGCAACTTAGATTTGTTTTTCAATATTATTTTTTGATTCCATAGAAATTACATGCGTATTGTCATGCCAAATGCATAGGGACACTAGGGTCATTTGATAGGATAAGTTGTTTTCAGAAAAGACAGGATAAATTGTTTTCACATATAAATCAAAATGAGCTAGAAAAGCTGTTTTTACATATAAGCTATTGGATAAGCTGTTTTTAGGATAAGCCGAAGCCCTGCCAAACACACCCTTAATAATACACATGCTCTATATATAGATTGTGGTGAACCATACGTATCTGGGTGTTACCCACCATAATAATGCAGAACAGTGACACATAAGGTCCGTCTCAATGGCCCTTTCATCAGTATTAAATAAGGTGCCACATCAGCAAAATAGATAGCATGTCACATCAATTAAGATGAAAGAGGAGAACTTACTTTCATCTCCATGAAAAGAATGTGGCACGCTTTCATATATATGAAAGCTCATTGAAAGAGCCATTGAGAGCTAAAGCTTTCATCCCAACATGTTTTGACCAATCTCAATGCAAGAGTTCAATGCTATGCTTTGTCTATGAAACCGTGAGATAAAAATATTATGCATTGAGAGATGTCATTTCATATATCATGTGAAAATTTTAAATCTGATGTGGCACTCTTGAAAAGTGTGAAATAAAAGTATACACTGAGACTGGCCTAATCATGAAGGGGCCGGGAGCACCTCACCTAACAACACACTGTTACACACAACACAACAATTGTAACATAAGGTGGATTGGATAGTGCCCATGACAATTGGTTTATTGATTGGTCTACCGTATCGCTTATGAGCAACCACAATGTAGTTGGAATTCCGAAAACTGTTCATATCTATAAGGAAAATATCCTTTCAGTTCAAATATATTGTGTAACAGACCGTTGCAAAGAGATAGTTGTTGTCAGTCATAACACTATGAAAAGGTCCATATAGAAAAAAATTGACCAAGAAATTGCTGGCCTCCCTTGCCCCTCACCAGGTGCCAGGTTCGGGCTATGCAAAGGTGGCTGGCGGATCTGACTACCGAAAGAGGGGAGCAACAATTGGCAACTAGAGTCAGCGGAATTTATAATGTACTCGTTCACTCGGATGAGTTGTGGCTGATGAAGCAACCTCCACTGACCTCCTAATAGAGGTCTTAGGATGCCACACCCACTGTGGTGGCTTTCCCTAATGCTGCTGCGGTGACTCGAGACAATGGGTGTAGTTGGTACCACTGGCTGCGGCGTTTTGGGCTGTGGCTTTCCCTCGCCGATCGGCAGCCCAAAACAGCTGCAGCGCTCGCACGGATGAAACAACGAGAAGAAACGATTCGGATGAACTAATGCAGAATAGTGACACATAATTATGAAGAGGAGAACCTCACCTAACAGCAAATTGTTACAAGTGCCCAGACAAACTGAGCGGTGGGATCAATGTCACAACAACTAAACAATTGTAACATAACATGGATTGGATAGTGCTCATGACAATTGGTTTATTGATTGGTCGACCATACCGCTTAAGAGCGACCACAATGTAGGAGTAAAATTGTTTATAAGTAAGAAAAAATCCTTTCAGTCGGTTCAAATATATATTATGTCATAACACTATGAAAAGGTCCATATATAAAACAAAAGAACAAAAAAAATTCTCAGCTCCCTTGCCGCTCACCATGTATGTTGCCATATTCGGGCTATGCAAGGGTGGCTGGCATCACTACGGGAAACCCCTCCTTTCCCGGCTCAGTTCCTAACCGCAGTTACATGTGAGTGACACGTGCTCTTCTTTGCCGAGGGCCGCTGCATCTTTGCCGAGAGTCATCCATAGGGCACTCGGCAAAAAGTTTGTTTGCCGAGTGCCACTCACCTTGTTTGCCGAGTGTTGGCTCTTTGCCGAGCGCCTTACCAGAGACACTCGTCAAAGAGGCTTTTTGCCGAGTGCCCAATAAAAGGCTCTCGACAAAGAGTCCGGCACTTGGCAAATAGCCGGTTTCCCGTAGTGCATATCTGACCACCAAAAGAGGCGATCGGAGCAACAACCGCCAACTAGAGTCAGAGGAATAGATGATGTACTGCATTCACTTTGATGACGTGTGGCTGAGGATGCAACCTCCACTGCCCTCCTAATAGAGGTCTTAGGATGCGACGCCCGCTGTGGTGGCTTTCCCTACAGTAGCCTTCGCGTGTGCCCCATCACATGCTCATCTTCTGCTGCTCCCTATGGTTTCTTGTGTTGTGACTCGCGCTCCTTCACCGCACAAGCTATGACCTATTTTTCTGTCGAAGAGCTGTCGGCGCGTGAAATGCAGTTGGGTGCCACTTTGTAAGATTTTTGGGAGACTAGCGCAAATATCGAACAAGCGGAGCAACTGGTGGATAAATGTTTCTGCAAAGCGAAGGGAGTCCTTAGAATGCATTTCCTATAGAAATCAATATGTTCAGCATATATTTCATATATTCCAAGCAAAATTTAACAAAATATAGACTTCATGCTATATCATAGATAATGAACAAATTCAATTGCTACTGAGAATATTGTATGTATGCTTCAGGCTTAAGCTTCAAGCTAATGCCTCTTCAGGACAAATTTAAATGCTCACTCTTCTAATTAAAAGTTTGCATGATCCATCTAATTCTTTGAAGAATTATTAGCTTAATGCATCACCATATTATAACTACTACAAGGTAGAATATTTCAACTTTGGGAGACTATTCTGAGTCCCCATGCACATATCCGATTTCATCACTAAAATGATCATCCTCATCCTGGAGGCTATCTTTAAGAGATTCATTTTTGAAATTAGTGCTCAATCTTAGAAGATTTTTAGTGATGATATCTATTGTACCATTAACAATCTTCTATGATTGTATATCTCTTGTTCATGAGAGCCATAGTACATGGATTTAATCTTCAAGACTTATGTCCAATAATCCTGTTATAGTAGCTGCAAGTTTTCTAGTGTATGCATTCACAATTCTTCTATGAATTGGACGAATGTTGAACCAATGTCCAAGTATTCTATACTTAAGACAATGTTAATAGCCTGGATTTGCTTATATGTTGCCAAATGATTCACTTTCGGTCTCTACAAGATTCCAAAAGCTTATGCATATAGTACTACAAGTAACTCATTATTGTTGATCGGAGATCATCTTCGGTGATGATACGTTCAATAGCTTCTTGCTAGCAACAATAACTTATTTAATAGCAACATAATACCTAAAGTATAATGATATGAAACTTCAAGTTATTTCAAATATACTGACATTCATGTGCCAATATTTGGGTTATCTTCTTGATTTACTCATTCGGTGAGTCCCAAAACATTTTAAGATTTCTCCCATTCAAATCACTGTATACCAAAATATTGTGCAACTACTATCTGTTCTGCAGAAGTAGTACACAGACTAGGAAAGATTTAGGTATTTAGTGACCAGACTAAAAGTAACCATTCAAGGTTTAATATTAACCATTCTAGGTTAATCAGGATATTTATTCTACTGGAAAATTGGAGAAATAGTTCAAAATAAACGTGCATATAAGTTTACTACTTGTAAACAAGTAATGGGTGCAAAAAGTAATGGATACAATTCTTGGAAGCATCCTAGCAATAAGGTATTCATAAATTTTCAGAATTAATTACCTAACCATGCCAGAAAAATTATGAGGCTCTCGAAAGGGTTCTAAGATTCTTCAGGATTAAGAGAGCTCATATACATAGAAAAATTGCAAGTTTTATATCATTATTTATTCAAATATGATTTCAGATTATACATAAACCATAAATGCATAAAATGCAAGTGTCATACTTCAAAAACACCATGCACACACAATTCTGTAGGAAATTCTAATTATCTCATGGTGTTATTTGCAAAATAACATGATCCACGTAACTTCAGGTTAATATGCACAAACCGAAGGTTTTAACCACTAAAAACTGCAAGTTTATATGTTTCTGACATAATTACCCATTAACCCAAGGTGTTATCTATGAAATAACATTGCTCAGACAAATTCCAGAGACTACAAGGTCTTATTTGCAAATTTCTGGGTCAGATTGTAAATTCAGAACAATCTGGACCTGTTTGCAAAATAATAGGACTGCAGGTTCTATGATGTAAAACTTCAGGGTCTTTTTCGCAAAATAACAACAACCAGACAATTTCCAGAGACTACATGGTCAATTTTACAAAATTTCAGGGCCAAAATGTAATTTCAAAACAATTTGGGCCAAATTGTAAAATTTATGGACTGCGGACTCAACTTTGGGTAAATCAGGGGGTATTCTATAAGAATTCATAGCCTAGCCGCAATTTTCTTTCAATTCAGGGGGTTTTCCACAAATTCACCGGATTTTTCTTTTTCATCAATTTTTCTCGTTGATTTTCTGAATCGAACCAGCCTATTGGGCCAGTGTCACGGCCCACCATGGCCTGCTTGGCCCATCCGGCCCCCAAACCATCCTGTAGGCTCGGTAGAAAAGGAGGAGGCTAGGGTTTCCCAAACCCTAATCCTTATTTCCCGTGCAGCCCCCAAACCCCTTCCTCTCCTCACTCACTCCTGTGCGGCGGAGTCAGTGCAGCGGCGCGGCCAAGAGCCGGCCGTCGCCATGGCACGGAGCGCCAGCGAGAAGGCCCGCGCTCCTCGTGCGGCGAGGTGGCGAGTTCCCGCGCAGCCCTGTGCAGCGGCGCGCGGGTGGAGACGGGGTGCACCTCGCGTAGGAGGACAGCACATGGTTGCGCGAGCCTATGCAGCGGCGCGCGATCGTTGGCGTGGCCATTCTCTCTCTCTCTCTCTCTCTCTCACTCACTCACACACACACACACACACACACACACACACACACACACACACACACAACGATGTAATTTGGGACAAGTGTGTGTAGAACCATGCGATGTAATTTGGGAGGCCATTTTCTTATTTTAGTGGCATACCTGTTTTGTTATTAACTGGTTGCTTATATAGTGTCATCATGTTTGTCAATAGAAATAGCTTGATGAGAGTGGGTACGTCATGAATGACTATAAATGGCTACATCACTCATTTGTAGTGAGAAAACTCAGGCTCAAGAAGCTTGTTTGGTAACCATACTCGTATGGGAAAATTATATGGTTCATAAAAACATTTCTTTTATGAATGGCTTATGAAGTATGTTCAATTATAGGGAAGGGTAGAATATACATTTGAGTCTACATAGTCCAATTTGAAAAGGCGTCTCATTGCAGTCCAAAGAGAAGGCGTGCCGAATTTGTTGACGCTTAGGGACTGTTTGGTTGGGTGCACAAAGGGCTAGACAGGCCAAAGTAGTGCAACATCTTCACTTTTTGGGTTGTTTGGTTACCTGCACAAGAAATTACCCAGGCACAGCTAATGCGAAAGTAGCCCCCCAACTTGGTCTGTTGGAAATGAGAATAAAATGTGTTTCCAGGAAGCCTGGCTCCGCTCGGCTTGACACACGCTCCCGCTTGTGCAGGACCCAAACCCGCCTGGACACCCAATAAAACCAGCCTCGTCCACTAGGGTTACCGCTTCGCCCTTCATTCACGCCGCCGCAGCTGCGCTCTTGCCGTGTTCCCTGCTCTCGCTCGCTGATGCCACCGCCGCGCTAGGGCTATCTTGTTGTCTCACCATCGTCATGGTGAGTCGCAATCCTCTTCGGCAGTCGGTAGGGTTCTTCCCCTTCTCGTGTTCTTCCCCTCTCGCGGTCCTCTCCCATATATTCTCGTGTTCTCCCCCTTCTCGTTTCTTTTTTTTTTGTGTTCTTGGTGTGCGCTCAATAGGGTCTACAGATCTAGACTCGCGTAGTTTTCCGGTAGAGATGCTTTGGTAGAGATGATTGATTTGCTAGGGTTGCTTCATTCGAGAAGGATGCTTCACATGTTTGCCTTGTCCATGTGGCCGATGCGCTTAGTGTGTTAAAGATCTAATCATTTTCATGTTTTGTTGGCAAACCTGTTGATGTTCTTGTGCTTATGTTCATATGACATTGAAACTGTTAGGTTGCTTAGGTTTGGGTGGTCCAACAAGAGTCTTTTTCATGTTAATTTCAATGGTAAATCTTGCTGCTGTTCTTGTGCTTTTGTTCGGATGAGATTGATTATGTTAGAGTGATTATATATGTTTAGATGATAAAAAGAAAGAGTCTTTTTAATGTGAGCTCTTCTGTTTGGGTTGGTTCCTGCTTATGCTTATGAAGTCTATGATATCTGCTTTGTTAAAGGGCACTCATTCTCTCTCTCCCTCTCTGTCTCTCTCTCTCTCTCTCTCTCTCTCTCTCTCTCTCTCTCTCTCTCTCTCTCTCTCTCTCTCTCTCTCTCTCTCTCCTCTCTCTCTCTCTCTCTCTCTCTCTCTCTCTCTCTCTCTCTCTCTGTGTGTGTGTGTGTGTGTGTGTGTGTGTGTGTGTGTGTGTGTGTGTGTGTGTGTGTGTTGTGCTCATTTCTGAAACATGTGTTCTTTGTCACACAAGTAACAGACTAGAGCGTCATGAGGACTTCTGAGGGCCAGAACCCTGGAGAGTCCTTGCTTGCCTGTAAGATCATGATACTTCATTTCGCCAAATTTTTGCTACGGCACAGTTCTACCATCTATTGGTACTTAATGTTGTACATTGTGCAACTTCTACAAATGGAGGGTCGTTCCAACAAAAGAAAAATATGAAGATTTGTACTACAGGAGAGTATTTGTTAGGAGAGCTACCTGTATGTTTTTTCCCATAAACACAGGAGCTATTTGTAGGTGAAAGTTCTCATGAATGGAACGTGTTTTATCATGTGATGACTTAGAAGACATGTCAAGATGAAAGTAGGGTGTGGGCAATTGATATGCCAAACAATGTCCAACCTAATCCTAGCTGGGGCAGGGAGGTCCGACTTGGGGGCTTCCAGCAAGTTTGCAGATGTATGTGTCACCGTTACCTACTCTATTTCACTTGAATTGAAATAATACTTCTGGTCTATCATCTTCTAAGTGCTTCTAACATTTTCATGTTTAGCTGTTAACCTCCTTAGACTAGCAAAACTTGCTAAAGGACTTGCATGATATTCATGTCTTGCAGGAGTTAGCTTGTGCTATATGCATTATCTATGAAAATTCAGTTTATACTTCATGTTTCTGGCACACGCCCACACAGTGTGGAAGCATAATTAGTAAAGCGAGAGAAATGTGTAGTAAAGCTAGAGAATAACAAATCAACCTCATCATGAGCTTTTAAAAACAACGAGAAAACCAGAGGACAAAGCACCCCTGCTTCTCGACGATGGTACGAGAACATCTGCACGTACCCCGTACCAGCCGCCGGCACTCCCTTCCACCGCCTTGTGGCGGGACTCAGAGTGCCAGAACTCCTTGTCGCTGGTGCGATCGACAGTACGCGATCTCCTCGCCGTAGATTTGCCGGCGGAGTGCGCGGGGCTGAGGAAGAAGCACTGCAGTCCGTCGCCGGAGCGCCACCTCTGCAGGGCACGCGTGCGGCCATTTGATTGCGGGTCAGCTCGTCGACGTCGCGGAGGAGGAACGCCATGGCGTGGTCGCTAATGTTGCCATTAATCTTGGCTCGGAGATAGCGGTCGACGAGGGTGGCGTGGCTAAGGGTGAAGGAGTGGTCCTCTGCCATCGCCAGTAATGGATGGAGTGGGCGACTTGGAGAAGTGGTGACAGTCAGTAATGGATGTCATCGTTTACATTTTGCTCTTGTGTTCTCTCAGTCAGTCTCAATGTGCCACTATACTAGTGCGGAATTGTCCTCTGTATGATGCTCCTCAGATTCTCAATTGGCCAAACTGAACCAAAGCTCCGGTGAACACTGAACATTACAAGATTGTGAATACACAGAGTAGAAGAACGTACAAATTACTTGACATAGCTACACTGACGTCAACTGAATATCTATCTGAGATTGGACATTGTTGTGGTGGAAGTGGAACTCTTCGTTGGATACTCGTTTGGCAATGCCAGTTCGGCAATCCAGAAAGCAAGCCTAAGGCACATTTTGGGGACTTCCTTTTCTGTAAATAAAAACGGAGAAATCATACAGGAGATGGCCAAGAGCAGATATAACATCATAACGCACATTTTGGGGACTTCCTTTTCTGTAAATAAAAATGGAGAAATCATACAGGAGATGGCCAAGAGCAGATATAACATCACACCGGAGATGGAGCGCCAGCCCCAGGCTGCCTCATCTGGATACTAGTTGATCTTTCTAGTCCACGAAAGGATTCCACGCTCATAATTTGAGATCTTTTATGGTGTTTGTGAATAATGTGAGCTATCCATTGCCTTAAATCCAACGCTCCATAATCAAAGGTACCTACCAAAAGGTATACAAGTATTAATGGAGATACTTAAGTATGAAGGATATAAAAGTAATATCAAGTGGTGAGTAAATATGGAACGACAGGGCAAAGAGGAAATAAATCGCCGAGCCTTCCTACATTTACGTTGTTTTATTGTCATTTACTTGTTTTGAATTTTCTTCGAATAAGTCAAGAACACATCTGCTGCTAGAAGACATGGCGATGTCGTGCAGGTGGCGTTGCCTCTACGGACAATGGCGAGTCGGTTCTGGGTGTCATTTACTTGTTTTGAATTTTCTTCGAATAAGTCAAGAACACATCTGCTGCTAGAAGACATGGCGATATCGTGCAGGTGGCGTTGCCTCTACGGACAATGGCGAGTCGGTTCTGGCAGTGATGACGTAGATGCATGCCCATGTATGGCCGCTAGATGCCGGTGGCGATGAAATAGACGCCATAGGTGTTTTGTATTATCACCATTTTAGAAATTTACATGGATCTTCACAAATTACATGTTTCAGATTTTTGGACTAGTGTGTTGGGTGCCTAAATTATATATGGAGTGAAAAGAAAGAGAGCATGAACGGATTTGCCAAACATCATGCATTTTTTTTTAAAAAACGAATCATTACATGTTTGCAAACAAATTTACAGATTTTCCCTTCCAGCTCCGTCTCGTAGATTGAATAAATCAATTGTTGATTGAGTAAACAACCAGAAAACAAAGTAAATAATCTTTTTTATTTACATTTAACATGCTTCTCTCGAACTATCTCCATGAAAAAACCTTAAGCACCAATGGCCGCTCATCTCTCCATGCAATTAGCAACTGTTCAGGAAGAGAGAGAGAGAGAGAGAGACGCGAATAGAAGGTCAATGAAGCTAATAATTGTGACGTAAAAAAAGAAAAGACTCTTAGTTGCCATATTATGATACCTTGCCCCTCTCTTGACCAACGGTCCACATTGCAATACCTCTTAATATTTCCAAGTACCTCACAAACACCGTAAAATGTCTATCATAATTTGTCTCTGTTTTTTCTGAGTATTTCATGACAGCTCTCTCAAGCAGTACTGTGTCATGGGTGAAAGAAAAACGCGGAAACAGCAAGTGGAAATATGCATTATTTTTTGTTTCGGTAAGTGAAAAAACGCGGAAACAGCAAGTGAAAAACGCGGAAACAGCAAGAAAAACGAGGAAACGCGGAAAATTTTTGTCATTTGGTGATCCATAGGTTCGAGTGATCTTCTAAAATGTTTCGGTTGAGATTAAGTATATCATAGTTGAGTTAACTTTGCTAAAATTCTCTTTTGCTTTGCCTAAGCTTTTTTTTAAGGTATTTTCTTTGTCTACTTACAACCTTACATTTTTTATCATGTATTTGTCTACAATATGTAAAGAGTGAAATGTGAGACTGAATTAGGTTGGCTTGGTTGATTTGTCAAGCTAAGAACGGACAATGCAAGCAAAATGGCAGCGACATATGTCGTACTAACTAGTAAGCGATACAAGCACAGTCAACATCAGGACCTCAAAGGTGCTACTCGGGTGTCTTAACCATTAGGCTAGGATTTAACGGCATTTGTGCTTTCAGCGGTAGGCGACGTGGCCGTCAACAGCGAGGCGCCAGTGGTGACTTCGTTAATTTGGAGGATTTGCCGACTCAGTCTTCGACGATGCTCATAGGGGTAGGGTTTACGTATGTACGGTCATAGGGGTGAGTGTGCGTGCGTTGTGAGTGTCTGAGTTGTACTGTGTATTCACAAAAAAAAAAGCACACTCAACATCAGAGTTCATAAAACAGGACCAATAACAGAGCACTAAGACTATCTCCAACGATGGAGGGCACCCATATCCAAACTAGATGTGATTCTTTCAAAGTAGATGACCAAAAAACACTCATCTCCAATGGAAGTCCCAAAACAGCCGAGACCTTCTTCTTCCTCCTGCTTCCACCGCTGCCGCTGCCGCCCCCGTGCCGCCGCGCCCTTGCCGGGAGCCCGCGCCGCGCCCTCGCGGGGCTCCGCGCCCATCTCGCCGTGGCGGAGCAGCAGCTCGCCATGGGCCTCGTGGAGCAGCAGCTCGAAGCCATCAAGAAAAGCATGAATGGCTTGGGGGAGCCATGGAGGAGGCCTCGTGCAGCAGCAGCTCATGCGAGGGGCAGCCATGGAGCGAAGGCCTTGTGGATCAGCAGCTCGAATCATGGGGAAAAGCTTGAATCGCTTGGAGGAGCCATGGAGGAGGCCTCGTGAGCAGCAGCTCGTGCATGGGAAGCCATGGAGGAGACCTCGTGCAGCATGGAGGAGGCCTCGTGCGTGGGCAGGGGGCAGCCATGGAGGAGGCGGGATCGAGAGAGAGCGAGAGCGAGCTCGAGAAGGAGCAGAAAAAACGATTCGATGTTTTGGGTCGCGAGCGTGTTGTGATGTATTTGTGCGTGTCAATCTCTATCAGTCGCATTTTGCGTCTTCCATTTGTGTCATCCGTTAGAGAGGTGTTTTTGCAGTTTTACACTCCAAATCGTGTGTAAGTCCTAAAATGGGCTATCCGTTGGTGACAGTCTAAAGAGAGTAGGAGATATGCAACTTCCTGCTACTAACTAAGTAATAAAAAACAAAAAGGTTTGTTGAACATTCAATTATCATGTAGCATTACGATATGGTCTCATCAATTTGGAAAACAACACTCAACGAGGTAATAAAACTTCACTTCGAAAAAAATTACAATGGGACTGATTACTCTAAAGAATGAGTCTCATGCTAAACATAATTATACAAAAACGTGCCATGCCTTGTGACATCTATATGAGAAGTTCACTCATGCATATGCTCATTGGTAACCAGAACGATGATAAATGTTCAATATCACAGAAGGATACACCTTTGATAACTGAGAAACTTCTTCCATGCATCCATTGGTATTGGATGAGACCTTTCTAGAAAGGCGTAGAGACACTGTTTGAAGCATTGCCGCACTTCTAAGTATCACTTTCAACAAATCAACTTCGTGGCTCTCTCCTGCGAAGCCTTCAATTTCTACTTTTTTAAGATTGGTCAAGGAGATTCGCTGGCTTCTCCAGTTGGTATGATCACAGGGGCAATTTGCTGAGCATGCTTCTTCTCTCACCTAAAAGAAAGTTGAAAGCATCGCGTCATTTGATCAATGACCAAGTAGATGCATACCTTCTACTTTCTCCGTCCCAAAATACATGTCGTTGTTAACTTTTGATCATCATATTTGACAATTCATTTTATTTAATTTTTTTTGCAAACATTAGTTGTTTTTTCATAGCATGTTTATCATTTGAGATAGAATAATCATGACAAGTTTGTTTTTATATTTATGCAAAAAATAAATAAAATGAATGGTCAAACATAAGTCAAAAGTGACAGCTTTTGGGACAGAGGTAAGTACATAGGACAGAGCTTTGCATAGGCGCAAGCTATTAAAAAACCCAACAGAGAATGAATGTACTAACCCCACAAATCTTCACTCTTAGCCTTTGTATAGATGTATTAGCCCCAAGTAGGCGGAGCACAAGTGGCCCATATACGTGATTTGCTTTACCAATCATCAGGTCCAGAAAAGAAAAGCTAGTAACAAGAAATCGCGATAGCTGTCCCTCGATGCTCTTCACTGCATCCGTCAAAATAACCTGCACAAATGTTCGGCAGAAAGTAAGACGAACATGATGTGTTAATCAGCACAAGGGCGAAATTCAGCGGGAGAGGAGTCTCACACTGGGCTCGATGTTCAGCAAGAGGTGGCGCGGCGGCTGCAAATCAGTGCTTCCACTTTCAGAGCCATTGGTCATCTTTGGTATGTTCATGTTAAGCAGGGTAAGCCGCCAAATCTGACCAAATCCAACACTTTGCGATGAAGAACAGCACCACATCCACTGGAGTTTCTCCAACAATGGCGCCGAGAACGACAAACTGAACTCATTATCAAGACCACCAAGTGCCTTTAACTGCAACTTCTTCAGCGAAGGTGCGGATATGTAGATACGCCGAACTGGCCCGTGGGCGACCACGTCGAGCTCCTCAAGCAACGGCGAGTGCACTATTACTGAGAAGAGCATCAAAGAAGAAATCCGAAGCTTACGCAGGCGGGGACAGCGCGGAACCAGGTCGGCAAGGTCGATATGGCAGCATAACACCAAGGAGATGCTTTCCAGCGCCGGGAAGTCTCCAGCCGGTGGCAACGTGAAGCGGACGCCGGTGACCTCCAGTTTCAGGGAAGTCGCGCGGCGGACGCATGGCAGCTCGACGGCGTCGGCCATGGCGCCGCTCCATTTACCTTCCAACCCCAAGATGCAAACATTGAGCACTGCCGGCGCAAGCCTGGCGGCTGCGTGGAGCAACGACGAGATGCGATGAGATTGCAACGGGTGAAGATCGGAGACGTGGATTTCGAGGAGGGACAGCACGCGGCCGGCGGTGGCGACGCTGGCGAGCGCGGCGTCGAGGTGATCGGGAGCGATGTCACGGAACCTGAGCTCCGGGAGGCGGTTGCAAAGGAGGCGCCACCGGCGAGAAAGGAGGCTGGTACGGACGGCGGCGCGGGCGCAGCGGAGGCGGATGAGGAACTCGAAGATGAGGTCGTCGGGTAGGGCGCTGATAAGGCCCGTGCCACACTACAACAAAACATGCATTTTGTAACACATATTTGTAACACAAGTAAGAATGTGTTACAAAAATATTTCATAGTAACACAAGCATTTGTGTTACTGAGTGTGTGTTACAGTTAATTATTCTAGTAACACAAAAATTGTGTTTCAAGTATGTGTTACAAATAAATCAATGTGTCTAAACATAGCAAGCCTAGAACTTATAGTAACACAAATAAATGTTACTGTTATGTGTTACTACAAGCCATAGTAACACTTTTCTTGGGCTATAGTAACATATATTCAAATAATTTATAAGCTAAAATCAATTAAGGATAACTTCTTATCAAATATGCATGTATAGTGCAGTGGAAACTCAACAACAATTTGAAGGTGAGGTCCTGGGATCAAATCCTAGCAGCCTCTAATTTTTTGAATTTTTTATTTGTGTTACTACATTAATATTGTAACACATTTTATTAGGCATAGTAACACATTCACATGTGTTGCTATATTATTATTGTAACATATTTTTTCAAAAGTAGTAACACATATATGTGTTACGCTAAAATTTGTTCTAGTAACACCAGCATATGCATCACTTATTTTTTGTGTTACTATAAGTCTTTGTAACACGTTTTCCTAACTTTAGTAACACATATATGTGTTACTAAAGGCCTGACCTGACGTAGTGCCATCGGCGCGCTGCCTCAGCCGGCGAGGAAGACTCCCTCCGCCGCACGCCATGCGCCGCAACAGGGACGGAGATCGTGGCTGATGTTGATACGGAGGTTGTTGAATGGTTGATGCGGTTAATTAGCATCGTTGTGGCGTGCGAGAACAAAACTGTTCTTTCGCACGTAAGAGGTGGAGGACGTGAAAAAAGACCCCCGCGTCGTCCTCACAGCGACACGGGCGGCGACCCCGTTCCACCACCACTCGATCCTCCTCATCCTCTCCCCACCCACCTCGCCGTCGCCGGAGCCGGCTGGCGCGGCACAACCCGCACAGCGGCGAGGACGGTGGCAGTGGGGTCGTTTTTCCGTTTGGCTTCCCCAAATCTAGATCTCATGTCAATGGTGGAGGTTGCCGTTTTCGATCTTGACGATCCAAGAGACGTCCATTGCGGCGACGGCCGTTCCTGATCTTGACGATCCAAGAGGCGTCCATGGCGGCAGCGGCCGTTCCCGATCTCGACGATCCAAGTGGCGTTCATGGCGGCGGCGGCCATTCCCACGCGCTGACGTCCAAGAGTAATGCTACGCAATTCCCACGCGCTGACGTCGGATCCGTCCTTGTCACAGCTCACATGGCGTATGGGTCCACTAATTCTGCCATCTAAACAGGCTTAGCCGTAATTAGGCCTAACACACGGGCGGGCCGACGTCTTTCCTTGTCAAGTCGCGGGCAACCTAGTGCCGCCGCCGCCGCCGCCGTAGTGAGCCCGGCAGTACGTGGCCGCGGAAGGCCGGCAATCGACGCGACGCGATCTCCGGTAGACCAACCTCGCGATCCCGGTTCAATCGCCAAATCCTGAACGGAAGCCAGTGCAAATCGTTCCTCGGAGAGAAAATCTGTTCGCAAGGAGGAAGCCTGGCGAGCTCGGTTGAATCCGAATGGAGTTTTTGGTTACCCCGAGCCAGCAAGGCCAACAGGCGGCTTGAAGTTCTTCGTACATGCTTTGGGACGAGCTGTGATCCTGTTGGAGTCTATATCTGTCAAAGCACAAGCTCTGATTCTTGGAGCTTCATGCATCATGGCGGCTGCTACAAGCCTGGTGCTTTCATGGTGCTTTAGTCCTTTGAAGATTCTGAAGAACGATACCGTCATCATGTTTAGCTTGTAGGCTTATCTTGCTGGCAGTGCTCATTATAAGCAAAAACCATTAAACTGATTGCATCGCTTTTATGTATAATAATTTAAGAACAGCAAGATAATTTCGTAAAACAGCTCCACCTGATGATATCTAAACATTAAAGAAAGTTCTTTTTGTGGAGAGTGTGCTTCAGGTGCTCAATGTCAAAGATTTACAAGAATAATAAATTGGACATTTAACTCTTCCAATATATAATCCCTCACTAACATGAAAGATATCTAGCCCTGATACATTGGAGGCATATGTCCTTCACCAAAGTGAAATTCTGTAGAAGTTGGCACCACAACTGAATTTTCTGAACTCCAAGCAACAGACTTGTGAACCCTCCATGACTTGGTGGAACAACCAGTGCCGTTGAAGCATCTGCAGATGGCATAGCATGTGCCGTAGGTTGAATAAAATTGGCAGCACCCAAACTTAAGTTTGATCCCTGTAACATAAATATTGAAATGATAAAGTTGATAATGACTTGAAAAGAGATTTTCAGATATCTCACTGAAATACAGATGTGGAACATACATATGCCTGAAGGGTACCACTCTTTTCAGGGCCATTCACAGGAAACATTTGTTGACCCTAGTTCAGATGTTCAGATCTGGAGTTAGCAAAATATAAGAAAAGTACAAGATTTCAAATCATCTAGCAGGAAGGAAAAGGTACCATATGTTCAACACTATCCCAATTGACATGGTCTGGGGCTAATGATATCATATTCACATTGTC